>VWYI01000706.1:34470-68739 GCA_013399455.1 Anthoscopus minutus | reverse complement strand
CCCATTACAAAAAAAAAAAAAAAGTAAAATAATAATAATAAAAGAAAAAAATTCAAAAAGATAAACTTGTCTTCATCTAAGGGAGAGCTGTCACAAGTGCAGTGTCAAGGCCTGGAGATAAACAGGAGCAGAAAGCCAGAAAGCTCAAACTTCTTCCATTACCAAAAAAAAAAAAACCACAAAAGTAAAATAATAATAATAAAAGAAAAAAATTCAAAAAGATAAACTTGTCTTCATCTAAGGGAGAGCTGTCAAGGTTGGGCAGCCATGGGAAAAATCCCATGGAGCACCAGGAAAGATCTTAAAAAAAAAAAAGACGAAAAAGCAAAACTAAATGAAACAAAAAGCATAAAAAACCCCCAACTACATCTCTGTAGTGGTAATGTATTGGGAATATGGCTTCAGGATTGTGTGGCCGTGATCCTGTAAGATTTCCTGCACGTGCTGTGTGAGACTAGTGCAGAAAAGACTATTAAAGGAGGAGAGTGGGAATTGTGCCCATCTGATATTACAGTGGTCCATAAGAGCTAAGGACTTGGACAACTGTCAGCATGCTGGCAGAGAACTATGTGGCAACAACTTCATGCAGATAACAAACTTTTAATTTGTAACTAAAACTAAAAATAATGAACAAGGTGGGTAACAGTGATGCTCTCGTGGCATTTAGCAGGTTACAGGTTTGGTGCACCCATTGGGATTATGTTGATACACAAAATGTACATGTGCACACACACACATACACACATACACACACAAAGAGGCATCTCACTCAAGGGTACCCAGAATGGTCAAAGGAAAACTCAGGGGTATCCAGTATGAAAATGATCACTGCTCTGGGAGAGAGTGGTGAGGGGCACTCAGTCTGGGGCAGTCTCCTTGGATGAAGGTCATGGTGCAGAAATGTCTCTGCCCTGTTGGCTGGGGACCCTCTCTGTGGGCCAAGGGGTTCTGCTTCTTCCATTCCCACTCTGGGTCATGAAAGGTTCATTGTCCTCCTGTGTCAGGGAGAAGGTGAGTGCTACTATCACATCTGTATGAAAAGAATTTTAGAAGCTTGCATGGGCATGTGAATAGAAACTGATTTAGTTAAAACTTTTTTATTACCTTTTCATCTTGTTTTTTTTCTTTAAAGTAGGTAATTCAGATCACTTAAATGAAAACTTTGATTCACATAAAGCAAAATATTCTTCAAATAATGAGGATCTAATTAGTGGTTTACACCAACTTAAGCTAAAACTAGATACCAATTTTTCTTAAGGCAAGTTTGTGAAATCAGTGGTAAAATGCCAAAGGTTTGCAACCCTTATGGACTTGGCAGACTAATATGTCTAAATGGAAAATGTCATTCAGAGGATGCAAGGGTGAGAGGTAAGATTTTACCTGTAAGTCTTCATTTCTTAACTGCAGACCTGAGAGGAGAAGCTTCAATGTTTATTGTTGAATCTACCCACTATTCATAATCTAATAAACCAGCTAAATGACCTAGCAAATAATGATGTTACTATTATTACTGTGCAATCCTGTAGTTCCCCACACAGTGGCAAGATCCAAGTTTATCATTCTTGAATCTTATTCATTATGCACAACTGCCACTGAATCACAACTCTATCACCCCTCTCTTTTGTGCATCACACTGCTTGATATCAGGCTGCAGTACAATCCATCTCTGTATGGATTTTTGAGGAGATTTTTCCCCCAAATTCTTCTTCAGTTATGTAGTTTCTACTGCCTGTGTATTGTTTATGTCGCACAATTTCTGAGACATACCATTCCATTTTATTCCTTCCTTCACCTAACTCCATTTACATCTAAGCATTTTATCCTATATGCAGACAGTTGATATACTAGAGAAAGGCTTATCCTGTTAATTTATTATTTTTCCCCACTATTTTTGTGCTCAGATAGCATCCTGCTCTCAAGTGCTTATTTACAAGTCATTGTCCTTGATGTGTTCTTTGGACAATCTCCTGGTCTCCTGGGGTACTCTTGTCTCTTCACAAGGATCTGTATTCCAGCAGGACTTCTCACTTGCAAATTTTAAGAGCTCTGAAAGTTGAAAACTTCTATTCTGCTACTTAGAGCATGTTTGGGCTTCATCACCCAGGAATGGTCAATCAAAGCAAGTTCCAGAATCCCCAGAAATTTTTAATAAACAGCAGAATGGTGCCATATGAGGTTCTATACAAACAGTAAAAAGAAGTACAATTCTATTTGCTTCAAATTATGGGTCAATGAAAAAGTGAGACTGCCGCTTAATGAGAGGCTGAAAGACTGAAAGTAAGGAAAAGTTACTTGTGATTAAAGTCCAAGAAGTACTTGTCATTGGAGTAAGACATGAAAGAGTAATGACAACTCATCTTCAGTTATTGCAAACTAATTCTGCTTCAGTCCTGAAGTATGGTACTTGGCATAGACATAAAAAAGTTATTTCGTATATGCTGATTTCACACATGGTTTGAGTTAATAGTTCTAACATGATGCCGCAGATAGTCCTGGAATATATGGCCCACCAGCTTCAGCTGCACATAGAAAGTTGAAAATAATGTCATTAGGGCCTGTTGAAATTTTGAGTCATCAGAGTTTACAAGAGCACAAGCTGCATAAATCATGGAGTGGAAAAATATTTTTGTACTATGATTTAGAAATAATTAGGGAGAATTATGTTGAAAGTAATGCCAAATTTCCTGCTCATTACCTCTAAGTAAGTTTCCAGAATAACATACTAAAGATGATGCCATCTTCTTAATGACAAATTCTGCAGATAAGAAAGCTCTGAAATATCCAGTTGACAGTGTTTTCCAATATTCCTCCAGAGAATAAGCAATAGACTCCTCCTGACTTGAATCATCTTGAGTAAATTTTCTGTACTGGTTTATTGAGCAATGGTATGTAACTCCAGCAGTGTTCAGCAGCAATGAAGAATTGCTTGTCATTACATAGAAAATTGTGTAGAAAAAATAGGGTATGCATAAGTCTGTGGAAACTTTAGGAACACTAATTGGGATAGAATTTCTTCCATCATATTTAGGGAATACCTTAGCCATTAGTAAGTTAAAGCCATATTTCTGGGTTGCAATTTCTTCAATGAGTGTGTTCTAGATATATATAAAATACCAACAGAATGTCAGTCAAGTTTTGTTTTTGTTAACTGATGTTAATTTATATGGCATAGTAATTACAGAGTGATCCATAGAGGTCCAGAGGTTCATCTGTGAATTGTGGTTGATTAAGTCTGTATGTAGTTGATGAGCTGCCTATATATTCATGTTACTACTTCTTTTCTCATAGTGTGTTTATAACTTTAGAGGTTTTTTTGCAATTTTTAAACTTTTTTAACGTTTTAACATTTAATTTTCCTGTTCACCTATGCTATCAATTCTTATTGTATGTATTGAAAGGCAATCACTGTTTGAATGTCAAACAACATTATTTTAGCAGAGAAATTTAGCTCCTAGCAGATTGGGCATTATTTAGGTTTAATAATTTCAGGTGTTTTATCCTTCTGCAACCATTTCCTTCTTCTGCTATTCACTTCCTTGGGGCTACAGCTCCCTTACTTAATGCAGGAATTAGAGCACCTCTAATTCTAAGAGGCAGCTTTTGGGAAATATCTTCTCTGATGCACAAGTCTCCAATATCAAGTTTCAGATATCTTAATTAGAAATCAGTTAGTTTGTTAGAGAAAAAATTGTCACCATAATTAGGAAAACAGTAAAACATTGTTTCCTCAGGCTAATACCCGCAGGCTGGTATAACCTTCTGTCATCCATTTTGTCAGTATTGGTGACAGCATAGCAGCCTCTTGATGATTTATGCATTTTGCCTGTTGCTTTCTTACTTCTGCAACAGAGCTTTGGCCACTGTCAGAAGCAGGATGCTGGGCTAGCAGGGTCTTTGTTCAGGACAGGCACTCATGTTTTTAAGATGTTATTTTCTTTATAAACAAAGAGGAGTTCTTTTGTTTGGTTCCTTGTTTACCTCTGTGTAAGTATTTCTGCTCCCTAGCTTCTCTTTATGAAAATTGAGTTCAAAAGTGAACTGCAAAATATGTCTGGAACACCCTGCTGTACAAGTTTTTTTTAATGTGTCTTGTTTTCAGTGATTTGTCAAGACAGTAAGGTTTTGTTCAGTGTTGCTCCAACTTTTTTCTACGATATAAATTTTCAGACTTGTTTCTCCCAAACTCTTATTTATGTAGTAGGACCCTGAATCCTTGGCTTGCTTCCCCAGCCTGACTAGTCCATGTATCATTAAGACCTATTGCTCAAATATGGACAGATGAAGATGTTCTTTGTTGACAATGATTTATGATGTTTGATACTCCATTTCAGGTAATCGTATTTTTTATGATGCAGACCATGATGTCAGTAACGTTTGGTGAGTACTGATTCATATTCCAGGGAAGGAATTGGAAAACATCTGTTTCTTGGAATCACTCTGTATGTGATTCTGAATGTTCTTATTCATTAGTATCGACAAATGATGCTCCGGTTTTTATTGGTTGCACTGTAGAAATCCAGGATTAGACTGTCAGAATGCTTAACCTGAAGCCTGCCTATGATTCCTGAGCTGTGTGGGCACATTGAGAGCATTGCTGAAGACAAAGCCAATCTACTTCTGTTCTTGGAAAAACAGAGCAGAGGGGACTTTTGGAAAGAGACTATTGCTACACATCTCCAGGGAAGTCTTTAGTAAAAAGCAAAACATTTATTTGAACTTAGTGTATAGATGGTAAGGAAAAGAAGTTTTGGATAGTGGGTCTGCTACTCTTTCTGCAGTAGTGTCTCTCCTTTCTTCAATGGCAGTAGCACTGTCACAGCCTGCTCAGCTTTCCAGGACTCTGATTGATGAAGGTAGGCAGTGGAGCCAGGCTGTTTTGCCATTCCCCTCAGGCTAGTGCCAGAAGCAATCTAATCCGCCTTTTGTTTTCAGATAACTGTGTTAATAAACACATTAATTAAAGAGACACTGTTATTATTAACATAGTACATAATTTTAATTAGTAAATAGGTTTTTTTGCAGACATACTTTATTATTGAAATGAATATGAGTCAACAAGAAGCAAGTCAGAATAATTCACTTTCAATTTGGTATTTATTAATAAACTACAAAACTGGTGGCAAGTCATTTGGCTGCCTGAAGAGCAGAGCAGAGACAGAGTTCTTTGATTTCCCCATTCAGCAGGCAGGGAATTTCTCCTAGGTCTTTCTCAACTGAAGTGAGTGAGGTTGGAAGAGTGATGATATGGATGGAGCCCATGCATTTGAACCAGGTATCTCCAACATGTGCCAGGTGCAATGCCTGTGATGGAAGGTTCTTCATATCTTCTGCACCAGACTTATGGTAGTCATGGCAGAATTCCTGAAGGATGTCTATAGTGCTCTCCAAGAAGGAGATCATAAACAGGACGTGTTTCCAAATTGCTTCGCACATACGCAACTTCTTCTCAGGAATCCCAACAAGTGGCAGGGGCTGTCTTATACCCTTGCTGTGATTCCTGGCTCAGTAGGGGTAGAAGCTGCCCACCTCTGTGCTATGTGCCTGGATGGATCCTGTGGGACTCTTGCCAAGCCACTGTGGCTGAAATAATGCAAAGGCATGAAATAGTCCTCATGAGTGCTCTTATGGCATGGAACTGAGCCTATATATGTCCTGAGATGTGGTTTATGAGATATTTGCAAACCTTGCTGCAATAATGTTGAAGGATGGTAGAGTGAGTTAATTGTAGAGCAAATGGGCATGGCAAACCCAGAGCAGTTTCAGCCAATTGGCTTTTGTGATCATTCTCTGAAGGAAATTATTCCCAGCACTATGCTTATAGTTTGTCTGAGAGAGAACAATTTGCTACTGACAAAAATAGGTAGTGATAATTAAGCAATACTTGAATTTGTCTCATGGCCCTATGACATGTAAGAGTGTATATATACCCAAAGAATCAATTGTACACACAGGGTCTCTTTCAGGTACACCGGGGATTTCTCTGCATGTTTCCTGTAAATCTGAACTGCAGATCTGTTCTTTTGATCAACCTTGATTTGCTCTCAGCAGATTTTAAGTATTTTATATTTCAAAAGGAAGTTGGTATTGGTTTCATTTAAATCCATGACAGTTCTGTCATTAGCAGTAGGAATCAAATTTTTTCCGTGGAGGATTCTTTTCCTTTCTTTGCAATAGTAATATTCCATTCCTGGCAAATGCCTGTACCAGGAATATTTTCTGCAACTGAAGTGTTAGCGTAGAGTAAGGCCGTTCTGAAAACACTGGTATGTGATAGCAGCTACCACTTGGTGGCATCCACACCACACTTTATTTAGCTGAAAACTCCACAGCCAGCAATCTGAGAAAACTTTGGGAATGCCTGGCTTGATGTCCTTAAGGATGTTTAAAATAGTTAACCTTACACTGGTCTGGATTGGTCAGGGCTTGACATGCACGACCCACCTTCTATTTATATTTTAGTGTGGGAATATACACATTTATTGACTTTGCAATTGAGTCAAATAATCAAAGTGATTAAACTCTATCTCACTGCCATTCTCTGGAAGACTGTTCAACTATATTTTATTCACAGGAAACATGCTTGAGCTCTTGGACCCTTGGCCTTGACCCTGCTGCTGACCTTATCTGAGTTTAAAATAATGTTTGATTTTAGACAACTCAATTAGAAGCAAAAATAGCATTGATCTGATTAACCAGGACAGTGTACTTAGAAAGACTTCTTGAATCTTTGATTTGCACTTCAAAGGAAAAATATTCAGACTCATTCTGGAAAGTGTGAAACATTGACATTACTAAAGAATGCTTATTAGGAGATATAAGCAACTACAGATTCACTTTACCTAAATTTTGACATTTAAATAAGACATCAGAAATTTATTTCACCTGCCAAAATCTTAATATGAAGGTCTTTCTCTGTCTGTGAAATGACATATAGCTTAACAGTCACATTCAGTTTGAATATTATGAGTACCTAACATTCAGTTCAAATCTTACGAGTACCTACTTTTAAAGTTGCAAGCCTGTCCTGCTCGTATTTGTTGTCAAAGTACTGAGAAGAGAAACTAACACAGGGTTAATAGTTTGACTTGACAGGCTGCAAAAGTCTTTTCCAATGTAAACAGTCTGGTGATTCTAAGATTTTTTTTTAAATGGCTGCTAATTATGAATTGATTTTTGGTCGGTTAGTGCATATATCCTTAAGTGGGCAGTTTTTCTTGTAGTCAAGTGTAAAGAGAATCAAGAACTTTTCAGCTCTTCAAGAATTGGTCTGCAAGTCCTTTGTCTCTTCAGGGACCATTATAAAGCAATGACCATTGTGTGAGATATAACTTAATGGCATTTGGCTGTTTGTGAACCTGTACTAGAACAATAGTTCTACTTTCACATATTTCACACATAAAATCCACTTGTCATGGAAGTGAAATCATAAATAAATGAATGAATAAAAATCTAACAAAACCCTATACTTGTAATCTAATTGCATTACACAATGATAATTGAATGGTATCTTGACATTTGACTGCTACTCATTCATTGTTTTCGTGCTTGGATTCTTTAACCTCTTGGAGCTGAAATTAGGTTTGGGGTTATCTTTTTTTTTTAAATTTAAAATAAGTTTCATTTCTA
Source organism: Anthoscopus minutus (assembly GCA_013399455.1). Classification (NCBI taxonomy): domain Eukaryota; kingdom Metazoa; phylum Chordata; class Aves; order Passeriformes; family Paridae; genus Anthoscopus; species Anthoscopus minutus. Next base: position 61,113 of record VWYI01000706.1, on the reverse strand, counting down.
ATTTTCATTCATTGGGGAGTTTGTGGAAATCAGGCCCTTCCCAGTGGTTTTCAGCCTTTCTTCCCCACTACTAATAAAACCAAAATAAAATTAAAAAAATTTTCTAAACACTTGATAGTTATTATTAATAGATGAGATTGCTACTGCTTTTGGAGGTAATAAAAGATTTAACTATCAATCGAAACTCACTGACTTATTTTGTAATCCTTTCATTCTAATCTAGTGAATCTCCCATTCCTCTCAGTGTCCTGTATCAGTGTGGTGAGGGTTGGGCTTTAAATAAAGCACTCATGATTCTATTCTGTTAATTTTCAGTTTTATTAAGCAGAATAAAGCAATAATCTGAATTAATTTCTTCTTGAAAGTTTGATAATCTCAGGAGCAATACATGACACTGTTACACATTTCAAACAGAATAACTGGTCAAGTTATCAAATAACTGAATTTAGACAACACTTCAAAATTCTCAGTACCTCATAATTCCTCACATTCCTCTAGTCCTTTGACATTGCTCATCATTGTTGTTAGGTGCATTTTTTAAATTATAGCGAGAAGGCCTGTATTGAAGTAAAATAAAGTGTATGTGTCAGTCTGCTTCTAGAGGGCAGCAAATGACTGTGTTTTAGCCACAAGAGAACTAAAACGTTATATACAATTCTGCCGACGAAACCAAAGGCACAATACAGCATCTTGCAGCCAATAGGAAAACTTCCCAGTCTTTGATGGGAGCAGGACCAGGCCCCTGGTACTTTCTTTGCTTTCTTCCTACCCCTACTTTTTAAGTGGATAAATAGTGTGCATAAAATGCATTGGACTCCTGTTATCAATTGGAAGTTTTTTAAACTACGAACTAAGGACGCAAACATTGTGGTTTTTATTAACATTCTAGGGCTACAGTTCATCGGATATAAAAAGTACATGACACAAATGTAATAGTATTTATATAAAGATTGGGGCCTTTTATCTGTTTTGTTTTGTGGAATTTAAAGAAATGTCAATGATTTTTTTGCTCTGTCCACACATGGTAGAGAACAGTAGAGGGTGCCCCTTCTTTTGGAAAAAACCCGCCACTGATAAATTCACAAGTGTTGCTTAATACAATCAAAGGAAGGAAATAAATATTGTAAGTAAAATATTTATTTTGAATGTATTTCACTTTTATTTACATATCACAAGTTTTTCTATTGTCCTCCTTTTCAAAGCCCTCATGTATTCACAAAAGCTTATACTAATGTAGTGTAATCTAAATGGTGATGAATTGACTACACATCTCATAACTACTATATTTTTCTCAGTCAGTGATCTGTCTCTAGAGAAGCTGTTCTAACTTTGTAGCCCCCAGGATTCCTTCTTCTTCCTTTTTCTTTTTTCCAGAAAAAATACACAATTTCTTCTCAAAGTTTCATTAGTTGAATTTGTTCTGAGCTAAAGGAATGGGAACAGGTCAGATAGCAACTTCTTTAGAGAGCCTGTTTTGATTCTTTATCCCTTTGGCTCTTTGTTTAGAATGAGCTGAAGTTTTGTGCTCCACATACCTAGGGACAACCTGGCTCCAGGTAGAAGCTGATGAAATAGTTGAGCTTCTCTAATGTGTGATTTATTCTTCATGACTACCTATGGATGTAGAAGACAGAAGCCAGTCACAGTTCAGTAATGCTACTGCAAACTCCATGTTGCTGGCTGGCAACAACAGGTTGTATGCCCTCTAGCCTGGAGGGCATTTTAACCAAGTATCAGATATCAGAAATTTCAGTGTAACAGAATCAGGCTCTGGCTGTCATCATGTCAATGATATGCAGGTCAAGGAAGGAGATTGTTCCAACAGAGATGGAGAAACTCAGCTGAGAAACATCCCAGAGCATTAGATCAGATGCCTCTGGTTGAGAGAGAACCACTGTGGATTGTGTTTGCACCACTCTTGCTAGCGGTGACCTTTCTGGGGAGAGTTAGTTGCCTTGAGGGTGCTCAGAGTCCAGAGCTGTAGCAGGAAGATGCTTGCAGTAAAACACTTCTCCTCTGGAGTCTGATGAAGCCTGCAGCTATTATTATTTTTTATCCCAGAGATAGCCCTTACTTTCACTAGTGAATGATTCTGCTGGTAATCCTGGTGCAAATCAGGTCTCGTTTCAGTTGCATTTTAAAAGATTGCACTGGAACTGCCTTTTCCAGATCTGCATTAGTTTTTGCTGTTTCCAGTGCTGGGTATCTGTGTCTGAAACCATTTACAGTTCTGATTCAATTTTCTAATAGAAAAGTCTAAAGAATGACTCACACCAGAGTTTCGATTTTTCTTTTCAATGGTTATGAATAAAACATAGCAAAAAGGAAAAAACCTTTTGTTGTCTACTTCTGAGGGTACAAAGGAAACATAGAATATTCTGTGTGACTTAGTGCCTGAAAAAAAATCACAGCAAGGCTTCTAGAGAAGTCAAGAAGTGAAATACTTTAGCTAGATATGATATCTTTGAGATGCCTTAAACAGGGCACTGTAGAATTTTGCACCCATAAAAAGCAGTTTTGTTCTCCAAAGTTTAGGTTTAGTTTTTGGCAGTTTGCATATCTAGAAATGATGATATTAGCAGTCACATACTTGTTTCTCAGAATAGAATAGTTATTCATTACTCATTTCTGAAATATTTGCACAGATACTGGCCCACACCATACCGTAGTTTAGGCTACTAAGTATATTACTTCTTGCCTGCTGAGTTCTCCAGCATATGGTACTTTATTTTGTTGGCCACAGAAATGTTCTATAGCCTTGCAGTAGCTTCGAGTGTGGTTCATGGCTTTCAACTTTAATTATACTTAATAACATAATACATATACAGCAAATAACATTTCCCGTATTTAAAGTGTGGTTCTACTTTGAAATGTGATGATTTAAAGATAATTCAACAAATAAGTTCCTTGTGTTAGTCAAATCGTAACTTACTAGTAACAACAATAAATTTCCAAATCTGCTTTTCCCTTATGTAGTGGGTTGATGCTGGCCAGACTCCAGACACCCACCAAAGCCTCTCTATCACTCCCCTCAGCAGCTGGACAGGGGAGAGAAAATATAATGAAGGATTCATGAGCTGAGATAAGGACTGGAAGAGATCACTCACAAATACCAGCACAGACAAAACAGGCTGGAATTAGAGATATTAACTGAATTTATTACTAACAAAATCAGAGCAGGAAAATGTAAAATAAGACCTTTAAAACAACTTCCCCTCATCTATGCCCTATTACTAGTTCTGTCTCCTCCCCACAGCAGTGCAGGGAGACAGGGAATGGGGGTTATGGTCATTTCATCACCTGTGGTTTCTCCTGCTGTTCAGTTCAGGGAGAGGAGCCCTTCCCCTGCTCCACCATGGGGTCCCTCCCATGGGAGACATTTCCCTGTAAACTTCTCTGATGTGGCTCCATCTCATGAACAACAGCTCTCCACAAGCTGCTGCAATATGGGTCCATCCCGTGGGCAACAATCCCCCCTCAAACTGCTGCAGTGTGGGTCACTCTCCCACAGGGTCACAGCTTCCTCTCAGGCATCTACCTCCTTTGGTATGGATTTTCTCCATGGATTGCAGGTGGATGTCTGCCCCCCCACAGACCTCCATGGGCTGCAGGGGCACAGCTTCACCATGGTCTACAGGGCAGCCCTGGCTCCAGTACCTGGAGCATCTCCTCCTCCTCCTCCTTCTTCACTGACCTGGGTGTCTGCAGTTGTTCCTCTCACGTGTTCTAACCCCACTCTTCTCTGGCCTCAATCACAAATGTGCAAGAACTTATGGGGTTTTTTCCTTCTTAAATATGTTACTGCAGAGGTGTTATCACCATTTCTCATTTGCCCAGCCTTTACCTGCTGATGCATCTTTGGAGCTACCTAGGATTGGCTCGGATGTAAAAAAAGGAAGATTATATCAGCTTCTCATAGAAGCTGCCTCTGTAAGTCCCTGGCTACCAAAGCTTGACCATGCAAACCAAGTACACAATTGCAGGGCAGAACCAGCAAAGTCGATGCCCATGCTGAAACTCTACCCTTCGACCTCCCTGCAGAAATGCATCTGGAGTATCCAAGGGTGAGTATACTGCCCTGTGCCAGCTCTGTGAACTCTTCCCTTATTATAAAGATACTCTTTAGGATCTCTGCCTCCACCCAGATGATTTTTTTATACAGTTATTATTGGTTAATATATCAGAAAAGCCTTGAATAGACCTCAGTAAATGACTCAATCTTTTGTTCACATTTCAGCAAGGACATCAATGAGAATCAATAAAAATAATCTAAAAATCTGCAAATTGCTGTCACTTTTTTCATTCTCATGCTGTAGAGAGGTTATGCTAAGATAGGGTTTTTGTTTTGCTTTCTTTCATTTAGACTAGAAGATTTTGTTGTCAGCCCCTTTAAACTAGCCATGCTTTCTTTTTGATACAGAAGAAGACAAGTAAGACAGCTCTACAGGCACAAGCTCAAACACAAAGCAATTGGGAAGTTAAGGACTGAGATAACAAAAGAAAAGTTGAGACTTAGCTTAGAGCTGTCAATACCTCCTTAGTATGTATCTTACCTTATATCAGGTCATAAATATGCTGTGGGCACAAGAGACAGCAGGGCTGTGTGCTGCCCTTGGAGCTGGAAGTGCAGCAAGGGATGGGGAGGTTGGTGCTGGCTCTGAGAGCCATCCAGGCAGTGTGTGCTGGCTGTGGGCTGATGGATGTGAGCTGGTGTTTCTGCACAGCAGTGTGCTGTGCACAGGGCAGCTCACCTGGAGTCCCCTGCAACAGGCTCCCTTCTTTGCACACAAGATGGCTTAATTTTCCTGCTGGGAAATGGTTATAAACAGCTCCCAGTTTTTTGCATAAAACTGACAGAAAGCAGGACTTTGGTCCTTTTACTTTAATAAACATGACCACCTTTACAAGCCAATAAAAAACCCCAACCCACCTCAGACTGACAGTAATGAAATAAGCAAAATAAGCCTTTGTTGCTGCTTTGAATTTCCTTAAAAATCCATCCAATATCTCACTCAGGGCACATGTGAAGGCAGTCTTGCTGTACAGTAACATGAGCTGCAATAAATTCATCCCAGTACATGCTGGAATTTCACATACACACACACATAAAAGTAAACCCTTCAACTTAATCAGAAAGTAATTGAAAATGGAGATTTTTTTTCTTAATTACATTGAAAATAACTTTGTTTTAAAGGGTGTCCCAGTTTTCATTTCAAATTCTTCTTGAGATGGTGATACTGGATGAAGAATTCATGCTAGACTTTTTCTACAGCTTCCTCAGTATAACAGTCTCTAGTTTGTTATATGAGGAAGGTAAAAGTTGATTTGAAAAGTCACATTAAGCAGGGCAACTGTTGCTTAGATTTTGTTTCAGAGATTAAGGCAGCTCAAAGAAACTAAATCTTTTGGCAAAACCTAAACTCAAAGCTAAGAAAAAAATGCCATACCTTAAAAATTATCTTTTAAAAGATTTGCTTTGTGTCTCTAGACAAGGTCACAATGTTCACAAAGAAAAAAGATAAATCATTGATCATTTTTGTCTTTTAAAAGATTGCATTAACCCTGGCCTCTCTGCAGTTTTAAACTTAGATCAGACACTGGCACTCAAGAATACCCCTGGAAAGGTGTGCTAATTGCTTCATGAGTAGGGATATTCTCTGCAGAGGTTCATCCAGTGCTTGCCACAAGGCTTGGAAATGTAGCACCAAGGGTTGTTTTGACTGGGCCTGGTCACCTCGAGGTCATGTTCTTCCTGCAGTTTGTTATCCTGGCTGCACAGCTGCCAGCTCAGGAGCACTCTGGCATGTCACCTTCTTGCTGTGATACTGAATGTTCAACCCTTAACACTTTGGGATGCTGGTTTCAGTGAAGACAAAAATGGAATGTGCCTCTTCAGACTCGCTGTAGCTTATGCAGAAATTTTGCAGTTCATCTTAGTGGATTGCCAGGCAAAAGCAGGTCTCAAAAGTTTCAGCATGGCTTCAAATAAAACATATAGAAAATTTTCCTAACATCTATAAAAATAAAATTCCTTAAGAGTGAACAAAAATTACACAATAAAATTTATGCTCACCTCCAAAGCTTGAGTAATGACACCAACAAATTAGTGTTGTTTTCTAAGGTTCAGTTTGCTAAAATTATAGATCCTGGTGCAGCAGATATTCCATCTGTTATTATATCCTTATTTCATATGAGAGAATGAAGACTTTTGAAATGGACATGTGTTTATTTTGGACTCAAATAATGAAAATATTAAAATGCTTCCCATAATTGTTTTTAGCTACACAGTTTAAAGCAGAATCCTCCACCATATGCATGACTATTTTCAAGACATTAATGATACCCCATTACTACTGTCTCCAGCTCTGAGAGAAGACTCTAGCTTTGAACTTTGATAATGCATCATCATGATATTGTATCATTTGTAACAGATAACGCTGAAGGAGAGTGTATACAATGTAATGAAAAATGGAAAAGTTATTTGTTTTCAACTAATTGTATATTCCTGTGCTACATAATACATGACTAAATGTAATAGCTACATTATTATTTCTTCTAGTGGTTGTGTGCAGACGCTGTATCCTGTCTGTCAAAGAGCTTAAAAATTACGAGGGAGATTTAATGTTGTCAGCCTTGAAGATGAGAAAATAATGAGGCATGCCCCCACAAGGTGGTTAATTCTATATTGTTCATTTGAAAGAAACTTAAAATGTTCTTTATCTCATATAAATTACTGCTAGGTATGAACTGCACAACTGCAATTTTATATTCTATCAGGAAAATGAAAATACAAAAAACACTGAGATATTTCCAGTGACAGTTTAAAATGTGCTAGAAGATTTCTATGGATGTACTTCTAAAATTAAAACAGTTTGGGTTTGTGTGTGCTGAAGCTTAAAAAGTAATTTGTTAATTGGATGGTGAATTGCCACAAAAAGCTTGTGACAATTTTTGGCCATAGGCATTTGTACATAAAGCATGCTTCATGGAAAAAGAGGAGAAAAATGGAAAGTTATGGTGAAAAAAATGCTGGAATTTTAGTAAGTTATAAACATGGAAAAGGGTCTGAGGGATTCAGTTGAGTGTTTAGTCTTGTTTTGGAAGTTAGAAAGTCCCTTCCTATCTCTAGCATGGCAACAGGAGTATACATTCCTGGTGCAAACATACTTGGACAGTTTGCAGAAATTTGCTGAAGACTGATTGTGCTAAAAGTAAACTTCAATTAAATTTATTTTGGTTTTATATGCAAAGAGGTCTAAGAAATTATTAGAAAAGCAAAAGAGAATGAACAACATTACAAATGTAAAATATAATTTAAATAATAAAATGACATTTTATAATTTATTGTTAATTTAAACTTTTATTTCATAGTAACAGGATGCTTAACAGGAAAGTGAATAATATGCTAAAAATAACCATTTAAAAAATATTTTCTTTAAAGTAAAGTATTTTTCCTTATATTTTAAAAGAGCTAATACTGGTTGATTTGGATGTGTGGTTTATTTTTTTAGCCTCTCTGTTGACAAGCTCTTGTTTTTCCTTCTAAAAATTCAATAACTTATTTCAGGGTAACAGCAAATGAAAGTAGAGAGGACACTTGCCTGAATAATTAAATTATAGTCAATTACACTTGTTGCACTGGTTCTACACTTTTGCTAGAGAAAATGAAAACACAGCTAAACAGGATTTTCTCTTTGGTCAGCCTTGTGCTCTCTGAGTAGGAGCTTGATATTTTTACTCAGGTTTTGAATTAAACTAACTGCCTGTTTCATCACCACACTTGGTTTGTTGGGGGCACAGTGTATTTAATTTTGAAATTGCAGCTATATGAGCACTTACAGATATCTGTCTATGAGGAAGGAAAGCAGCTTCAATGAGAAGGTGCAGTGAAGTGCTTGTGAGTTGGGCTGTAATGGAGCAGGGGCTTGGATAGGAAAGAGGGGTTAAAGTCTTTGTTGGATGTAGAGGTCTGGAGGCTTTGGAGAGTTCCAGTAAGCAGCTTGGTCCTTGGTGAGCCATGTACTCTGCGAGGCTGGGAAACTTCCACTAGTTGCCTTTCAGTCAAGGAGTCACCTGATAATCCTTTTATTCTTCTGCTCCACACCCAATCAGTTGCCACCTTTCTGAGAAGGTTCATTAAACTGTGTGTCACAAGGCTGCAGCCCCAGCTGGCCAGAGGATGCAGCAGGAGGGCTTTGTCCAGCAGCTTGTGAGGGTCCTCTTGGTTCCTTCAAGGTCCCTAGTTAGGCCTCAGAGTGTTGCAACTTCTAAGCACTGGCTTTGTGACTTTCCAGAGGAGAGGCACACCTGTGGATATTGCTCTCACTAGTTATAAGTTGTCTGTGCTGGCACAAAGTGAACTCAAGACCTCATGGGCAGCTGCTGGATTTGCCTCACCTGAGTGAGGTACAGAGCAGGCATGCTAGGTAGCAAAAGAAGGCTGATGGTTGGAATTGCAGCTGAAAGCATTCAGGGGAATAACATCCAGCTCCTGGGAACTCTTTTGAAGGCAACAGGTTGAAGGATAACTTTGAAACAGAAAGTTGACATTTTGCTTTTCATTGGGTTTCTGGCCTATCACTGGTGTTGGTCACAGCTTTGCAGCAGTGAGAAGGTGTGACCAGAGACCCCACACCTGAGCCTCCCTGGAGACTGGGAATCCCACTGAGGCACACAGGTCCTGTGAGATGCAGTGTCTGTAGCAGGCTTTTAAATTTCCAGGAAACCCCCACCTGCTTTTATGAGATGCAGGTAGAGCAGCAAGCTTGGTTGCTACTAGTGACAGAATCAGGCCTTTATGTGGTTAATAATATGCTCTGTGCAGCTTTAGTAATCAGTTGAGAGAAATTTTGGCTTCTTTTGAAAAATCAAAGTGATCATTAACTTACACTGAGCTGACATCAGAAATGAGTCAGAAAGGATCTTGATCTGAAAGCTTCCCTGTAGGGCACGTACATGCATCCTCAAGCTTTTGTCTTCTTTCCCTGGGAGGGCTTGCCCTCATCCAGTTCATAACTCTTTGACTTTCTGCCTGATATTGGTAACTTTTGAAAAGCTGCCAAAGGGCAGAATTATCTGATTCACAGGAACATTTGCATGTTTTCCAAAAACCCATTTTATTTCTCAATAAGAAAGATTTTTGTGATATCTCATAGGAAAGTGATCATCATTTCCTGCTCAGACCATGGGGAAAGAGGCAATTGAAGCACTTAGCTGGTCTATAGTTGTGATTTGTCATACCGTCTGGAATCTTTTGTTGAAGTGAATGAATGGAGCAATACTGAATAAACAAAAATTTGAGGACAGGGCTTTCGAATCTGGATTGATTTATTTATGTTCACATTTCATAAACTTTAACTGATATGCTAGGTCAATATTTGCTTCCCCACATTTCCTTAGGATTCCTGTATGTAGTAATAACCCAGACAGGCCTGAAAAAATTATGAGGCCATTTTTCAGTGGAAGTTATTTTGTTGCAATGATTATTAACAAGGAGAGCAAAGTGGATCAAATAGCTGGTTTCTCCCATAAATGCCAGAGTGTTACTTCTTCTAACATCATCAGGAGCTGTAAGGAACAAAAGTTACATTTGAAGACCCTCCCTGGTTTACAGAATAAGCACTGTGGGCTTGAGGGGAGGGATAGTTCACCCTTCATGATCCTCTCCATATCTGATCTGTGAAATATTTGAATGAAAAATGATCTTTGCAGGTAATATGAAAATCAGTAACAGGAAGGCAAGACTTCACCTTTTATTTTAGTTTGTGACCTGCTAGAACCAGATCTTTGATTCTTCCTTTGTAAATGGCCTCTCAACTTCCTGAGGAGGGATAGTCTATAGCTCACTGTCTCATTTCCTTGGAAAGAAGAACTTGAGTGGTATCACTGCATGAGAGCTTCTCTCTTCATGGCGTTGTGGTTGTCAGTATCTGTGAGCAGATGTCAGAGGCTCTCCCCAGGGTGGGCAGGCTTACTGTTCCTGTCCTTTCACAAGAGGGTACTTCCCAACACTGTGTTTCTGCATGTGTGTGCACATGCCTTCTCTCTAAACTCTCTTAAGAGCTGTTAAAAAGCAGTTAAACAAAGTTCTCCAGCTGAGACCAAACAGATCTGCTGCTGAATAGAATTCCATAGCATTCCTTTCACAAACAGAAAGAGAGGAACAAGTTCAGGGCAGATACAGACAACGGCAGCTTTGCAGATTGAATAGATCTAAAGCTAAAAATATCCATCTTGTTTTGACTCTTTTGTATCTTGGTGTAATCTTTCATGCGAGTGTTTTTCCACTCACTATCTAGTTTCTGGAATTTTAGAGGTTTATTATTTGCTGAGGCCTCTTTATGAGACCAGTAAGTACGTCCAGCAGAAACCCATTTGGTTGCTAAACAGCCTAAAGTTTTGGTGGTTGTGATAGAGGAAAGGGACAAGGTGCTAGGCTGTCCCCAGCTGGAAAAGGTGGTTGTACTTGGGAACCATTCAAGTGAGTCTGCATGATCTAGGAGAGACTGAGCAATTTTTAATAACTGACTGAACATTAAATCCTCCTGTAGCAACCCACTGCCCTCTTTCTTCTGGTTCTGGTCTTCAGTTTCTGATGTAAATTTATTCATGGCCATTTGCATTGGTGTTTTGCTTTGATTTATATAGCTCTTTCCAGCTATATCTCAGCTATATCCCTGATGGTGCTCCTTTTATATTCCTAGAGACAAATTGTATCTCATCTGAGACTTTCTTTTGCTGGGTTAAGAACCTGAGCTCTTTGACTCTTCCTCCTCCCCCCTGCTCCCCCCTCAATTGTTCTTTTACATCGTTCCGGCTTTTTTTCCTTTTTTTTTTTTTTGTGGAAATCAGTCACCAAGCTAATGAACAGCATTCCAAATTAGAATTTACTGTTGACAGTACTGCCAATGGCAGTAATGACAATCCTCTTTTTGCATTACCCAGTTAATCCTAAAGTGCATGATTTGTCATGCCAAAATAACCTCCAGTGAAGACACCTTTGCTTAGGATCAACCATATAATCAGCTAAAAAGCCCAATTTTTTTTTAATCTCTGGGTGTTAGTAAACAACTGGTAACAAAATTTCTTGTTGTCAGCTCCAAAGTGCAGTAATTCACATTTAATACAATACCTGTTATTCTCATTCCTGCCTATCAGGACTGCAGGATGCTTAAGAGTATTTTGGGCACATCATAATAAAACAGAAGACATGCTCATGTTCATGAGAAACTTGTAAACTGATTCAAAATGTGACACTATGTAATGGTATCAAAACTGAAAGAGAGTAGTCTTACATTAGATATTAGGAAGAAATTCTTTACTGTGAGGGTGGTGAGGCCCTGGCACAGGTTGCTCAGAGAAGCTGTGGATGCCCCATCCCTGAAGAGGCTCAAGGCCAGGCTGGATGGAGCTCTGAGTAACCTGGTCTAGTGGAAGGTGTCTCTGCCCGTAGCAGAAGGGTCGGAACTTGGTGATCTTTAAGGTCCTTTCCAATCCAAACCATTCTATGAATTTATGACTGAGGCTGAAATAAATAAATAAGTTCTCAGTGTAGCTCAGAAAGACTAATGTATGGTATTATGGGATTAATAATTTTTAATTTCATTACTAAACCAAATAGATTTTTTTTTGTTAATGAGAAGTAGCAAACATAGCTGACAGAATGTTGGAAATAATCAGAAAAGGTAATCAGGATAAGGGGGAGGATTCTGAATGCCATTTTGGTCTCTGCATACCAAGGACAGTGTGGAAAAGGTACAAAGACAGCTAAGATGATAAAGAGCACGGAGTAGTTTCCTTATGAGGCAAAACTATAAAGGCTGATACACTTCAAACAGGAGACAAGGACGTTGGGGTTGTGGTATGATAAATCTTTTGGAAATTGTGGAGATATTGGGTAAGCTGAATGTAGAATGGCTTTTTAGCAAATTTCTTGATGTTAGATATATAGGGAGCTTGGTGAAGCCAGTAGGGGACTGGTTTTAAACATGAGATGTTACTCTTTTTATTTCAAAGACAGGGAATTGCTGGATTTAGCTACTGTGGAAGTCTGAGTACACAGTGTCAGCAGGCTCAAAATAGATGAGTTTGTGGACATCAGATCGAATTAGATCAAATGACTTAGAGCCATATACACTCAAATTGTGAACAGCTCCAAATACAGAGGATCCATAACTCCTCAGGGCTACCTGGTCCACTGCTTGACCACCCTTGCAGTGAAAGAGATTTTTCTAATCTTTAATGGAAATTTTTCATGTTTCAGCTTGTGTCTGTTGCCTCTGGTTGCATCACAAGCAGGTGACTTCATCTTCTCAGTACTGTTCCATCAGGCAGCTGAAGACAGTAGTACCATGCTCTACTGAGCATGTAGACTTCTTTCTGCAGGTAGAACAAATTCAGGTTTCTCATCCTGTCTTTACACCAGCTCCCAACCATACTGATGGCTCTTCATTGGTCTCGCTGTGGTGTGTCCATGTTTTTCCATTGTTTATTTCAAAGAAAAGTGTTAATTTGAAGTAATAGCACTTTGAACTGATATCTTCCTTTATAAAACTTTTATGAAACTCTTTTCAAGGAGTTTTTAAATCTGGAGAGACGCTAATATCATACTCATCCCTAGCATTGAAATATATGACATCTAGTCACTGATATTGCTGATCCTACAGTTTGGGTTTTCAACTTGAAAGTGCTATAACCCTCCAAAGATTCAAAGTGACATTTGCAAAAATATTCTTCTTCCACCTTCTAGAAATAATATCATAAACATTGTCAAAATTTGTTAAGTTTAAAGGGCAGGAAGGTCTAATTTCTGCCTAAGGGACAAGATGAAAGCCACATGCTCCAGTATGAGTATTCCCCAGTTGACTTAAATTGGCTGTTCCAGTAATGGTAAAGTTCCAGGTATTATCTGCATCTCCTGTAGAGACTTTCCTCCTTTTACTTCTGAGGTGGAAAACCATATTGTAGCTTGAACAATGAAGCTGGAAATACTTCTGGGATTAAGGCTGCAATAATGATGATGCAGTCAGTCCACTGAAGAAAAAACATTTAATTGTCCTATGAAATCTAAGAGCTATATGTAGTTCCTAAGGTGCATATCTGTATTGTGTAAAAGAATGTAGCAACTTACAGATTTTCCTCCCTGCAAACCAGCAATAAAAGTCAGATATCTGCTATGTATTGATTTACTCCACTGCTCCGAGACTGAATTGGGTAATAGCTTGCCATTAGCTTGCAGTTCATCATCTTGTGGCATCTAATCAATAGATCAAGTGGTAGCTGCAGTTAATCTTATTTCTACATATCAATGTACAGATCAGCACAGACTTTTGTTTGTTTCTCTTCATCCTCTTCAAGACTGATCCAGGAATTCCCATTCTTGATGGCAAGATGGATCAAAAAACCTACTGTATTGCCTCCTTCAATTCTGTAATTTCCCCATAACCAGACTTGAGCAATTCACATCACTATCTAAACTCAAATTTAATCTTAATCTAACTTTAGACACTGAATCTTCTCTTTCTCCCATCCTTTCCATCTTTACACATTTCAGACATAGCACCAGCTCTTTCTGTACCTGATTGGCACTTGGTTTCAACTGCTCAGCTCTTTCCTGGAGCCCCCTATCCACTCCTCTCTCTTATAGTTTCCCACAGACCTTTACTTGAATAATTTCTTTGTCCTTCCTTTCATGAAAACAGGAGGCTTTGTCTTATAGTAATTTTTGTTCTGGACTGCTTTTTGATGTTTCTGACTTTCTGGTTGAGATATCTATACAAGACTTAATCCATAGAATCACAGACTCACAGAATGATTTGAGTTAGAAGGGACCTTAAAGATCATCTACTTGCAACCCCCCTGACAGGGGCAGGACACCTTCCACTAGACCAGGTGGCTCAGAGCCCCCAAACCTGGCCTTAACACTTTCAGGGATGGTACATCCACAGCTTCTCTGGTCAGCCTCACCACTCTCACAGTAATGAATTTTCATGGGATAGATCCTCTTAGAAGCTGTGCTAAGCCACATGGAGGACAGGGAGGTGATTTGAGACACCCAGCATGGCTGCACCAAGGGCAAGTCCTGCCTGACCAAACTACTGGCCTTTCATGCTGGGGTGACTACAGCAGTGGACAAGGGGAGGGTTACAGTTGTCATTTATCTGAACTTGTGTAAAACCCTTGACACAGTCCCCCACAACATCCTTCTTTCAAAATCGCCTTTGGTGGGAGGCTGTTTAGTGAATGAGGAAGTGGTCGAAGATACCCGCAAAGGATAGTGGTCAACAGCTCAAATTCCAGTGGATATCAGTGATAGGTGGTGACCCTCAGGAGACCATATTAGGAAAAGTGTTATTTAATATCATTATTTATGACATAGACAAAGGGATTGAGTGCAGCCTCAGCAAATTTGCAGATGACACCAAACTGAGTGGTGCAGTTGAAACACCTGAAGGAGAGGATGGTGTCCAGAGGGACCTGGACAAGCTCTAGAAGTGGGCCTATGGGACTCTCATGAGGTTTGACAAGACTAAGAGCAAAGTGCTGGGGATGAAGAGGTGGAGAGCAGCCCTGCTGAGAAGGACTTGGGGCTGTGGGTGGGTGAGAGGTCAGGTGTACTTGGAAATGTGCTCTTGCACCCCAGAAAGGCAAACATGTCCTGGGCTGCAACAGAAGAGGTGTATGCATTAGGTCAAGGGAGGGGATTCTGCCCCTCTACTCTGTGCTAGACCTCACCTGGAGCACTGCATCCAGCACAGGAGACATTGATCTGTTGGAACAAGTCCAGAGGAGGCAACCAAGATGATTGGAGGGGTGGAGCACCTCTTCTATGGGGAAAGGCTGAGAGAATTGGGATTTTTCAGCCTGGATAAGGTACAGCTTCAAGTTGGCATAATTCCAGCCTTCTAGTACTTGAAGGAAGCCTAAAAGAAAGATAGAGAGGACTTTTTACAAGAGCATGTATTGGTAGGACATGGGGGAATATCTCATATGGTCCAATAATTTTGTTTATTTTTCTAATGCTGTGTGTAAATTAATTGGTGCATGTGGTACAGCAGCATCCCTGCAGTCACAGTCCCCTGAAGGTTCAGGTCATGGGTAGCTCTGGATCATGTGTTCTGGCTTTCACTTCAGGGAAAACAGGTGATGTTAGGGTGAAGGAGCTGGTGTGTTTGCCTGCCTTTTGCCCAAGTCCAAATTTCTGGAGTGCATATTACAGCTAAAGAAGATTAGAGTACTCCAAGGTGCCCCAACTTGGACACAACCTAAAAGACAAGAACACTCAGGGATTTTGTTATTTTATTTTCATCACTTATCTATATATGGACCCAATTAATACAAAAATAGAAAGAAAACACAAGGCTGCATTTGTGTTACTTGCTTAGCAAGTCACTGCCTTCAGTAAAAATATATTCAGATATATGACAAAAAGCAAAGAAATAATATTCCTAGAAATAGCTGCAAGGCCTCTTTTTTAGAATATCAATAAAAGTATAAACAAATCAAAATTAAAACAAAGACATATCTGATCTAAAATTGACATTTATAAGCCATTGGCTTCAGATGCACATTTGACAGGTCTGTATGGATCCATCAGAAAAAAAAGCTCCTTCACTCCAGAAGAACAGAGATTTATCAAGTATTATAAGAGAACATATGAAATGGCACTTAGACCCACAAACAAGTAGTGTGGGCAAATTAACTGAGGACATGTGGCACAACTTATAAAATGACAGCAACAAAAAAAGGATGAGATGAGAGGGATGCAGTGAAAAGAAGGAACTGAACAGCAATGGTTGTACTTGCTTTGGATGAGTTGGTAGCTGGTAGCAAAAATAATGCTGGATAAATTGCTGAGTTTTCGATGAATTTTGCGGCTAGGGTGGTGACATAAACTACTTGTCATCACGGCTATTTTCCTTCATTTATAACCTGGTCACCCATCCATCTCCAAACATCACTTCCTTTACAGTGTATACTTCTGAAATTGTGCCCCTCAAAACTGGGGAAGTCATTGGAGCAATAAAGAAAAATATAGAGTTCTTTCAAGAACTAATAGTTTTGTTATCTTGTGTGAGTCAGCTTGTGTGGGAGTTGAAGAGCTTTGTAGCACATTTGTTAACTCTGTGCAGCTAGTGAAGTTTAGTGTTTAAATGAATGCCTGTGAAAGTTGTCTCATCCAACTAAATCAATTTATTTTAAGTCTTTGCAACAAATCTGTTCTTACAATCTCTTTGGTATTGGGTTAAATTCCTCAGTGTAAAATGAATTGCATATCAGATTTTGCACATTATGAAAGCTGTACCCACAATGTTTCCAGGCTTGAGAATATTAATTGGTGGAATTTAAAGATGAATACAGATGGCAAGCCTATTAATAAATGATGGGTAGGGATGTACACACCAATTCTTTGAAAAATATTGTATGTGGAGTGTATGGTGTAGTTTAAGATAAGCATGATATTCATCCCTAAAGAAAAATAATATATATTTGCAAATTAGTCCTAATATATGTATGTAATAGAAAAGGATAACTCTGCAGCAGGTTGAAATTGCTCACTCAACTGTCAGAGTGAACATCTCTTGGCTGAATATAAAGAAAAAAAATTAAATACAACATCTCTCTATGCAGCGTAATATTGTGAAGAGGAAGTCCTGTAATGTCCAAGCGTGTACTCTCAGAGCTCAGTGCAGATGTGCACGTGCTCTGCAAGGGTTTGCGGCTGTGACAGAGACAGTGCAACATTTTTTGAGAATATTGTGAGTTGACCAACCTAATGCTGCTGCTGCAGTTCTACCTGGTGGTGACCTTGGTCGTGGTTGGGGTGCATGTGGATGAGAAGCTGATAGCAAAATGACACTCCGAAGACTCCTATGGAGACTACAGTTCTAGTGAAGTCTGCTTTGGAGTACAATACGTATGTGTAGTTCAGGGGAAGTAAACAGCTGCTGTGTTACTGAGGTGATGCAAGTATGTGCAGAGCCTCCTGGTACCACAGTCTCAAGAGATGAGCACCCTGTGGATAACCTGGTGTCAACTCATGTTGCTCACCATGCACCACTGGGAACTCTAAAGGGTTATGCAGTGACTTTTGCTTCTGTGACACAGACAGTAAGGACTTGAGTTTAGCTGCTTAAAAAGAAGCCTTTCCTTACTGAAAGTTCCTTTCAGTAAAGAAAAGGAAGGAAAGAAGCCTTTCCTTCCTGCAGAAGTTAATCTGGGAAATGAACTTAATAAATTCAAACTGGTCAAATAGTAGTTTTATAAAAGTGTTGTTTAACTTTTCCTCAATAACTTGGATGCAGGGACAGAGGCCTCCTCAGCAAGTTCCCCCACAACACAAAGCTGGGAGGGGTGGTCCATACCCCAAAGTGCTGTGCAGCCCTTCAGAAGGGCCTCAACAGGCTGGAGAGATGGGCAGAGAACCATCTGAAATTCAACAAAGGTGAATGCAGGTGTTGGGGAGGAATGACCTGCACCAGTTCAGGATGGGTGCGGACCTGCAGGGAAGGACCTGGAGGACAGCAAGCCATCCATAAGCCAGCAGAGCCCTTGTGGCCAAGACTGCCGAAGGTATCCTGTAGTGCATTTGGAAGACAATTGCCAGCATGTCCCAGAGAGGTGATCCTGCCCCTCTGCTCAGCCCTAGAGAGGCCACATCTGGAGTGCTCTGTCCAGCTCTGGGCTCCTAAGCACAAGAGAGACGTGGAGCTGCTGGAGTGGGTCCAGAGGAGGGCTACAAAGATCTTGAGGGGACTGGAGCATCTCTCCTATGAGGAAAGGCTGAGAGAGTTGGGCCTGTTCAGCCTCAAGAGGAGGCACCTGAGAGGGGACCTCATCAATGTCTATCAGTCTGTGAAGGAAGGGTGTCAAGAGGAAGGACCAGGCTCTTCTCAGTGGTTCTGACAAAAGACAATGGGCAGAGAGTCATGCACAGGAAATTCCACCTGAATATGAGGAAAAACTTTACTCTGTGGGTGACGGAGTACTGGAACAGATTGCCCAGAGAGGTGGTAGAGTCTCCCTCACTGGAGGGAGGCACAATCCTGTGCCATGTGCTCTGAGATGACCCTGCTTGAATAGGGAGATTGGACCAGATGACCCACTGTGCTCCTTCCAACCTTATCCATTCTGTGATTCTGTGAAATTTTGATATTGACTTGAAGGGGAGGGAGCTGATGGATGGAAGGAAGGTTGGAGAGAAAACACCCTTCATGCTATTAAATTAGGGAAAAACAGATAAATAGAAGTTAAATTTGATATATACTTCTTTCATCCTGAAAGCCAGTGTGCAAATTTCCCTGTATACTTTAAATATAGAACATTTCTTACAACACTTAAGTTACCTAGCTCCCACTGGCATAACTTCAGTCTAAATTTTACTCATTTTCTTCACAGGTTTAAAATCTCTTGATCAAATCCAAAGCACCTTTTTAAGACTCTGGGATAATCCTTCAGGAATACTTTCAGTAGTTCAGAGCTTTAGTTTGTGCTGCTTTATGATCAGTCTTTTGTATTTCCTGTACCTAATTATGCATTTTAATGAAGCTTGCCTCTATAACTTTCATCTCCCATAGAGATGATAATTTTCACTTAGAATAATTTTAGAATTCTTTCAGATGATTAGTACTCTTTAGAATATATAATTTTTTTTTACTCTGGCAGTTGGAAAGATCATACTAGTAATTTATGCCTCTTCTAGGCTCAAAACCTACCTGAGTTTAAGCCAATTTTAAATCACACTGTGGAAATATACCTACAAATATCCTTTCACATTGACTGAATCTTGGGTTGGATTGACAGATATCAGAACAAAGAGATGCAACATGGATTTAAGTGGATCTGACATTGTCTGCAGTACATATTTGCAATGGTTCCCCTGTGTTGGTTTGTATCAGTTTACTACTGGAATGGGCTTCAGCTTTCTCCATTTTATATAAAGAAGCTTTCAGCACAGTTAGTCTGGTTCATACAGATGTCACCACCCAGAGTCTCCACTAAAGTGGATGGTCCCACACTACCAGCAACAAATGGTTGGGGCAGCAAGCAGATGGTGGGGAAGATGTGGTGGCTGGCTGTAATAGCCTGCTTATTTGCACGGGCACAGAGAAGAATGGAAATGACTGAGTGAAAACACAACCAGCTTAAGAAAGCCTCCCATGAATTTCTGACTTAGACCTGTCATTGTTTCTAACTATTTAATTACTTGCCTTGCTGGCAGAGATAGAAGGTAGGAGTTTGATAGCAGGCACAGGTTTTGCCATGGCCTATCCTTTTTATTGTCCTTGGTCATGGAGGTAGAGGATATTGATATCAGGTATGACTACCTGAAGTCATCTTCAGCTAGGTGGGGAGCTAAAAGTGGGGCATAATTGGAAGGAACATTTCTTTAATTGAGGCTCTATGTGTTTGTTGGGGAGGGCTGGAACAGCTGGAAGTGTTGACACAGACCCTTTGTAATCCTGCTGGGATCATCATTCCTGAAATGGATTTTCATAATTGGAAGGGTATGAATAACATAAATAAAAGGTGATGATTTACCTCACTTTTTTTTTTTCTGGAGTTTCATACTATAGTTGTGAACCATCTCTGTTAGTAGTTGGTTGATAGTCTGCTCTAATGAATTATTAATAAATTCTCTTTAATTATTGCTTGAAAAAACTTTTATAATGAAAGTACTGAGCATGAGTGGGTTTTTTTCATGTGGCTTTTGAAAAAATTTTTCTGTGAAGATGTCTTCATTTTGCTTGCTTAAGGAAATAAGACAATGTGGTAACATGTGGCATATACATGTATGTGAATTATGTTTGTGAAGGCATATGAATACAGCTACCTTAATCCCTTAATGTTTGTCAATTTCTACAAAATTTAATGAAGAGATAGAAGCCTTACAGTGACTGTGTTCTAAACATTCTGTGAAAAAATAGAAATCCTTGTAGAGGAAAGAAGCCCTTTTAAGGACCTTGCCAAAGGGAAGTCTGCTGTCTTTAAAAGACATCAAAGAATCCCAGTGGAAGGCTTCCCTCTTGAGATGTAAACCAGCAGGGTGTTGTTGGCTCCACTGCAGAGAAATCTACTTGTTTACTCTGTTTGGATAACTTCTGTCCCTTCTTCAAGTCAGGAGACATTTTTTTAGTTAATTGTAATGTTAACTTGAAGGGGACTTGAGGAAATTATTTGTTTTGTTTTGTTTTGGACAATGGAGAAATTAAGTATAAATGGCAAATCTTTTTTCCCTTCAAAAGTGTAGCAGAATTAACAGGTGTTGTGTTAATATAATTTACTCTGGAGAAAAACCACTCAGCCCAACTTTTGTAAATAATAGGGGCTACGTAATGTTACTGTCTTCTTTCATAAAAGCAGAGGGAGAATGGATGGAACACAACAGTCAGTGTTCTCAGTTGCCAAAGTGGAAATTCAGTCACTCTCTCAGGCAGCAGTCATGCTGGGCTGTCTGAGTGAAAAATTTCAAATGACAAGAGGAGATTTGAATGTGATCTGATCTGTAGGAAGAACCCGTAAAACTACGTCATTCTCACCACCTTCCTTCTACTGATTACTGATAATGGGAGAGAATGCAGGTTAAGCTTAAATATCAGCTATGAAACATGATTGCTTTAGAGAAGACATACCTGAACCATCTTTACCTTAGGTACCACATATATAGGTGCTAGATAAAAAACAACCAGCTGCTGAGAAGTGCCCAGCTTCTGACTCAGAGAAATCATCTGATTCACAGAACCTGTTGAATCCTGTTTATGGGGTGCACGCTCTCATCCATTCCAGTTTATTTCTGGCACAGATGTCAATGCAAAAAAAAAAAAAAAACTGTCGCAGGAATAGGAGTCATTTGGGAACTTTTGATTGCAAAGAAAAATCTCAGAGAAAGTGAAAGCAGCCTGGGGGGCTACCAAGGTGGATGTATAATATTTACAGATAGAGGTTGGAACGAAGTCTTGAAGGAGGCCGAAATAGATCAACTTATTTATCAATGTCTAGTTAAGTTTTGAACAGTTCCAAAGATGGAAGATCCATAAACCCTTAGGGTCCAGTATTTGACTGCCCTTGTAGTAGAAGTAGAATATTTATCCAAATATTTAATGGGAATTTTGTATGTTCCAACTTGTGTCTGCTGCCTTTGGTCCCCTCTCCTCACCTCTGAGAGTTTCTTTATCTCCTTTGTATTCTTCCATCCAGTAGCTGAAGATAGCATAAAATTCTCAAGTGTGCCTTTGTCCAGGCAGATTGAGGTCAGGTTTCTCATGCTGTTCTCATGTGTCCTGTGCTCCAGCCCTGACCATATTGACTGTCCTTTACTGGCCTTGCTCACTATGTCCATGTTTTTCTTGGACTGGCAACACCTCCTGCACATAGTCCTCCAGACTTATTAGCACCAAGCAGAAGAACAACAACTTGATTCAACCTGGCTACACTCCTGTTAGAACAGACTAATGTCTTGAAGGTGTTCATTGTACTGCTTACCAAAACACCAAAGTCCTTTTTGCCAAAACTTCCTTTTTTTACCACATTCTTTACTTACTCAGATTGTACTATTGCTTAGTATCATTACTTCTACGTTGAAAGATTTGGCATTTGGCTTCTATGCACTTCATAAGGGCAGGCCAGCCCTTTTCTCAAAGTGGTTGAAGTCTCTGCATAGCAGCTCTACCTGCAGCATATTAACTGCTCCACTCAGCTTGATAATCTCTGAGTCTTCTGGATCTTTCATGAGCAGTATTGGCCCCAGGATCAATCTCTAAGGGATAACACCAGTAATGAGCTGCTAAGTTGGGCTTCGTACTACCCTTATAGTATAAGGGTATACTTATACTATAACATAATAACAACCCTTATAGCCTGGAGAGCTGGACTATTTTCTTGTAATCATCTGTTTATCCAGCCAATATCTCACCAACTTGGCCACCGATGACCATAAGAGGAAGACCTTGGAAAAGCTATTGTATAAATTATCCTACTGCTTTCTGCTTGCCCACTGTGCCAATAATTTCACCATACAAAAAAGCAATCATGTTAGTCAGACAGAATTTGCCTTTGGTAAATCCATGCTATCTGTTTCTAATCATGTTTCTTTTTTCCATATTTTTAAACATATGTTTAGATATTTGTATTGTTTCCTTGTGTTGTCTGGAGTACATACTAATGAAAGTTTCATTTTTTCCTCCTAATTAAATGGGATATAGTGAATCACTCCATGGAGACATTAGCACAAACAACAAGAAACTTTTAAGTATATCAAGAACAGCAAACCCATGAAGGAAGTGATGCTTTTTGCTGGTTTTTGAAGAATAACAAATGGTTATGACAGATGCTCAGGCCGCCAAAAACCTGAATAATCTCTTTGATAGGTTCCCTCTTCAGAAGGTGTTGGGAAGTTCACTACTTTGATCTTACTTTCACTACTTTGACTTTATTTTGTCAGGTAAAGATGGAGTGATGACAAGGAACAGTCTTTTAAAGGCAATGGCAAAATACCTCCAGGACTCTGGAGGAACACCCAGGAATTCCCAAGACACCCAGTAAAGAGGACATGGTTAAAGCTTCCTGCAATAACACATGGCCTGGATTGAAACTGCAACTGATTAAAACCACTGCACTATGAAAGAGAATAGTAGCAAATTTGTGGATGATCCTAGAAAACTAAATAAAACTTATAGTAGTTAAACTGGATGAAATATCTAGAAGCAGTTATAAAGCATCCAGATGACATGATATGTGAAAGCATGAATTACAGTTACATAAAAGAAAATCTTGCATCTGTAGAGCAAGAATATTTTAAATACTACAACATAAAAACATATAAGCAGGATTCATAGCCACCATTTGTTTGGATTTTAAAAGGCATTGATATCTATTGAAATCCTGAAGAAGTAAAGAATTATTAGTGATGAAGTTACTGTGACTAGATTTAAACAATTAAAAGCTAAATTTAAATTAATCTACAATTTATTTTAAGTCAGTAGACTGCAGGCCCAGTAGCCTGTAGCTAACACAAGTAACAGCTGACATAATGGTTTTGTGGTTGAACCCTCCCTCTTCCCTCTCTCCTCAGCAACAAGAGTAGCTGTTGCCATTGCATTATCTAAGACTCCATAAGCAAAACAGGAGATAAGGAAAGCAAAAAAAAAAGCTTCCTTGGAAAGATTAAGAAAGGAATGCAAGAGCTCAGGGAGGGAAAGTGTTGAGGTGAGATGAGGCATTACCAGCTTTAAACAAAGAACTGGAAAAAAATTATAAAAGGTGAACAGAACAGAGGAGTTGTGGATGCTTTGAACTTGTGAATGCTTTGAACTTTAAGGAGTTGAATCTGCATGATCTCTGCTGTAGAGCATCTCCAGTCTCATGACTCACAGGACATCTGGCCAACAGACTAGTGAGAGTTTATTAACAGAGGCTGCATATCACTGCTTAGCTCTGCATAGTTGTGTATGTTCCAGTAAAGCTAGTCTGTTAGAGGATGGACTTTTTTATCTCAGCTCTCGATTGCCCTCTACCCACATTTATCACTCTGGTGTCAGATTTGACATTTCTGGGTGGGCTTGAAAGTTGAGTGAGAAAGGCTCCCAGGCAGGACTACGGGTTTGAAGGATCACTGTTTCCTTTCCTGAATGCAAGGAAGGTAGAAGCACTGAGATAACTTATGTTTGAAACAGGAGCAGTTATCTCCTCATACATTACTATAAAATAGATTTGAAATAACTGGAAGTTAGCATTTCAAGCTTCAAATGTATATGCCTCCCACCCAGTGAGCTATGGCATGCAAAGAGGTACCTGTGACACACCTGGTAATGCATACACTGTCAGGAAAGGCTTGTAAGAGTCACATCAAACCCTGGGATAACCAAGTGGCCATTGCCTCAGCTGAACAAAGTGGAGGAGGTCAGGATCTGTCTCCACCACTGTCTCTGTCTTTGATCTGTTGTAGATGAAGAAAAAGCAATGTAAGGTTATGAGGGCTTCCTGCCCGGACCAAACCCACAGAAACTACTCTTTTCGGATGGTACTGTAAAAGTGACTCAGCAAAAAAATTAGAGGGTGTGTTGGTGGCCCAGATTACAGTGGAGGGGGAACACTTCACACAGGGTGTGTGTGATGGAGACTGTAAGTATTAGCAAAATGATCCAGGAAAAGTTGCTGTTACTTTATGTTCAGGCTGACAGACGGCAGCATTAAAAGACACCTTGGTGGATCATCTGCTGCCATGATCCTGTTTCAGATTGTGTAGTGAGGTACCAGCTCTTGCTCTGCAGGACAAGGACATGCAGTCAGGAAACAGCACACCTCCTTCAGCTTCAGCATTCAAGGCCGTAAGTCATTAAGAGATTGCCTGTTCCATCATCCTGAGAAAGGACAGAGAGTTTTGGCAAGACCATATTGCAAACACCACGTCTAACCCTCTCTGATTTAGTGGGACAGTTTGGGATGGAAAGAAGTGTGGTGTCACAAGCATATTGACTTAGATAAAAACTTGACAGCACCTAAACATACAAATCAGATTGTTAACATGTGCTAACCCTCAAGGATATTCAGGAATGACTAAAACCATGATAAGATTATGATGTGGTGCCTGATAGTCTAAGTGAAGATGTAGCGATGTGTGTTAGGAATATAACATTTATGACCATCAGTTACATGCAAAAGCAATAAACTCACAAGGGAATGTCTAGACTATAGAATAGGTTGTGAAATGGACCCTTCTTATCCCAAACTTATAATATTTTCACCAACTGACTTAAGTATTTCCACCTTACAGGAAGAGAGACAGCACAGCTGCTCAGACAATGAAAGGACAGATGTTTCTCTGACAGAAGCTGGCTATGACTTGGGCCTGTATGTCACAGGAAAAATTATAAATGATTGTGTCTGGCATTAGGGTTTGAAGAAAGGCTTTGCATTTCTGGACATCCCCAGGGAGAATTGCTGAACTCTGGGGATGGCTCTGAAAGAGGTTGTAAAGTATCAAGGGAAAGCCCGAGAAATGAATCTCTTAATAATCCTAATCCTGGAATGAGGAACTACTGCATCTCCTGGAACAGAAGAGACTCGAGGATGCTCCATTTGTGATTAGGAGCGTGGCTGCCAAATAAATTACAACCATATGGTCCAACAGACAGATGGATTCAAGGCATGTTAAAGACAGTGTCAGCTACACACCACCAGGTAGCTGAGCATACATTAGAAGCAAATGTTCAAAAGATAGATAAAGTAGCATGCTTGTTGCACCTGGCAGAATGAGATATTGGAGACTGAGCAACAGAGAGTCAAAGGAAAAAAACACATGCTGACACTTCAGGGGATGAGACTTCTAAGAAGTGTCAAGTAGGCCAGTCCCACCAGCTAAATTTAAAACAGGGATGAAGGCCAGAAAAACATATTCTATTTTTCAAATTCAAATGCATGGAAAAGATCATGAAGCTGAGGACTTGACTTTCATTTTGTAGAAAAATCAAAATGTAGCCTGACTGGGACAGAGAAAATGATAAATATTACAGCATCTCTGGCCTTGTTTGATTGGAAGCACTTTCAAATTTGTGATTTCAGGGTTTCCCCTGTTTGCTGTTACAGGTATAGCACCAAGGATACAATGCACCTGACAAAATTAACAACCTGTGAGAAGTTTGGCAGGAAAGGTAATAGTTCCCAGCTGAAAGGAAGTTGTAATCCAGGACATATTTAAGTAAAAGACAGATAAAGAGTAGCACATATTGGTCAAGGTGTAAAGGCTACATGAAAAGATATTGGAAATATGAAAATTTTAAAAAGTGTGCTTAAACTTATCCGGTATTTAACACTCAGGCTACATGACACACCTTTTGTGTTCACCCTAAACGCAGCTGCTTCATTTACGAAATCTGGCTGATCCAAGTTGTTGGCCATGGCACTGAGAGGAGCAGGAAACAGGCAGATCAGTAGCATGAATGCTGGAGTGTTGTACAAGATCTCTAAGTCCTCCTAACTGAACAGAAGCCAAGCCACAGTACTGGAACAGTGATTCATAGGAGATATATTGCCTGTCTGGAAAAAAAAATCAATCCATAAATGAAGAGGTTTAATGTTATTGAAAGTACTGAAAGGATGGAAAGTAAAAACAAAAACACAAACCAAAGTCTCTTGTTCTTGGTTGCAAACAGCACTTGCAGCAGATGCGTTGAGATAGAGACTGTCCTCCCTACTGAGATCAGAAGGATTGTGTTGGATTCAGCTGTGGATAAAGAGTGGCAAGCGCAGACTTCATGGAAACTGTTCACTTTTATCCAGGATCAAGTTCTCAGTTAAATGGTTGCCTGGTGTGTAATTTTAAGATCACTCTGCAGAAGCATAAGAAAACAGCATTAGCTTATGTATGAAAAGGATGTAAGTGAAATAGATGTGTGTGAAATAGATGTGTGTGTTTCAGAACAACATGTGAATCTGATTTAATTAATGACATTTCCAATCAAACTGTGTTTACTGACTTCGATGTAGCAGTTATTGAATGTTTTTTTGGTATAAACCACCTCTGTTTTCTGGTTGATTAGTCATTAAATACTGTACCCAGCATCAAAATATAACCCTAAATGCAACTGATATGTAATTGTTGGACGTAAAAAAATATTAGAACATTGTGGCAGGTTTAGTTGAAAACCG
>VWYI01000706.1:0-33504 GCA_013399455.1 Anthoscopus minutus | reverse complement strand
CTCGAGAGCTGGGCCGCTGGGTGGAGGAGGGGAAGGCGGGCCGGCGGCGTCGGCAGCAGCGGCGGTGGCTTGGCCTGGCCTAGACTGGCCTGGCTTGGTTGGCCCGGGCCGGCTCAGGCCAGGCCTCCCTCCACTCACAGCTCTGTCACCTTCAGCCGCCGGAAACCAAAGAGGGGGAGTTCAGAGTTTCCCGGGCTTCACAATGAGTATTCACGGGAGTGGACCTTGACTCTGAATAGCTTACACAGGTGTCAGTTCTCAGAACTGAACAGCCATTGGCTCTCACTGAAATTCTCAAGAGCCTCTTTCAGGAGAACTATTTCCGGGGATGTCTTCCTTTCCTTCCTCTCCAATACCAACCAAGGTCAAACCAGCACAAACATACAGATTTTCAGCTATCAGAAATGCTATGGAAGCAGCCAGAATGGCCTTGATAATTCTGATAGCTGTGATAGTTGAAATATCTACCATCACAGTGGTAGATACTGGAATGAATTGGAAGAAGGAAGAATCTCAGTGGTATGGTTTTCCTTGGCTAGTCAGTCACCCACAGTTGCTAGAGTCTTCAATGCCTCTGTCTTGGCCACCAAGAAGTGTTGGCTGCATTACTGGACACCTCCCAGTAAGCCTTAAATGCCATAGACACCTGCCATGCCAGGCCTTGATGCTGACAACAGGCTCATTTGTTAAAGGAGGGCCTTCAAGGAAGGTGGGACAAACAGATTGTAGCTGACATGGGTTGCAGTTGGTGTAATATCTTTCTTTAGAATTTTTCTCTTGCAAAGTCAAGCATAGGTGCTGTCATGTCCTGCATATGTGACACAAGGAACATATGAACACACAGAACAGGAAATTGGGGGAAAATGTCCCTAGAAAGACAGAGAAAGTAGTATAACAACCGAGAGAGGAAGAGCAACACTAAAGTGAGCCTCAAAAACAAAAATGGGAACAAAGTCAAAAGATCCAGAAGAAAGAAGCAGTGAACACTTTGAACTCAAAGGAGTTGAATCCACTTAGATCCCTGCAGGTGACTGCTGCCAGGCTCCCAAGCCTCCCAGGATGTTTGAGTAAGATTGGTGAGATCTGCTACCAAATAGTGCTTGGGTTATTATAGTTGTGGAGGTATCTTGTGAAATTAATCTGTTTCTGTCTCAGGTGTGTAGTGCTTGCTAGGCGGATTTACCATTTTAGCAACAAAGGCTGATTCTGCTCTCAAAGCCACTTGAATCTCTGGAATAATACAAAGACAAAGGAGACTAATTAATATCAGAACTTGTGCAGCATCAGTTCTTCTAAGTTCTGTGAAATAAAGAGGATATTGAAAATGTAATGAGTTTTCAGCACAGAATGTGTTCATTTCAATTGATGTACTGTGAATGGACAGTTTATAGCAATAAAGTATTTGTTAATTACTGGATGCAAAAATTACCTGTTGTATGGTGTTGTATTTGATTCTCCTCTGCCTGATATCAGTTTCACAGTCCCTTAATAACTTTTGGGGTTATGGTCCCTCTCAAATACTTCTATATTATATTCATGACTGGGTAATTTTCTCTTTGTTTAACCCAATAACTTTCTGTTTTGCCTTTTAGACCAATTTTTTTTTTCTTGAGATTGTTCCAGTGTGGCTTTTCTGCAAATTTTGCCTTTGGAAGGTAATTTAGGGTTTTCAGAGGGAAACTTCATCTTCATTTTTTAAAGAAGCCTTCTTATATAAGAACAAAAAATGACTGATATACTAACTCTTTTTTCATCCACTTTGGTTATTAAACAAGTCTTCTGGGGGTTATATAAGTTCAGAGATTCTTGAACTTCTGCCAGAACCAGGGTACACTTCCAGTGGGTATATATAACTCTTTAATGCCTAGAATGCAGCTGGATGTATTGGGTTTACACATACCCAGAGTCTAATGCACATTGTCTGCTCCAACACCGATTTGTTCTTTTGCCATAGCTCTTACTAGATTATACGATAAAGAGCCAGGTGCCAACAATCTTAGCAATGATGCCCCAGCTAAATATGCTTTAGATGAAAGTGCACCTGCTAGAAATATTTCCCAGGACATGCAATCATTTAGCCTATAAATTCAAATAATGCTTATTCTCATGGTTAAATTACACCTAGCAGTTTAGTCAGATACATAAAGAAAAATTGGTACGTATGCCAAAAATGAATAAACTTGAGTCTCTGATCACTGATACAGATTTTACAGCCCTGGAACTACATGAATTCCAGTGGAATTACTTCAGATTTATATCATTTAAGCATGAAAAGGTTTGGAATCACTTTTAAGGATTTTCTATTATTATCTGGAAAAATATTTACAAAGATGTGTTCTCCGTATGCAGTAGTAATGGATATGGGACTTCTGTCTGGAGTCCTAGTTTTCAGATTTTAGGGCTGGATAACTGTTTCAGAGCTAACCAAGTGAAAGGCTGTTGGTACTGTAGGGAAATTTTATTGCCTTTAATGGATGCAGAATTTCCCCACTGACTTCACTGAGGAACAACACAGGGTACAAATCACCAAAGGTAGTCTACCTTTTGTAAGAGCTTTTGTTGAATACTTACAACTTAGGTCTGGAGTACAGCATTTAAAGTCTAAATGCTTCTTCTTGTGACCTGGTATAACTCATACATTGTTCCTTAGAAATCACACCCTTGAAGAACTTGTTTCTTTCCACTAGATATATGGTGCTAAACTAAGTTTAGGTGGTGAAAGTGCATGCTTGTGTTAAAAGTGTCTGGGAGTGTAGGTGCCTTAGAGAATTTAAAGATTACAAAGGACTTTGTTTGCAGATCTGTTCAAATCCATATGCTGTGACTGAAACTTATTGTAGTCACATACTTATGAACCTTATATCAACTTATGTCATTGCCTGCAAAGTCTTATGCTAACCAGAGCTGCCTAAGTAGTACTCCTGCTGGGATGTCCAGGAGAAGATAGGGGCTGGATGCTGACAGACTGGTTTATTGTCTCAAATCTTATTGCTATTATGATGTCTGTGATTAAAAGTACATTTGTAGTGCCACCCTCACAGGCAGAACTTTTCTGTCTGAATTTGATGGTTTTGTTTTTAAGTTGAAATCCAGTTTTATGTTGTGTACACAGTAGGTAATAATAGGTCTTCTGGAATGGTCTTATCTAATGGCATAATTAGAATTTTAAATACAAAGGTTCATTTTATAAATCATTACAAAGTCTTCAAAAGTCTCTCCTTGCTTTATTACAAGTAAAACTCTGTGAGGATGAAATAACAGCACATTTTCATAAGCTGTGAACAGTATGTGAATAAAAGAGAATATAAGTATAATAGTACTTTTTGATGATACAGGACTACTTAAATTAATAAATGGTTTTATTCACGTAATTTTAAGGAAGTGTAGCATGGCTTGCTCTGTTACTCAGCTGAGGCTGTGTTCTAGAGACACACAAGCTCTTCTGCTGAGGAGTTGGACCAGTCTGGCTTCTAATTAATTTTACCATGCTCTTTGTTTCCAATGTCTGCAGGATTATGGGGGTCTGCTATGCCTAAGGAGGCTTTTCTGTGCAGAGTTGTCCTTAAAGAGCAGATGTTCCTTTAGATTTTAGGCCAGCAAATATAAAATCTGAGTCGCTCAAATTGTCTTTTTAACGGTACTGGAAATAGAAGTAGATCTGGAGTCATGGAGTCAAACCTGATTCTGTGCAGCAGCTTTTCCTTAGCTACATCCAACAGATCCTGGGCAGAGCTGAGAATAAAAATAAGAAAACAGTAAACATGTTAATACTGGTAATATTACCTGTTCTTTTGGCACTTAGCTTTCCTTTTGGAGAAAAGCCAGCTCATCTTCTGTTTTTTCAGTGTTATAGATTCTCTTGAGATGCTGCATACTCAGGTCAGGCTTTGTGATTTGTGTTAAAAGTGGTGGAGCTGAGAGTAAATCTATTAATTTATTTCGATGCAGGAAGTAAGGAACTGAACACTTACTGCTGTTGCTGAATCAGTAAACAGAGATTAATAAATAGTGCCACTCTGCAGGTTTTTTGCTGCAAACAGCACCTGGAATAATCTTACAGGTATTTGTAGGACATTAAGTATGAGTGAATTCAACATCATTTTAAACTTGCAGACTTTCACAGTGTGGAAGAAAACATATTACAGAGGTTTTTATTGTAGTTCTGAAGCTGGAGATTTGAAACCATTTTGGAGTTTTGCTGTGAAAATAAACATGTTTCAATTGCAGATCATGGTGATTTTGAGAAGCAAGTTTAGCTGCTACACGAAGGTTATATATGCAAGAGTTATAAAAAATACATCATCAACTGGAGACCAGAAGTGAAGTATTACAAAGGTGAGAAATAAAATGAGCAAGCCAGGAATGAAAAAGGTTATAGTCTGGCTGGAAAGTAAGTGTTGAGTGGTCTAGGCATCTGCACAGTGCAGATGGGACTGATACATTGCAAGCTCTTGTACATATCGAGAACTACTTAAGATTACAAAGTTTATTGCTATATAATTTTTTTTTTCTGTGAGTACTGTTAGCAAAATCCACAGATGGGTTCAAGAGAGAAGTAGATTTGTTCAGAGAGATAGATGTATGGAGGTGATGGGCTGGACATTGTGAGTAAGGGTAAAACTGGGAGGAGAGACAGCTTACTGAGTGGCACAGTGCTGCAGGAGAGACTAGTAATGGGAAAGCTGTCAGTGACCAAGAGCTAGAAGAATGAAACTAAGCACAGTATAACTTTTTGAAAAACCAGTAGTGATGGCATTCCAGATCTAAGCCTGGGAGACTTTAACACTGTCTGTCAGAAGTGCTAATTAACAGATCCCGCCTTGCTCCAACGGGGGCAATGTAGAATTCACCCATTTCTTGTCTCCTGAGCCCAAACACCAAACAGGTGACTGTGACTGCAGTGATATTTGTTATTAGCTGGTACAGCTGGAACAGCCTTTAGACAGTAGCTCTGGTGCATGTGATGAGTCCTGATTAGGTCATGCGATAAGGGAAAAAACTTGGGCACTATTACCTGTTTTCTCTAATAAATAAAGCTGATATGAGTGCAATCTATTTGACTACTCACATAATCTGGGTCTTGTGTGATTTGATTTTGAAAGCAGAAAAGGAAGCATATATGAAA
The DNA here is from genome assembly GCA_013399455.1 of Anthoscopus minutus. NCBI lineage: Eukaryota > Metazoa > Chordata > Aves > Passeriformes > Paridae > Anthoscopus > Anthoscopus minutus. The sequence continues at coordinate 28,379 of VWYI01000706.1, read as the reverse complement.
GAGGAACAGGAAAAAATAAAGGAGAAAAAGCATGAACAATTGAAAATGTGGCTCTAGCATTTTTACAGCAAAATGAAGCAAATGAAATTTCATTCTGGATTTTTGAAGGGATACAGAGATCTCACAAAGTTACAGAAAGGAAGGGTTTTTATTAAGGTAATGGGAATCAGTATAGTGTGGTTTTGGAAAGCATTTCTGAGTTTGCATAAGTGCAAATTAGATAAGAGAGGATGTACATAAGAGCTTAAAGAGATCAAGCAGTGATATAGGTGGGGGATTTGGTTATCAAAATTATTTAGGACTGTCTAACTTTTCCAAATTCTCCTTGTGACTAAAAGGAAAATAAAGAGGAGCAATACAGTCAGTTAGTATGATCTTACTAGTCAAATCAGTAAAACTAGAAGCATCTGTTTGGCATAGGAAATACACTTGGAATGACAGAGTTGTGTTTTAATAATACATCAGCTGGAAGGTGGAGTTACCATGGCTAGGGGTTAGACGATAAAACAAGGGGGGAAAAGGTGGCTGTTCTACACCAATAGGTCTGAATGAAATTGCATTAGGGTTTTCTTTAACTAAAACAAAAAAATAACTGATAGTAATGAGATTTGTAATCCTGGCCTATTTCAGGATTTTGTTACCAAAACCAGAAGTTAATTTCTTTGAGCTACTGTTTTTCACCCGGTTCAGAGACAAGCAAACAAAAAAAAATTGTGTTAATGACTCCCTTGTCCAAAGGAGAACAAAACTGTAGCAACTAACTTAAATGATGAAAGGATGAACATTTTGGGCAGGAACATTATTTATATCTATTTTTTTGTTCAAAATACCTTAAATGTATGACCAAAAAAACCCATTAAGGGAATTAGCACATTATTTATCCGTTCTGTACACAAATCTGTCTCTTTGGTTGCCACTATGGGATAGTTTTAGGATAGTCTAGACACCAGAGAAATCTTTTACCTCTCAAACATTACATGACCCAGTAAAAAACATGGAGAGAGAAAATTCTCACTGTTTGGATAGCATTTGCTGCTTGAACTTCCATCTCTGTCTAGTCTAGGAAAGACACAGTATGTTGGATGGAAAACATCTGTGGACAGGACCTGAGCAACAGGCCACTAACTGGACCTTGGGGACTGGATTACTGAGTGATGTGAAGGATGTAGATAATTTCAGGAGAGTGCTTGGTGGGACAGAGGAAAGTTAAATTTCATGCTGAAGGTGTAATGATGTTGAACAAATACAGAGTGTGAGGTAGTGTGAAGATACCTGGTGTTCTTGTCCTCAAAAAGGCAACATTTCCTGAAGCGTTCTCACTTAGATCAGCTGTTTATTAAATGTGGTGTTTGCATCTTGGGAAATACACTGTAAGAAATGTTTCTGTACTTTATAAAATCATTCCCTAATTGTTCACTAACCTGTTGTCATCACTACAAGCTCTGACCTAGACCTCTCATTAATCACAGCTGAAGAGTTTTGTAGTTCTCACACCAGGGAAGGAAGTCAGGGTTTTAGTTCACGGCAATCTTCTCCTGTTCATAAATACTTTTGTCAGGAAAAGGAAAATTAACTTTCTGCTACTCTGTCCTTGACTAAACTTGTTCCTTTTGGTGGAGTGCAGATATCAGCAGTAGTAATGGGAAAAGGAAGTTCAACAACTGTGTTACTCAAATTTCTTTTGCAAAAAAACCCAACCAACCTGAATGTTTGTAAAACAGAACAGTATAAAAATGCTAAAAAATCCTCAATGGTGAGACAAGGTAACATGCAGAACTAGGTACATTTTGCTTTTGGTTGCACTGAAAGTTCTGGATGATGAAATGAATTTCAGGTTAGTCTAGGTTTTTCTTTTTGCAAGCAAGAATAAACTCTAGCACATTTGTTAAACCAGTTGCCTTCCTTATGATATCAAAACTTGAAGAGTAAAATGCTCTGTGTTTAGGTCATATAAATTCCTGATTGTGCAGAATTCAACACACTGCGATGGAACTCAGAGCATGGCAGGTGCAGATTTATGAATCTAATAGTATTGCGATCTTAGATTTAGTTTTTTGTTATTGATTGAACTAAATACTATTAAAATATTGTATCGTAATGTATATAAGAATGCTTCTTTAAAATATTCTTCACTGCTGAGCTGACAGGTACTTAGCATATCAAAACAGCAGTATGGTTGTAATTCCCTGTTTAAATTAAACTGGGACATAAACAGAAAATAAAATAAACCATGTCTTTTTCTAGAAAGTTTGCATTTTTTAAGCTCAGATCTAAAAAGCATTTCCAAAGCCAATGGTAAATTGAGGATATTCTGTGCTATAAGAAGTCATTTTTTTGGTTGCATGGCTCTTTGTCCAAAAAGTTTTTAGTTTCATAACGAACTCCATCAAGAGGCTTTTCTATTGAAACCTAATGCATTCTGTCACATCTTTTGCCTAAGGAACGACAACTTGGCTAACCATAGCCAGAGGCAGGGCAGCAGAAGTTGTGTACAGTGACTCTAAGTGGAAGTGAATGACTACTGACTGCCCAGGCATGGGATGGGAAGGAGAGCTCAGCTCAGGCTGAGGCACGCTAATGGGGTTGTCTCATTCCCTGAAGATGTCCTTTGTGACCCGTCTCCTTTCCTCTCCCTTTTCCCAGGGCAAGAGGCCCCAGCAGGCAGGAGTAAAGACGGGGGAAGATGGCAGATCCGGAGGCAGAGGCTTAAGCAGGGCTGTCTGTGCTTTCCCAGCAGCAATGGGGGACAGAGCAAAAGCCTCGTCTTGCATCTGCTCTGGAAGGGGGCTGCTGCCGGGCACACTCCTGTGCATGCTGAGGAAAAAATGCCCTCGTGTGCAGATGAAGATGGCAGAGAGCACTTCTGCCATGGTCCCTGGATCCTCTGCTAGTCCACACAAACAGTGCAGTTTGTCTGCTCTCCAGACATTTAGTTTTTGAGTGGAGAGGAGGGCTGAGCACTCACAGGACAGCAAAGCAGAGAAATTAACAGGATGCTTAGAGAACTAATAATGTGATGTGGAACTACTCCTGATTTAGTTACCAGATAAAAAGTGGACAAATCAATTAAACAGCCATAAACCATCCAGTGCCTGGCTGGCCTCAGTGACTGCAGTTTGCATGAAATCCAGTTTTAAATGCAAAGAAATCACTCTTGTTAAGATAATTTACCAAGTTAGTGCAAACTGGAGCTCATGTTGTCCCTCTTAAGAATCAGACTAACAATGAAATAGCACCTTCCCATCAGTTCAGTTTTTAGATTTGAGTGCTTTCTAAAAATTCTGGAAGATGCTTACATTTTGATGCCATAAATTTCTTCCTGAAAGGAGAGATGGGGATTTGCAGGTGCACATTGTGTGCACATGTCAGTGAGAGAGGTGGCTGGTTCATTGCACAGGTGTCTGTGCAATGCAGCAAACCTCTCAAGTTGGTGGAATCAAATTACATTCAGCATTGTGCAGTGCAAATGAGCTTTCTTTCCTTGGCAAGTGAGATGTTTTTTAAATGGGATTTTTTTTGGAAGTCAAACCAGCAGGCTGGGTAAGGACAGGCTGAAAAAGGGATGTGAGGTACCGGCAGCAGCTGCATCTGTACAGTTGTCATTGCTCAGCCTTTCACCTTGCATGTGCTTACTATATTGTAAAAATAATTGTAAAATAGTAACAATTTCTTCCATCTTTCTTCCCCTGTAAAATGCTGAGTGACTGGAGTCAAAAGTGGTGTCTGGAGAACAGTAATTTTTGTGATCAAGGAGAAGAAAGGAAGATAAGACCCGAGAAAACACTGATGAAGGAGCATTATCCTTATTTCACCTTGGTGTTAACAAAAGCCTTAACAAGCCTGGAGCCTGAGTGGAGAAAATGTGCTGGCAAGTGTGTGACGAGCCCATGTACACCTGCTGCTGCAGCTGGATGGGAAAGCAGAAGCTGCTAGAGTGTTCCAAAGTTTCCCCTGTAATGGTTTGTGTTGCTGAGGCTGCTGTACTCAGCAGCAGCAGAGCACGGGGAGAAAGCAGGGCACCAGCAAGGAGCAAAGCCCTGTGATGCCTCTGTGGCTTAACCCCAGCAGGTAGAAAAGCCCCACACAGCTGCTTGCTCACTCCCCCACCCCTTGGGATGTAGGGGAGAATCAGAAGGGTAAAGTGAGAAAACCTGTGGATTGAGACAAAGGCAATTTAATAATATTTAACACCACCCCACCCCCACTGCCCCCACAATAAAACAAAGGAAGTTAAAAACAACAAAGAGAAAGGGACCCCCTCCCTCTCTTTCTCCCCTGCCACTGCCAAGAAGCACAAATGATGCAAAACCAATTTCTCACCACAAAGTGGTTGGTGCTCAGATCAACATCAGTCTCCACCAATATCCACCTCTGCCTAGTTTTATTGCTGGGCATGATTCTACATGGTTTGGAATTTTTCTCTGCTCAGCTGGGGCCAGCTGTCCCACCTGTATCTCCTCTCAGCCCCTTGTGCATCCCATGCACCTCACTGATGAGGTGGGGAGAGAAGCAGAAAAGGTCCTTCCTCTGTGAAATCCCCACTCTGCCATAGCTAAAACGCCTCTGTGTTGTCAATGCTTTCCATCACCTATCCAAAGCACCACCCCACACCAGCCACTGGTCTATTAAGAAAATTAACTCTACCCCAGCAAAAACCAGTGCAAATTGTTAGGGATGCTGAGCCATTGCATTGGGCCCAGTGTTCCTGTGTTCAAGGGATGGGTTTCAATCTCCGGTGCTCTGTTGTGTAGGAGAAAGAATGAACCAGTGCTTGCTCCAACCCTGGTCCTGATCCTTCGGCCAAAGCTTGCACAAATCTCTCCCCTGCAGGTGGTGACGTTTTTTGATGTATACAGTCAAGGGGAGGGGAGCCAGTGTAATTAGAAGGAAAAAAAAGCTGAAGTAGAACTAATTAATGTAGTAATTTTTTTTCTGGCTTTGTTAATGAGGAAATGAAATTGGGAAACAGAGATATTGTATATGAAACACTTTGACAGTTTAAAAACTGTTAGCTGCATCTAGTGAGACTGCTTAATTTTTAGTACTAATAGCAAAGCAATTCCCAGAACAACAGTTCTCTGAGCTGAAGTGGTATTCTGGGGATGCTGCTGTTTGTAACAATATTACTCCTCTTCATCTTTTTTGCTTTACAATTTTTTTAAGTCTCATCACTCCCCATTTATTGTGCCACTGGCTGTGTGTGATGAGAAAAAGAGAGGTTCCCATTTGGAGTGGCTCCTGGATGTCTTGCCACGTCTCAGCCAGCTCTCCCAAGGAACAGCTGCCTCCTCCATCCCCTCTCATGATGATAATTCAGCAGTCACCAACTTTCACCCAGTGTCGAAAGCAGATGAGGGGCAGATTGCTGATGACTTTTCATGCAATAAAAAACACCTAAGTGTGCATAAATGACTATCCTTTACCAGGATTTTACAGAGTTTGAAAGGAAAGCATCTAGTTTTGTAGAGCTGACCTTTTTTTGCTGTAGTACACGTTTTCATAGAAAGTTGGTTGAAGAAAACCTTATATCTGCTTCTTCCCCTGAAGCAAAAATGAACAGATAGAAGAGTTGGTACATTACTTTTTTCGACCTTTATACATTTTTATCAAAATGTTATAATACAGCATGCACTCACATTTTTTAATGCATGCCTCTTGGCATGGATCTATTTATAAGCATTGTTTGTAAATGCCAAGCTCACATTGAAGGCAATGGGGTTTGAGATGTCTAGGATCAAGCACACTCACCTCTTGAGTAGATTTGCTGATTTGCATGAGAACTCACATTTGTTTGTGTGTTCAACCATCACATTTTTTTGTACAAAAATAAATTGTTTCTTAAGCACATATTTTATCTTCTCTCATAAATCTATAGCTGTCAAAATCTAGGCTGCACTGTAATGTGGTCCTTACTATGTCAGCCTTTCCTGTGGGCTGACATGCACATAAGTGTCCACAGGAAGAGAAACCCCAGAATGTTCTGTTCTCCCACATTTACTTGCTACAACAGAGTATTTACACCAAAAGGTTCTGTACAGCACAGCTTCAATTACAAACACAAACATTTGAATCTGTTCCATACTGGCCCAAATTCAGAACTCTTGGTATTAACTCCAATTTGTCTACTGGATATAGGAAGAAGGTGGTTTCTTCCTTTTCTAGAGAGAAGTGGATTTGCTTTCAACGTAAAAATGTACAGTGGCACAAATATTGCTTGAGCTGTGCTCCTTGCAACAGATCTGAATTTGGCCTAGTGTGCAAACACTTTTAGACTGAATGGGAAGTCCTTGGTTACTGTATGCAATCTCTGGCTCTCAGGTTAAAACAAGTTAAAGAATTTATTTAATTAGCTTCAATTTACCCCATTTATGTATCTTTTCCTCCACTCTAATATTAATTAGAAGACAGTTCAGGAACTCTTTTTTCCAATGACTGAAAATGTTTTTCTAAATCCGATCTTATGTGTTCAGCAACAATTTATATCCATTTGTTCTCATGCCACCATTTTCCTTTAGCTTAAATAGCTCTTTCTTCTCTGTGTGTTTACCTCCCCACAACATATTTATAGGCAGCAATCATAACCCTCATTGTTTATCACATCCCTATTTGCTACTTTAATTGGAATTAGCAGCCTTGATTTCTTCCTTTTTCTTTCCTTTATAAAATAAAAGATTGATTATTGGATATTTGATGCCACCAATTTTCTTTCTTTTTTCTGTGTTAATTTTAAATGGCATCAATTTGTTTAACTTGCTGCTCATACGGAAAAAAGAATTTTATGCCTAATTGGCTGCATTTTCATAGCTACACAAAGGGGACATTGCATAAAGGCAAAGCAATTGGATCCCCTGTCAAAACAAATTAGAAAGTATATTTTTGGTTCTTGTTAGAGTAACAAAAATACTTGAATCCTTCACAAGCTGTATAATCATTTGACCTATTTATGACCTCAGGTGCACTTGGTTCACCTCCAAAGACCAAATGAAGTGATAACTGTAGCTAGTCAATAATCCAGGACTTAGCTGGCCCAGGAGACATTAATATTAGTGTCCTATGGGTGATGTCTAAATTAGATGGCAGTCAGGTATGTGTACACTAGAGTGGTCATTAGAGTGGGCAGATGTGCACAGCTAATGGCTTACAGTGGGGATTGCTGCAGGGGGAATTCCTTGAGAAAAAAGTGAGTTAATGTGAGACAATAGGCTATAAAAAAGGGTGCTTTTCTGTGACAAACATTTTCAATATACAGACTAGTTATGAGTCATTGATGGACAACGTATGTGAATTATTAATTTAACATAAAACATGAAACTAATTGGGTGCATGAACACCAAAACGACACAAAGGAAGCTTTTAATTATAAATATGTAAAAAGCAGGAATGCAGTACAGAGCCTTATGCATAGCAGAATAAAGCTCTACACATGTAAGCAAAAACTGTCTGTGATCTCACTGCAGCACTGAGAGCTAACCAGCCTTACTCCCAGATCACAGAGAAAACTAAGTGCACAAGTGACCTATGTTCCAGCATCTATGCAAATCTCAGGCAGTTGCAGAGATTTATATACACATTACATACCCCTGAGGAAATACCCACTTTATACCACTGATGGAGCAGATGTATTTTCCTCTGTGAAATGTGCATAGAATCTTATCAGAACGAAGTGTTTAATGTATTCAACACAAGTACACACCACCCCTTAACTTTACCAGTAAACTGGAATGGAGAGCAATGTTGTACCATAACTAATTAGAGGCTTTATTGTATGCTATGACTACATTTGCAGCAGTGCTTTGCAGAAGAATCCTGAGCCATTCCAACTTCACTGGAAATTCTTATCCAGGCACAAATAAATTTTATATTGATCAAAATTGGCATTGTGACGAAAAAGCTGTCAATGAGAGGCATTAAAATCCCTTGAAAATGTTGATGTGGGTTTCCAGTATTTTCTCCTTCTCCCCTCCTACTTCTGTCTTTTAACTTTCTGGATATGGAAGATAGAAAAGTAAAAAACTCTGGGCAAAAGTCATTCCCAAAATGAGGCTTATAGAGTAACCAGGCTTCCATCTGGATATTTTGTAATAGGAAACTGAGTATTATGTTTCAAAATTTGAATTTGTACTTATAATTGTTTTGGTGTCATACCATAAGAATGAAAGAACATGGTGCAATTATGGTCTGTGTAATCCTAAACTATAAAATGAGATGTATATTTGAAACGTCAATTCATTTGAATGTGTCTTGTGCCATGGTCATGGGAAATTATGTAAGGGTCTAAGAATAAAACATTTTTAGTACATAAACAGAGTAGAAACATTAGAAAAAAGGAACAAAATATTCAATAATGAATCAGGAAAGAAATTAATCCTTTAATCTTTGTCTTTCTTTGGATCATAGCCCTCCAAGTAAAGCAGAATTACTCATAGTAATGTCCAGAGAAATACATAATTTACAACCTATCCACTGCAAATATTTTAATCCTCAGGTTTTTTTAACGCTACAGATGGAGAAATTATTGCTAGCCCTTCTAAGCCTTTGATATTTCAGTGAGGAGATCCAAAAAGGGACATATTGGTGTCCATAGATTTAAATGCAGGATTAGCAAGATGTTAGCGTTGAATTCAGGACAATGAAAGCCAGCCTCACAAAGCAAACAAATCACCCATCCTGCTTCTGCTAGCAGCTGGCAGTAACATTGCAAGGAAGAGTGCTTGTTCCAAGGAACTCACATAGCTCACATAGTGACACAGATATTTGTCAGTCTAATGAAAGCCTAGGAGAAGGGAATGTATAATTTGGAAATGAGTTAGGTAGCTGAGACATTGAGGGGTTAAATATAATACAATTATTTCTTCATACCTAGTGATATGGCAGCTGATTTGGAGATATGATGATTTAATGATGAATGAGTTCCTGTGGTTATTCAGGGCATTATTGCTCATTGCCCGTGAGACAGGTTTTGATGCTTCTTAGCTGAAAACCCAAAACCTGTCAGAATCAGGGTACTGAGGAGGTCATTTATACTGACTAATAAAAATGAAGTATTCTCACTCTAGAACTGATTCTTACTAATATAATTTTGCAGCTAGTGATATAAGTAACATCTAAAATAAAGACTATATTTCCAGACATTTGCTAAGAACACCCCAGCCCTTCTCAAAGTGCAGACTTTAATGCTTTTGAATTAAAAACTAAGCTTTATTTTGCTGATTTGGCTTCCTTTAGAAAATCATCTGGAGATGCAGTAACTACAAACTAGATTTTCTGCTGGCTCATAGATTTGCATTGGTCCAGTGAGTGAGTGAAAATACAGGGAGCTCCACATCTGAGAATTCCCATCCCAAGATGTATCTGACTGAGTTTAAATGGTTTTAGAGTTTTAAGAGCTTATGATTCTCCAAACTGTATCCATGGACTTATTGCAGCATTGAGAAATTCAATTCTCTGGACAGAGGCATGAATTTTATGCTGTAGGAACTGTGACTGATGGTGAAACAGGGAAGGGCATCAGATTTGCTCTGAGCTTTTGCCATCTTTGAGAAATTCCATGATCTGGAAAAATAGCTAAGTTGGTTTGGGGAATAGAAAGAGGGGCTTTGAGTGTTTCCCACTTTTGGGAAATAATCAGAGTTTGTTTGAGCAAGAATAGAAATATTTTATTTAAAAAATTAGAAATCTTGCAGAGATCATAGTAGGGTTCAAAGGCTTGGTGTCTCCCTACAGTAGAAAGGAAGTTTTGAAAGACTTGAGTTCTGTCATCTGCATGAACTGTTTTTCTACATTTTCTGATGGTGACACTTTCTATCTGAAAACTTCTGCTTGCCTTCAGAATTGACATAGCACTAAGGACAGTCAAATAAACTGAACTGAAGGCACAGTTTCCTCATGTGCAGAGCCCCTGTGGTGGGGAGGTGGAAAACTGGCAATAGTTTGGAAGAAAAAAAATGAGCTGAGGCAAGACGAGCATTTTGAGAATTCAGAATTTCTGGTAGAGGAGGAGTTTTTTAAAAACTTGAGCATGGACAGGCAAGTGCTATTAATTTTCACCCTTTTCTCCACTTAAAGTGACTTTCTTAGCAGTTAAATTTTGCCTATTTACAAAAGTTCACCATGTTACCTGATGACTGTTCAACTACAGAAGGAGTGCTGACCTAACATTTGCCTACCTTAGCAGTGAGAACAAGGTCAATCCTACATGATTTCTCTTCAGGATATAGCTCTAGTGTAGCACCAATGATTTCTACGTTGCAGCAACATTTTAACATCACTCTTCCTTCAGATTCCTTATACCTAAATGATAAAAAGGAGAGACACTGCCTGAGAGAACAGGGTGAACCAAGGCTGAGGGGAATAGCTAGGGCAGTGTGGATGTGTGTGCTGCTCAGCTCTGGTCCTTTGGAGATGGAGAGAGCTGTGACAGAGGGTCAGGATGCCAGAGGGCTCCTTCCTCCAGCAGGCCTGGCCAGTGGTCGCCCACGGGAAGTGGTTGTGCTCATCCTTCACCTACTGTGCATTAGAGCTGATGAAAACATCAAACAGCAAGGAGAAGCACAGAAGCGAAAAGAGCATGACAGAGAGAAGATGCAAGCATGCCAAGAGGAAGAATCTCCTGGTGGAGCAGGAGGTGAGAAGGGAAACCCATGTCTGTGAGCTGCTTAGCTGTCTTCCTTGGCCTGAAAGACCTCTACAGGTAAAAGGAGCTTCCTGTTCTGCTTTGGAAGCAACAAAAAATTTTCAAGTTTTTTTCTTTTGGGAATGGAGAGATGTGGCTGTGAAAGGTGTTTAGGGCACTGTCCCTGCTTGGGGGAAGCTCACCTTCATCAATGTGTGGTGTCAGGCTATTGGCTGAGAGTCTTGGCCATGTGGCTGTGCCTCCTGTGCCAGTTCAAGGAATATTTCACATTTCTGAATATTCAGCTTTATAACAGAGATTGAAGCATCTTTAGAGAGATGAGCAAGGGCTCTCAATTCCTGGAGACACTTCTGAAGAATTCGTCTCTAAGGCTCTTTTAAGTCCTCATCCTTTTTCTGAGTCAGAGCAGGTCTGGAAGCTGGAGTTTTGCACAATTCTTGGTATCCCCATTACAAATGCAGAGCTAAATCCCTTTTCCAGTTTGACCAGACATTTTATCCTGCTGCTGGAAAAGATTTTCTGGCAGAAGTTTGCTGATACTCAGAAAAACTCCATGAAAACTTTTTATGTAGATGAAGTAGCGTGTTCCAACCTCTTTGCCATAAAATTTGCTGTTGAAATATTATTTCACAGAAATGCATCCTATACTGGAGACTTACAGGGCAGTTATTGCAGATTTTCACCTGTGAAGCCCTAGGAAAAACTGGATTAAAACCTAGAAAAAGCAAAGAGAGTCTTCCCTTCACCCTTTCCTCCCCTCAGTGGGTCTCTCAGTGCATTCATGCAGCACCAGTTTAGTGGGAACCCAGAAATTTCCAATCGCTCTTTAAAATCTCCTTCCCACAACAGTCTTAGTTTACTTGGAATGAGTCAATTAAATTAGCAGTTTATCTCAGCTAACTGACTTCTAAACTTCTCAGCTGTCTTTGCAGTCCTGAGGGCAGCTTCATATATACTGATCACACTGGACAGGAGACAGTGACATTGGATTGATGGGCAGCTCATGCCAAAAGAGAGCACCTAGTTCAACTTGTCAGTGATTTCAGCCTTCAGGATGGATATTATTTCTACAACTGCAGCAGCTACTCTGGGAATAGTTATATGCACGTTATTTGTTAAAAATAGGTTAGAAACGGTTGTAAAATAGTTGATAATTGTTAAGCATTTACTGTTAGTTTGGTTATTATTGTGTGAAAGGGGTTAAAAGGTAGAGGTACTCAACGTACCATATTACACCTAAGAAAAGTGCATCACCAGCCCCCAGCCAAACGAGCCAGCCTAAACAAAAACTATAATGGGCCAATCAAGCGCCTCAAACCTTCATGCAAATGAAAGGATCCAAACAGAAGCCAATCCAGAAGGACAAAAAACAGGATAAAAAGGGGCAGCTGACCCAAGGAAGACATGCCACTCCGCCTGGAACATCAGGGACCGGACATCACTGCTCGAGAGGACCCAAGCACTGCTGCTGCAGCATCCTCGACAGGAACGCTACTGCTCGTGGGCCCCCATGCTTTAGACCTTTTCTTTTTATTATAATAAATGCTGAAATCCCTTTTAGTACCGGGAGTCTGGTCCCGTTTTTAACATTATTCACTAGAGGCTTTTCTAATTCTCTGGGGAGACTCTAGCAGGCCACAAGGTATGCTGGGGTGGAGGAAGACTATAAAGAAGTGCAGCTGGTCTGAGAGGAGCTCTCTCTGCAGACTCCTTTGTTTCTTCCGTGGCTGCAGCCTGGACTCACTGTCCAGCGCTGGGAACTGACCATGGGGCTGTAAGGTCTGAGGTGCTGCCTGACTGCACTGACCCGGGGGGCTCAGCCAGGAGCTCCCAGCTGCAGCTCTCTCTGCAGCTGGATTTCCATGCGGTGGGATGACACAGTCGGCCAGAACTCCGATAGCTCTAAACACCCTGAGAGTGGGGTTCCCCCTGTGAGTGGGGAGGATCCAAAGGAGCAGCTATAGCTGCAGTTGCTCTAGGGCTTTTTTTGCTGTTATTCTGTGCTCTGAGGAGGCAAGGAGACAGGGAGGCCTTTGTTACAAGTGGCTTTATTTCTTCTGATGGAGTCCACGGAACAGCAAAAGGCGGCGATGCAGGGCTTGGGGCAGCTTAAGAATGGGAGAGGTCCAAGGGGGGTACCCAGTCTCTGACCAGTTGGGGGTACCCTGGGGAGGGGTGGAAGTGCGGTACAATCCAACGGGGAAAGCAGGGGGATGGGAATAGGTCACAAGGACTAATAGAAAGTCCAGTTTTAGGGGATTTCCAAAGGGGATTTATAGGCGGGGGTTGGCACAAGGGAAGATTGACAAGGAATTACTAGAGTAAAGGGCAGGCATCGGATAGATTGACACCGGGAAAGGGGGAGGGTACAGGCTAGGGCTAAACCATTAACCTGGGAAATAACAAGACATACCACGAACGAAAAACCTCACTACAACAGTGGGAAGTTCAGCAGCAGCCTCTGTGAGCACTGCTGTGTGCCTTGGCACCAAAGGAGACAGAAACACAATGTTTCGAGTATAAGCAAGGCTTCACTGCCTGCTCTGTCCCACCTTTGCACTAAGAATGGGAATGAAGAAATCGAGCTCTCTGTCTCGGGCTTGAATTTGTGATCTTTCTCTCTGTTTCTCTTCTAATTAGTCTCACAGAGAGGTGCTGGAATTGTTGAGAGAGTCCTGGGGGGAATAACAGTGTACGTATGCCTTTTGCCCAAAGCAGCAGGGGAAAAATCCCTCCTGTTTTGGCATTCCTGATAACATGCAAATAATTATTTTATTGGTGTTTAGACACAAATAATCTTTCGAAGCTTAGAACTTACAAGGCTACTGGCATTTTTTCTTTTCTTTGGGAGGGTTGGGGGGGACTATGGAAAAAGAATGACAGGGTAACTAAAGTGAGGGCATTTGGAACTGAATGCACTCCTGGGATTTCTGGAAGTATGTTGGTACCAGGGGCTATTCCCATGGCAGTTCTGCAGCTTTTATCTGTTTTCAGCACAATTATAGTGGGTCTGAAGGGACTTTGAAAATTCCCTTTTAGGCTTGAATTGGGGAGCCCTCTGATTGCAGAATTGATTTCTGCCTTTCTAAAATTTCAGTCTGATCGTCCCATTAGTTAAAGTGTGGGGAGGATGTGAAGTGGGAAGCTACAGAAAACTAGGCAAGCTATGTTTATTGTTTTGCTCCCTCTGATGGCTCATTCTGCACCCTTTGTGCACACATAGCTTTTATGCTGGCCAGTTGCAATCTTAAAAGTGACAATAATAATTCAGGTCACAGCCTAATAAAGCATCTATAAACATTCATATCTTTAGGCAAGTAAATAGCCCTTTTGAACATCAGGAGTTTTATTATCTTGCTGTTTTGTGAATAAGAAATTTTCCATGTGTCTCAGTAGATGTAGTGATTAAGTAAACTAAGAAGAGAAGAGAAAACCAGTTTTGAAAAATTTTTTGTTTTACCAAGTGGGTAAAAGATCTTACAACCATAGTATAATTTGGGTTAGAAGAGACCTTTAAAGGTCACCTCATCCAACATCCCAGCAATGACCAGGGACATGTTCAACTAAACCAGGTTGCTCATATACATCTATCCACTCTATTTTCATGTTTTAAACTTACCAGGAATCAATATAAAATATTATATATATTTATATTAAATATCTTTATTTTACACACTTTCAACAGAAACCTAAGGGGAGTGTTTTGATCAATATTTCCATATGAATTTCATTAGTCATGGAAACCAATTAGTTCCTAGCAGTATCTGTAATACAGATGCTTTCCACTGGGAACTTTGATGAAATTTAGCTCATTTCTCATAGGTCCCTTGACACCCATGAGAACAGCAATATCTTTCAGGGCCACTACTGGACCAGAGTGGCAAGGTCATGATGAGAGTTGCCACCTCCTTCTTTGTCCTGTCTTTGTCTCATGAAAAGGAATGAAGGAATAAAGATTCAAACCCCTGTGTTTTGCAGTCTCTTTGCCCAGTTTTCCCATTATGATATGCTGTAGATAGAACACAACTTACTAAGACAAAGGGATATTAGACATAAATACATTTTCAGCCAGCATTTCCTCACAAACCTGATTTCTTGGAAATTGTGATTGACTGACAATCTTGTTTATTTTCTGTAGTATCATTTGAGCTTCTTTTTTTAGCAATTGTATGTTTCTATTTGAACTACAAATAATTTCTTGCCAATTATGCTGATTAAGTGTGAAGCTCATTCACAATTCCTCTTTCAGATTCCAGTTCAGTACACAATAATCTTCAAACTACCTACGGTTGGATTGTCAAGGTAGAAGTAGGTTATTTGTTGCTGACACGATTTGACCTACATTAGAAGGAGAAAAAAATAATTTCCCCTTTTTGCTGCTTCCATAGCCTGTATTTACAAAAGTGTACAAAGAATCCATCCTTAAGGAAAGGATTTTGTATATCAGGCCAAATAGCTCCATCATAACTCCAGTTAGCTGACTTCACTGCAGAATGCAATAGGAAATAATTTACTCTAGAACTGGCAAAAACATGTTTTGATTTGAAATTTGTATGTGCATATATGTCCTTCAGAGGAGCTGATTCAAGAGAAAAAGGTGGAGACAAATCAGCAGCCTGAAGGGTAGGAAATTCCCCATGGCTGATAGCAGCCAGGGTTTGAGCACTGTAGACTGGAAAAAGACTTAAAACACAAATCTCTTACTATTCAAGCAAATGTTTTAACCATGCCTATGGTGACTGGTGTTGGCATTACTTACTTTAGCATTTTTTCAGTGTATATGCCCAGGGCTGATATGTTCAGAGATGAACCCAGTGCTGCTGCTTCTCTGTGTCAGGTGTGGTCTGATTGCCCAAGGGAGAGGAAGCCCTGGCACCCCTTGTACCATCTAACTAAATTACAGAAGTGCTTAGGCAGGACATAGGAATGAGTTTGCTCAGACTTTGTTCTTAGTAAGAGCAAATGTCTGTGTTTAGGGATCTGGTTCAAAAAACCAATCAACCAACCAACCAACCAGCCCAAAAGTGTGGACCAGGCTGTGGAACACAAGACTTTTTAATCACCTTCCCAGGCTTGCAGCTGCCTGGATCCCAAGCTTATCTGAGAGTCTATTCTTTTTTTATCTACACTCTACAAGTGAGTGTTATTGTACTTGGCTTTGTGCAGTTGTCATACATTTACACTATGAACTATCTGAGAATAACCCTCTGGTAAAAAGTTGTTCTCACTAACAGAAAAGTTACTCTGGGTGGACATTGGTGTGACCAAGGTCAAAATTTATCCTTTGGGAATTTAGAAGCAAACTTGTTTCTGCAGAGAAAGTCAGAGTCAATTTGTATTCTGGAAACTCAGAAGCTGGTGTAGAGTTGGGGCTTTAGCAATCAGGTTTTTTTGGCTGGTAACCAGCCAGTTACTTAACACTAAGAAAGCCAAGAAAGCCATGTGAAACAGTTTTTGCTTGAAGTTCTGATTGCAATTATCTTTGAATAGTATTTAACTCCAAAGGTAAGCTCCCTGCATCTGCAAACTAAGGTACTCCTCAGCATCAGTATGAGAAAATTGGCCTCTACTATAACTCTGAGTCTGATTCTGAGATGGGAATAATTCAAGAATGTAAATAATTAAACCTCCTAAAACTGCAGTTCCACTTTCTCAGTTACATTGTGCCTTGCATGATTTCTGAGGACTTTCACCAGACAAATGAAGATACTTGATGTTCTAAGGGGTTAATCAGTTTGGTTTCTTAACAATTCTTAACCACAATGAAAACATTTTAGCACCTAAGAGGAGAGATTGTGGGTGAAAAACAGAAGATACATGATTTATCACTCCCCTCACAAATAAAATTTATTCATTGCATCCACCAGCCATCACACAGATGGTCAGAAAATTGGCTTTGTGTAGGGATGTGGATTCAGGCATGAATATTAATATGAGACAGATGTAAACGCATATTAATATGCATTTGCTTTGCATGGACTGACATTACAATATTTTTATTAAAGAAACCGCATTTGAAATGGAAAGTATAGGTCACCTTTTTAAAACATAAAAATAGTAGGGTACAATGTATTTACACCTTCCTGGAACGACAGAAACGATGGAATGAATTTTTTATTTTAAAAAGAAAGAAGAGCATGTGACTTTTCTTCTAGAAAAATATGCTGGATGCAGCACAACAATTAATAAATCAGGAAAACATCTCTCACTTTGTGGTTAAAACACATTTCTTCCCTTTTGCCTGCCGTGTTATGCTGGCAGTAATGCACGTCGTAAAGTGGGGGTGATAGATACCGGCCTTCAGATCAGCATACGGTGAAGTTCAGCTAAGTTAGGTAGACTGACTAAACTCATTCTGTCTCAAAATGCACCACTCAATATGTTGTTGTTTTTCCAATGGCAGCAATGCATAAAACCCATAAGATTTATGAAGATGCAGTATTTCAGGTGGGTGTTTTTAAATAAGGGACAGCATTGATGTTCACAGCACCATTCACATCTGTGCATTGTTAGTATTTGCTCAGAGTTAGCATTGTCCCTTTGCCCAAAGAGAAATACAGTGTCATTATATATGTTATATTATAGAAGACAATTTCACACATATCTGCTAAGCATTTATTTTTTTGCAAAGGTTCTGTAATGGAAATATAATTTCAAAGGGAAAATTTGATTTATTTTATATGAAACATTCAGGTGCATTCTAGCTGGTAGCTGTAACACTTGTGTGCTTGAGAAAACAGTTTTACAGTTACATACATTTGCAAGGAGAGGTTGTTGAAGTTAAGATGAAAGGTATCAGTAGGCTCTCCAGTGTTTTGTCAGATCCCATGCACCCTTTCAATGCAACTATGTGGTTATAAATCTGTGGAAGCATCTGACTGGCTTCTGCTTGCATTGTAAAGCAAGTAGGTAGCCCTCTGCATCCTGCATGTGCAGTTGAACTCAGGGAGCCTGCTCTCTCCTCTGCAACTGTGTACTTTAGAGATGGCACATGTGCTGGTTGCAAACAAGATGGAGGTTTTTGTCCCTGATCAGTCCCTGTGGCTAGCAATGAAAACCCTGTCAGTAAGAGGGAGATAATAATTACACTGCTGTAAATTGCTTTGAGTGATGAAACCCACAGTACATTACTGGCCAAGCCCCACTGCGTGCTGAGTGCAGGATGCAGCACAGAAGCTGCAGTCCAGTGGGCTCCTTGTGCTCTTCCCTTCAGTGAGGCTGCCAAGGGCATGGCAGAGGAGCCTCCTGCTCTGCTTTGGACGTGGCACCGGCCCGTAAAGGAAATGGGTTTGGAAGAGGCTCTGCAGAGAAAGCTGTGACACCTTCATGCTGCCTGTGGATTGCCCTGGGGATTTTGATTAGCTTTTTAGAGCAACCAGTCACTCCGGTTGGCACAGTGAGAAGGGGTAGTATGTGGTGCTGCTTCAGTGTTTTGGAAACCTCTATGAAAACAGTAGCCTTTTAGGTCTTCATGCTGCCAGATGCTGATGGAGCTTTTTTGTATTTCTTGCAGCAGGTGCTGGGTAAATAAATGTGGACTCTGTGACCTTTGCTCCAGCCTTCCCAGGTGCTTGAATGACTCTGAGTCTCTTCATGTGTACACACGTGTATGTCAGTTTAATGATGGAAGGGGAGAAAGAAAGTTTCTATTTTTTTACTTCTCCCCCTCCTCCCTTTTCAACTTCCTAAGTTTTAGAAAGTTTCACACAGAAGGTGGCTGTGTATCTCCTGGGAGTGTGCTGCCCTGTTTTTCCCTGTGGCTGACTGGCTCCAGCTCAGCTCTCAGTCAAACAGAGCATCTCCAGAAAGGCAAAGCAGGGGGGACCCAGCTCATTATATGCTTCTGTTGATAGAACACAGGAGATCTTATTCACACAACATGTTTTGTATCACAGGTAACTTCCTCAAATTCCCAGTCATAAATCTTACTAATTCAATAGTGGTCTGATTCACCTGGCAAGCTAGCAGAGGTGTCAGCAAATCTGGCATCTCCCAGCAATGCTTTTCTCTCATAACTTTCCTCTCCAACCCCATATTCAATATGTCTCTTTTCTCTCTCCCTCTTTTTATTTTTCCCCTCAAAAAAATCCCAGAAATTCAGTATCCTATTTAGCAACTTTTCAGAAATTATTTTCAATTAAAAAATATAGATTTAAAAAAAGCCCCAAAGCGTAGCTTATTTATGTCTCATATCAGCTGAGCATTCAATTGAATCTCTCTGGGATACCAAGTTGTCGTCAGGGAGTCTGATTCCTTGTGTCTCACACATGGCAAGACTCTGGCCAGGTGGACTGTGAGAAAATAATCATGGTCTCCCTTTGTTTGCATTGTTTGCTTTCTGGAAGTGTTCAATATTCACATTTCCTATCCAAGTGCCAGTTTTCATTTATGTGTAGCACAGGCCATTAGTTGGGCAATGGAAGGTGGGAGATAGGCACAGGTGTGACAGAGCCCTGTTACCAGAGAAGTTCTCAACCTCTTTTAAGTGACAGGAAGCTTCTCTAAGAACTGAGACTGTGCTTAGCTCATTAATCCCCCCTGTATATACATGTTAATAGATCATATACTACATATTATATGCTGGAAAGCTTAATGTTGATGACTTGTCATCTTGAGAGGTATATTTCCACAGCTAAAAGTGTTCTGATACTCTGAAAACAAAACCTAGAAGTGTGGTATGTCTAGGTTGTGGGTACCTGTAGTACCTCTGGGAAACAAAAGCTGGGTGAAAGCCAAAAATTAAGTTCCTTGTAAATGAAATAATTTAAAAAATATCTTTCTCTACGTATTTTTTATTAATAGACAATCAATGAAGAAGAGAAGAGATCTGGGATCTGCAATTCCAATTCCATTGGATCAGGCTTCAATTATCCTCATCAATATATTTTCTTTCTGTCCTAGCAGCAGTTTGGAGCAGTGGGGACTGCAGTATTCACCTCCACCCAGAGTGACTGTTCAGGCTCTTCTAGGCAATTTGTTGGCTTTGCCCCTGACTGAACAACTTTATCTTGCTCTACTCAATAGCCTGTGTAACTTTTAGCTTCTGTTTCTTGTAACAGTTGCTGTTTTCTGCTTATATGCTGTTCTTTGCAGTATTAAGAAGTCAAGCTCTGTTTCTCTCTTTGTGGAAAATACAGATTTTTACAAATAGTATCATTGTGAGCAATGCCTTGGAGAGCCTATGGGTGCCAATGACTCCCTAGCATGCTAGTGAGGGCCAAAGAGCCTGATGGGGCTGTCACTGGCCATCAGAGGACTTGTATCTCAGTGCCAGGCTCTGTGGGGCTCTGCCCTGCTTCCCTCTGGATACTGTGAGGAGTACCTTGCTGGCAAGGTAAGACACTTGCACAGAGTTTTACCTTTCCTTCTATTTTAATGCCTTGAAACTACTCTCAAGCTGTTTAAAAATAAAATATTCACAATGCCAAAAATGGTTAGCATTCTCACAAATGTTAATAAAGTGTTGGTGTAAAATTGAAAAAAGGGAAACTATGATACCTCTGTGGGTTGTGTGTGGGAAGAGCCTTCCCAAGGGCGAGCCCTGGTGTGGTGTCTGGCACTAGGTCTGCCTTTCTGCAGTTGGGTAGGCAGTGCCTGGCCCCCTCACCTCCAGGCATTGCTCTTTAGCTTGTTAGTAGAATCAGGATCATTAATTTCTGTCCCAGACTCACTTCATTCTGAGAAGACAAACAAACAGACTATTTCTCTGAGTTAATGAAGCTGCTGCTTCCTTAAAGATGTCAAGGCATGGTCCCTGTGGCTTAACTGATCGCAACCATTCCTGAGACAGTGGAAATGGAGCCTCTCTTGCTCCTTTGCACACCCTCCTGGGCAGTAATAGATAAATTTTGATATAAAATATTACTTTCACTTAATCTTACATTTTAACTTCATCTGTACTTTGTCAGACACACTTTTACAAATGTTTAAATGGTTGTGTAGTCATTTCATGGTGAAATAGTCTTGAGATGATTTGACTGCAACGCTTTTTTTTTTATGCATGCTGAAATAACCATGTATTTGTGGTTCAAGTCAGTCAGGATTGTTTTCTGTCTGCATTGGATTTTCAAGGACAGATGGCTTCCAACATCTAGAACTCAATTCAAGTTAAAACTAGAGAGGAAAGTAGTTTGATTCTTTGCAGAGATTATTGTCTAAACAGAACCTGACTTCAACAGATTTCTATGCAAAACCCTTTGATTCTTGTTTTCCATCTGTGATAAATTTGGGTTGTTATTGCTGGATTTGTATCTTTCCTTTGATAAACATATTAAAATATGGTCAAAATAGCTTTTTATCTTCTAAAAGAAATACTGTGAATGAAACACCCTCTGACTTCTATGGGAAGCAATTTGCCTGCTTTTATTACAGTTGCACCAGGTTTTTGCAATTCTTTGCTTGGGATTCTGCTCACAATGCTAATGCAGAGTTTGTATTTGGCTCAGAAAGCAGCTGTAAAATGGAATTTGGTATCTGGAGATATTAATATTTCCCTCACATTGACACTTTCCCCATTTTTTTGCCATTGATTACTACCTCCACCAGAGTGAAACTTGGAGTCTTGACAGTCAGTTTTGGGAGGGATGCTGAATACCACACTTCTGATGTCAGGTTTGAGAGTGTTCCCATGATCCCTTTGCTTTCTCAGCGTAGGACTTAACTCCCAGACAGTGTGAACTCAGAGCTTCCAATCCTAAAGCTTCTGGATTTGCATCTTCCATCACTGAGCAAGCGATAGCTGCAAAAAGAGACATCACAGCTGTCAGGACCTTATGGTTCCTGTAGTGATGGTCAGTCATACAGTGTTCTTCTCAGAGTAGCTTGGATGACCTAAGATGGTTACAGGCAAAAAAGGGGAACAATTCAACTCTGATTCACACTGAACTTGAACTACGGTCATCTGTTCCTGGTTATTTCCTTGTGAAAATATCCCACTTTTTACCAGAAGGACTTGGGGGTGTTGGTTGATGAAAAAGCTCGACGTGACCCAACAATGTGCACTCACAGCCCAGAAGGCTCGTGGCATCCTGGGCTGCATCCAAAGCAGGGTGGCGAGCAGAGCAAGTGGGGGGATTCTGCCTCTTTGCTATGCCCTTTTGAGACCCCACCAGCAGTGCTGTGTACAGTTCTGGGACCCCCATCAAGAGAAGGATTTGGACCCATTGAATTGTGTCCAGAGGAGGGCTACAAAGACGGTCCGAGGGTTAGAAGAGCTCTCCTGTGGAGACAGGCTCCTGGGGTTGTTCAGCCAGGAGAAGAGAAGGCTCCAGGGAGACCTTACAGCAACATTCAGTTCTTGAAGAGGACCTACAAGAAGGCTGAAGATGGACTTTTGACTAAGACACGCAGTAGTAGGACAAAGGTATTGGCTTTAAACATGAAGGGGGTAGGTTTAGGTTACATATTAGGAAGAACTTCTTCACTATGAGGGTGGTGAGACACTGGAACAGATGGCCCAGAGAATCTGTGGATTCCAAGCTGGATGGAGCTTTGATCAGCCTGCTCCAGTGGAAGCTGCTCCTGCCCACAGCAGGGAGGTTGAAACTAGATAATCTTTAAGGTTCTTTCCAACCCAAGCCATTATATGATCTTCATTATCTGTAATAGTATTACAGTTTGCCAACATCTGTGTCATTGACGAGTCCAGCAATCCTAGCTGTTGCTCTGAAGCTGACAGTGACACTCTCTTTGTTTGGGGAACCTGTGGGCATCCAGCTTCTTGAAGCAAGCAGGGCCTCTCTGCAGCAGCAGCTGCCCCTCACTGCTACAGCTGGGCCAGACCTGGGCAGTGTGCCTGGCTGCTTGGGGAAATTTATTCTCTTAAAGACCATATAATTCACTAGATACTGATACCCACCTTTTCCTAGGGTGCTCTGGCTGACTGAGGAAGGCAAAATGTAACAATAATTTTCTTCTTTGTGTCTGCCCTGCTGGATATGATTTTGATAGGACAGGAGATAATAGTTTAAAACCTAAAAAAGATAGATTCAGACTAAATATAAGGAAGATATTTTTTGTGATGAGAGTGATGGAATCCTGGTACAAGTAGCCCAAATAGGTGGTAGATGCCTCAGCCCTGGGAATATTCAAAGCCAGGTTGGATGGGATTCTGAGCAACCTGATCTAGTTGAAGATTTCCCTGCCCATGTCAGTGAGGTTGGTCTAGACAGCCATTAGAGGTCCCTTCCAATCCAAACGATTATACAATTATTTGATTTTATGATTCTGTTATTCTATGATTCTATGATTTTCTTTCAGTCTTCCTTCCCAGGCTATGGCATTGAGACCCTGGAGTTGAAAATCTTATTATATTCTCTTGATTTGAAGACCAGCATTCCTTCCTTCAGCAAATAAGAATAAAGCCCTAAAACAACTAATTTAACTAACAATATTTCACTTTCAAAATATTTTAACTCATATCATATACTGAATAGCTTGCCCCCTGGAAAGGTGAATTTCTCACGCCTTTATTGAGAATAAAGATCCCCCAGAGAAGTTGCCTCTTCCTGGTGTAGGCAAGAAAATCTTGGCATGATGAGGATGAAATGCTGCTGGTGCAGGCCCAAATCAGCCCCATGACTGTGCTGGGCTCAGTGAGATCACACAATGCAATTGGATCATAAAGATTGTTTGCTGTCTTGCTAAGTTTAGGCTTGACAGTCAAATGCAAACTCAAGTTCAGCAATTGTCATCTTGCTAAGCTTTTACTTAGTGTTGACACACTGTGTATTTTTGCTTCAGTTAATGGGTTATTTCTGTTGCACAGGGAGGATTAATTGTACTGTATCATTTTGCAGTTAGTATGTCATGGATATAAATCAATCTGAGTCAATCTGAGGAAAAAGATGAGTATTGATCTGTGTTATTTTCTGGAAGTACACTTCCACATTTTTGCTTGAGAGCTTCCTTGCGAAATATAATTTGTTTGTGCAAGGTTGAAACAAAAATTCAGTCACAAGAAGAGCTAATTAAAATAATGGCTTGCTACTATTATAATATTAATTAACTTTTCAGTCATTCACGTTGTTGCATGTCCTCCTGTGATGACTGCAGGCCCACAGGATTAGGTAATGGTGTAGACTGAACGAGCACTGTGGCCAGGTACAGTGCCTGAGAGGCCAGGGAAGTGCCAGGTTTCCACAGTCTGAGCGCCCATCTGTGCCTGCATGGCAGAAGAGCATGAGACTTTTACTCTGAACGAGTTGTCAGAGAATAGGATGCAAATATCTGCATTCCTCCATGCATCCTCCATCCCCATACCCAAGGATCCACTCTCCCAATCTACCATCAGGGAGTGGCTCCAGCTTCTCCCTTGGGCACCTCTGCTGGGTAGAAGAGCCTGGTGGAGCTGTTGTGTGGCCCAGGGTCCTGCTCTCCTGCAGGGGCTCCTTGTGACCTCCCTGTGAGTGAAAGGGAGGCTTCTTGCAGAAAAAAACCATGCTGATGTTGTGACTGAGGCCACCAACTGTTATCACAAAGGCAACAGTAGAGCTATGAGCTATTTTGAGCAATTTAGGCAACATCAATCTGGACTGAATTTAAAAAGAAATGTGTCTCAGTGGTTTCTCTCCCTCCCTTTACATTCCTGATTTATTTTTGATTGTTGTTTCTTTAAATCTTAAACACTTTAAAGTGTTTTCTGGTCTTTAATTTTAGACAGATGAACAACAGAACTTTATAAGCTGATTGTGTTCAGATGTACATCTGCAGCAATAATTGGGATACACAAGGACAAGGGAATGTGTCACTCTAACATTTCACAATCAATGTTGGAATGCAACCACAAACAGAGAACACATTCTGTTGCTAATCGTTTGATTTAAGCCCATAAACCCTGTAAAATTCAAAGACATTAGAACAATAAAGTCACATAATGCTGATGAACAACATACAAGTTTTGGGACCAGATTCTTCTCTCCAGATTCATGTCAGCTCATGCACAGATATTCTGAACCAAGTTAAGATGTAAAGTCTCTTTTTCCAGTCTCCTGCATGCAGTGCTGCAGGGGGAAATTGAGGTGACCTGAAGGGTTCAGGATTACAAGCACATCCTACTCTTTCTTCCCCTTTTTCCCCCTCTCTGTTCTCTTTCATGCCCCTTCTCCCACAGTAGACCTTGCTATGATTCAGGCTTTTCCCTAAATCGCTGTGGTCTCCCAAAGCAGCATTTATGAGGTTTGCAGCTTGCAATGCAGCTTTGTTGCAGTTGCCTTAGAACTCAGTGGAAATTCATTTCTAGTAGGAAAGTTATCGTATTAATTACCAAAAAATAATAAAAAAAGTTTTGTACCTCCTTCCACAAATTCCAAACCTTCAAAACCTCTTAGCTAACAGGATCTGGACTTCTCAAGTAAAACTTTCCAAGCTTCAATCACAAGCGAATATTCCCTTTGACTGGCTATTAAAAGAAGAAATTATGTTCTTTCATATGAAAAAAAGTAATTGAAAGATTTCAGTGGCTCCTAGCTAATCAATTGTCCTAGTTTTGACCTTTTTTCTTGGAGAAAAAATAGATAATTCACCCTTGGTTCAGCATTGTCTAGTTACCTAAACATGATTCTGCTTCTTCTGTTTTGACTATGATGGTGAAAACAAAAGGTTCTTCTCCCAGGTAGGAGTAATGAAGCACCATAGATGCTGACACAGACTTTCTGTCAGTCACGGGTTAGGAAAAGGAGGTAAATTTCCACCGTTCTGCACAAAATAGGAGTAAAACTAATCTCAAAGTCTGAAACAGCCTTGACTAGGAGTGATGTATCTGCTACAACAAAGATAAGACCATATACACTTGATCCAACCCTCATCTGAACCATTTTCTGGAGATCGCGGTATTTACAGACATATATACACAGGACAGCATGTGATAGTTATAGAATTTGATTATGTGAACACATATTTGCATTCCATGGTAGGAAAGTGGAAAGATGGGATCATAGCAACTCTACTCTAAATCATCTGGAAGACAAATTAGAATCTACCACACTGAAAACTTTAGAAATCAGGCTTTGTAAGCTCAAAAACCTCCTATGTCTCTGAGTTTTGGGGTAAAAAATGTATAAATAATGCCCACACCTTTCCTTATATAGAATTTAGTCATTTGTATTCTGCTCAGGCCCCTGTTTCCCATTCAATTCTTTGTTTCCAAGCTTGTCCATTTTCATTTATCACCTCCTCTACTCCTCTTCAAAATCATATTCTGGTAGTTCGGTTGCCTGCAAAAAGTTCCCTACTGCTGCCCTGGAGTCAGATCTACTTCTGCCATGGCTTGGTGTTGGCAGAGAGGCTGTTGGAACTTGGTCATTTGTGGACAAACTGCAAAGCAGGCAGTGTTGACTGCATGATGAATATCAGTATAAAGTGAATTGACACAGAGAGGCTTTTATTGCCAAGAATAGCAGGAAACTCTTTTATTGTCAATTTTGCTGACAGGTCTGGCAGGTTAAAGAGCCAAGTATCATATCAGAACATTGTTGGTATATGGAGAGATTAATGAATATTTCTAGATTCAGCTAAAAAAAAGGGAAGGAAAAATGTAGGATAGATTGGTGTCACTTTGGCTGGAGTGGGATTTTGTCTGTAATATATTGTGATGAAAGGTTACAAGTTGTTTTCTATATGCTTTTACATTGCTAAAGTCCCTTTAGTGTGCAAATACGTATTTTATTATGAGAAATTAATGAAAAGTAACTTTCATCACAACATGGGAAAATACAGTAAACAGAAAGCTCATATTATGAATTTGGTATAATTCGTTTAAGGAAGAATATGCATAAAAAATCAATGGAACTCAGAAAGAAAAGCATATAATAATTACAATCTCCTTCCACTCGACTCTAACTTCACAGGAAGAAAACTATTATTTTCAGAGTACTATCAGCATCCAAAAAAGACTGTTACACAAAAAACATGGCCACATTTCACAGTGTCTTCTTAAGGTGTGAAACAATACCCATACAAATCTGCATAGAATAATATTTTACACCTTTTTTTGAACTACACTTTTGGAGGACTACCCTTACATTTCCAGGTGTGTCACTGATATCTGGTGCACATGAAAAACCTTTCCCTAAACTTGCTCTGTGTGTGTTTTCCATCTCCCCTTCTGAGCTTGTAGGATGAAAGTTCCTGAAAGATTTCCAACCAGCTCTACTTTAAACTTGATTACTTAATTTTTGTAAATACTTAAGAATTATTTAAATACAATATTCAAATAGAAAGGAATAACAACAAATTCAGGCTTTGTGCAGTCACCAGCATATATCTACATAGTGTTAGCTGCAAGTTTAGGGCTTGTGAAATGTACATCACTTTTTCTTTCTGAAGAAATAGCCCAGAAAACAGCACGAAGGAGCAAGGTGGCAAAGCAAACGTGAGTCCTGTTTTAAAATTTCTTGCAATCAGTATATGCACAGTTCAAAAGAATTACCTTCTTTCTTTGACACTAAATTTAGGGTGTCAGTTGGCAGGCAGGCATAATTTTACTCTGGAAATGATAGAAGCCCTATTTTACTGGGTATTTCCCTGTATTTTGCATAGGGTGGGTGCCAAAATCAGTGCATGCCTGTGAGAGTCTGGGCTCATGATTTTCAATAACTGAGCCACTGGCATCAAGCAGCTACACAGTCATTCATCCACCTGGGTTCTTTCAAGCTACCACTTTGCAGAACCTGCACAACAATATTGAAAATTAAACTCAGTTAATAGAAAAAAATGTTAAATCAGTGGCCATAAAATTTAATGGGTTTATAGCAGTCTTAACACAGTAGGACTGAATTATCATGTTAATTTAATTTCCATTTTTAAATGAACCAGAAGGCACAATAAAGGTCAATTAACCATTATCTTCCTGGTCTTCTTTTATTTTTCTAGTGTCTCTTAAATCACAGTCACCTCCAAAGCATTCAAACCTGCTCTGGAAGTTCATGTTTCTCTTAGAGACTCCACATAAATAGAATACAGCTAACAAGACATCAGGCTCTCAAATATATGGATTGTTTTAACATGTTCTATCTGTATCTGTAGATACCTCTGTGTTAGAACTAAGTAAACGTTGTAGAGAGGTTCATTTGCTAGTATTCATTGCTCTGACATTATTTCTGGATGAGTTTTGGGCTTTGGCAGATTAACATTAGCTGTGATCTACATTCTTACAAGCAAATGGGGTGTGTGCATCCTTCCCTTCTTGTTTCCTCTGCTAACAGTGCTGTCCGTCATTGTCGGTGAAGCTTCAAAGTCTTCCCTAAAATTAACATATGACATGATGCCCCCCTAAATTAGGCATTTAGCCTGAGACTGCTTAGCACATTGCCCAGGCTTATCTCTTTCTAATTGCTTCCCTCTGCAGTCACTGATTTCCTCCTACCTTACCTCTGAAGTGCAAGGTCTCCAGTTGCACCATGGCAAGTTCATCTTGGTCATTATCCGTAGAAACGGAGCCTGGCCACTCTAGCAGGACTACAGTAATTAATGCTCTAGGTTGCTTCAGAAGCACTTGTGATTTCCACTGAGATGAGCATGTCAGCCATGTGGTTTATGGTATTTGGGATCATATGTCCTAGGGTGATGTTACAGTGCTTGTATCCCCAGTCGTGTGTTCTGTTTATGCTGGATATTATGTTCTGTGCCTTCAAGACTGGCTTTGAAGGGTGAAGTTTTGTTTTGGTTTTTGCTATCAGTCTGCTCACTCCCCCAGTGGGACACAGAGACGGGCAGTAGGAAGTGCAGCTTTTGCTTTCTGCTCTGCTTC
>VWYI01000705.1:93766-106481 GCA_013399455.1 Anthoscopus minutus | reverse complement strand
AGAGGGAGAGGGAGAGGGAGAGGGAGAGGGAGAGGAGGAAGGCTGTCAGTGTTTATTTATTTGTCCCATAGTTACAGCTGGAAAAAGCAGGAGGGGGCTGGGTGCCAGACAATGTCTCCAGGGAGACGTTTGTTAGTGCCACCAGCTGTCCCCTGGCATGGAGAGCACGGCTGAGCCATGACTCACTCGCCCAGGCTCTTATTTCACTCTCACATCTATCCCAAAATGTTCCTCCAGCCCCATAATGCCATAAAAGCTCCCTTTTTCTGGCAGGGCCTGTGGCAGGCAGGTGTGGGTGATGGGGAAAGGGAGCAGCCAGGTTAACTCCAGGAATTCCTGCTGCAAGGAGAGGGACAGAAAACATCTGCAAGGGAAAAAGGCCCAGGGATACAGCAGAGATGCCTGCATGGGGATAAAAATCATCAGAGTGCTCAGAGGTGCCTCTAAAGCCACTGAAGAAGCTGCTCTGGAATTGAATGGATGCAGGATCCTCAATATCCAAAACTCCAGCAAAGCCTGGAAGCTTCTCCCAGCACAGGCTGTCCCTTAGCCCTGTCCTGTGTCCCCTGAGGCTGAGCCGGGATCCCTGGGCAGGGCTCAGGNTTTCCCCATGGAAAGAGTGGCCAGGCCTTGGAAGTGCCCGGGGAGATTTGGAGTGTCCATCCCTGGAGGTGGCACTGAGTGCTCAGGGTGGGCACAGCTTGGACTCGATGACCCCAGAGTTTTCCAGCCTCAGTGATCCTGGGGTTTTATGAACAAATTCAGAGCCAAGTGGATAAAATATGAAATCAGCAGGGACAGGTGGAGGGGAACCTCAGTCCAAAGCTGGCAGGTGCACAATTTGTGGTCCCCTGAGCGCTGCTGGGAGGCCCCTCCTGAGCCCCTGGGGACACGTTTGGGGTCAGAAACAGCCACCAGAGCCCTCACCCACCCCCAGCTCCAACACAGCAGCTCCTGTGGTGCCCTTTTATAGTTTTGGCTGCAGTGGGAGGAGGATCGTGGCTGTTCCAAGCACTGCCCTAGAAGGAGCTGGGGAGCAGCTGGGAAAGGCTGGAGAGAGGGGGAGCCTCGGTGCCGCATTCCCCAGATTAGATTAGAGCTCAGCCCTCGGAGGGGCCAGGCTAAAGCTGCAGCAAAATTGGGACCCCAGCCATGAAGAGCTTCCAAAAATAAAGCAGAGTGGGTCAGAGGGATTGGAGAGAGGCTGAGATGCTGCTTGAATGTATCAGGATTAGGAGGAAATGAGCTGTCAGTCATTGGGAGAGGATTCCCACCCCAAAAGCAGCCCCTGAAATGTCAGAGGTGACAGCAATTGGACAGGGGAGGTGGAATTTGAGCGTTGTCACCATGCAGAAGGCAAAACATCCCCCCTGCCCTGCAGGAAAGTATTTTAGGCTTAAAAATAAATAAAATCCTGCACCATGGAAGATCTATGTTCCATGGATAGAGTGTCTTGGAATTTATCAAATCCTTGGTTAGGCTGTCACCACTGCCAGCTCTGTCACCTAAACACCACCTAAACAACAACAACAACTCATCAGAGGGGTGCTCTGTCCCCAAAAACTGCATCCATGCTGGCACTGGGGAGAAGCTCCAGTGGAAATCCAGCACAGCGAGGCAGGGTGATGGCAAAGGGGCTGGGAAGAGCAGCCAGAATTAACTATCTGTGATAATTTGTGATTAATTTACTCTGATAATAAATGAGCTGCCTGATGGTGTGGATTTATTTCACTTTGTGATGGTGCAGCCTCATCCCAAGGCTCTAAAGAGCTGGATTTAACAGGATCACAAAGGCTGACTTGGCTCCAAAGCAGATATTCCCACTGATTTGATTTTTATGGAATATCTCTTCTCCTCCTCAAGCTAAGAGCAGGTTTTTCTACTACTACTGACTGAATACTCCATCAAATACAGCTGAATATTCCATATTTACACAAAGTTTGCTGGTGGTGGGTTCTGAGCCCACAGTACTGGAGGTTTGATTTCCAGTGTGCTTTGATTCCAAAATCCTGCACAGCCACACTTTTCCCACTTCCTTTGCCCCATGACATGGCCAGGATTGGAGTGGGGAAATCTCACCCAGGTTTTTATTAAACTTGGCTCAGGCAGGATTGATCCAAACTGTAAATGATTGAAACTGAGAGTGAGACACTGGGCTAATTTCATATAATCGTGAAGGGAACAAAAAAGAGAGGGAAGAACTCCTCTAACCCAGACATATCCCAGAGCACTGGGAATTCAGGGAACACTCAGGCAATGGGGAGGAAAATGCAGAACAATGGGGGAAGCAGCACTGCTGCCCACTAGGAATTCCAGGTGGACTTTCAAATATTTGGGAGAAGGTTCTGGCTTGGATTTACGAGATTTCCCCCTCGGAGTCCTGCATGAGCAGGGTGGGAGGAACCACAGGTCTGGGATGCTAAAGGTGATCCAGGAAGCCAAACCCACCAAACCCAGGGATTTTCCAGCAAAAGAGCCATGACCCCTACCCCTGTTGCCTGAGCCAGGCCAGGCTGAGCTGGTCCTTCAAAGTCAGCCATGGAATTCACTGGCAGAGGAGGGAGAGGGCTGTGAGAGCAGGGAGGTGCCCCGTGCCAGGCGTCCGTCACCCCAGGGGATAAACACACACTCCAGCTTCCAGGATTTTCCATCAGGGAAAATGCTGCGCTCATCCCGCCCCCTGTGAAGTTGTGGCTTGGTTTGAAATTAAAAGGAGAGCAAGAGGGGCTGCTGAAAGGAGCTGGAGAGAGCAGGGGAAGGAGGTGACACCCGAGAGCCCTGGGTCACCCAACGCCGTCCAGCCCTTGTCGCCGCTGCTTTGTTCCATATTTAGTTCCTGACAACTGTGCCTGGGGCAGGAACTCCCAGCTCTGTTTTCCCTCCTCCCTCAGCTCCCAGAGCTCTCAGAAATTGCTCTTTCTCTTTCCCAGTGGCCACGGTTCTGTCCCAGTGTCCTGGGGAAGATGGCAGAGAAGCAGGAGGAGCCCAGCAATGCCCAGAACGGGGAACCCGACAACACCGAGGAGGGCGAGGGGACGAAGAAGAAGGTGAAGAGGGAGGACCTGCCACCCTTTGAGATTGTGACAGGGTAAGAGATTGGGATTTAAATATGGAATTGGGGGAGTTCAGAGAGCTCTGCCTTAGCTTTTAGATCGGGCAGCACAAGCAGCATTTTCTGCCGGTGGGCTTCTGAAGAGTCTGAAATGGTTTGGATTTATTGTGGGGTTTTAAGTTTTGCTGACTTTTAGAGGATGGACTCCCACCAGGCAGGCACAGAAGTGCACTTGTTTTATGGGAACAGCTCTGTTTCTGCAGTGCTGGTTCCCTCCCAGCTGATGGGATGGAGGTGCTGGCTTTGATGAGAGCTCGGTATTGATTTCTTGCTGTGATCAATGGCTCTTGTCTGAGAGTTTCTCCACCTGTGGATCAGGAGAAACACCCCTGCTATGGCTGATTGGCTTGATGGGCCTGAGGGACAGATTTTTCAAGAGACCTAAAGGTTCACATTTTCAAGAACTCCACAGCCACAGCTGGAACCTGACTTTCATAAAGAAACCAAAAAACCCAACTTGCAGAAAGGCTCCAAAACAAGAGGCAGTTTTGAAGGCAGCAGGGCAGCAGGGAGCCTGGCCTTTGGAAAAGCAGAATATCACAGGGATCTGGTGGAAGCTGAACTCTCAGCCCTAATTGACAGCTGCAAGTAGGAAAAGCCCTCGGTGCCTGCTCCCTCCAAGCACTCCCTGTAGGAGCAGCAGGATGACTCCTTCTCCCCTCACATTTCCCTTATCAGTCACCAAAGGAATGTCCCAGCAAATAAACCAACCCAGGATTTCTTCCAGCTACTTAAAAGTAAAGCTCAGGTCTCCAAGATATCCCCTGGAATCCTTCTGCCTGTACCATGGGCTCTGCAGGTGAAATTTGGCTGCTTGTTCCAACCAGGATGAGTGAGGCAGGGCAGCACCACTGTTACAAAATTGGGTTCCATTCCTGCCCAGGGGAAGAAAAATCTCCATTTTCTTCCCAAAATGTGACTGCTGCGAAAAATTCCTCTTCTTGGGGTGATCTCTGTCACACATAGTCATAGAAATAAATGATTAGCAGCGGCTTTTAAGGAGAGAACATCCCTCTGCTAGGAATGGAGCTGAGGCACCGAAAATTGTGGATATAAACCAGTGGGCCAAGCTCTGAACAGTTGAGATGTGTCCTGAGATGAATTTTAATGAGGAAATTGGATTTTCCAACCTTGGAGCACTCAGCCTGCAGTTAGAAATGCTGAGGGACTGAGCAGGATGTCCAAACTTCCCTGCTAAGCCCAAGGCCCTGGGCTAACCATGGCTGGAAAACCTCCTTAGCACCATCCTGCAATTAAATCCTTTATTGGAATGCCACAACTGTTCCAGGATTTCACAGGATTTTCCACCCTGCAAAGGAGAGAGTGAGGACCCCAAGCAGAAATCCTAAAGGACCCCCCTGTACCTAAAGAGGTACAGAAACCCTAGGGAATTTTTACTTTCATTTTAAGGAGATGAGGCCAGGGATCACCACGTGGGTTTTCCCAGTGATTTTCAAATTCCCAGCCAATCAAGGCAGTTATGGGAGCAATGAGGAAACACAACTGCAGCCAGGGAAGAAGCACTTAAACTCAATTATGTTGCATTTCAGCTTTAGCCCTCGGATTAGGGGCATCTCAGGACTCCCAGCCAAATTCTCCCTCTGCTGCTTACAGCTCCAGGAGGAGTCTGGCTTCCAGGAATCACTGGGAAGCCAATTAATCTCTTTTAAGAATATTATCCCTTTTTTCTTTTTGGCTGAACACAGTTTGTAATCCCAGTCTGGGAGCATTTCCTGCTTTATTTCCACATTCCTCAGGTGTAAATGGGGCTCCTTGTAGGAGTAATTCCTTGTTATTCTTTTAGATAATCCACATTTTTATTTCCTCATTAGATGTTTTCCTTCTCTCCTGTGTGACAGTGCCATGGTCACACTGGGTAGCTGCTCTTTCCTCCAGCCCACCTGATTTCAGCAACTCCAATCCCAGACTGAAGATTCTGCCTCAAAATTTCAAATTTATTTTGGTCTCAATATGATCTTTTCTACCCAGGGAAAACTGATAAATCAGGTTGGAGCATTTGGAAATCCCTAAAAAATGCCATTTAATGAGGCTTTTCAGGGAAGATTTAAATTCTGATCTTTCCTATCCTCAGGTGAGCTGTGCCACTCCAATCTGGCGTCAGAGCAGGGGTTTATGTTGAGAATATTGGGGAATTCAGTGAACAGTTTTTAAATGATTTCCATAAACATTTTCACTCTCCTCATGCCCCTGACAGAAGGCTGGAGCCAGGTGGGGATCAGCCTCTTTTCCCAGACAACAGGATGAGGGGAAATGCCCACAAATTGTGCCAGGAGAGGACATCAGAGGGAATTTCTTCATGGAAAGGTTTGCCAGGCATTGGAATAGACTCTGAGTGCTGTTTCTTTTCCTTATTGGAACGTTATTAATTGCACTAATGCAGATTCCAAATGGCTGGGGGCAGAATGGAGGTGAACATCCCAGCTAAGCTCAGGCACACGCCGAGATAAGCAATAAAATCCATCTGGAAAGGCTGGCTAAATGCAGCTCCCAGCCAATCCAGCCTGAGTCAATCCATCCTGGAGCAGGTTGCTGCTGCTTCAGCTGTTCCATGAAAACCCAGAGCCAACCTCGTCACTGCTGTGACCCCTTTGCTGTCAGAGTTAAATCAGGGATGAAATTCCCTGTGCCTCTGATGTATTTAAAAACCTGATGTTATTGTGAAACCACTCGTTGCAGACATTGCTCTGGAATGGGTGTCTCATGTCTGCCCTTCAAAAAATCGTTAATTAAAGAATCCTTAGCCAGATAAGCACTCATTGTCCAGGACACCAAGCAGGAAAAATTCTATTCTTGGAAATGTGTGTATTTTTTCCCACTCTTTTCCATCCCTTTTTGTTCTCATCTCCACAGCCATCCCATTGAGATGTTCCTTTATGAGGTGATCTTGGAGTCACAGAAGGGAAGATGGGGACAACAAATTAAAAAGAATAGGTGGAGTTTATCTGTAGGGACTCCAGCAGGAAATCTACATTTTCACAGCAAGGTCAGATTTGATCCTGGATGTTTATAAACCAAAACTTGGAAACGTGCATTCTTCCCCACTCTTTCCCATCCCTTTCTGTTCCCATCTCCAGAGCCATCCCATGAGATGTTCCATTACAAAGTGATCTTAGAATGCAAGATGTGGACAATAAATTAAAAAGAGTAGTGGAGTTTATCAGCAGGGACTCCAGCAGTAAATCCACATTTTCACAGATCTGATCCTGGATATTTATAACCCAAACCTCAGAACACAGAGAAACCCAGGGAGATTCAATAATCGATTGACCCTTACCTAAATCTGCCTCTGAGCCTCCTTTCTGCTCTCTCCTCTCCCAGGGAACGCCTCCCAGCCATTTTCTTCAAATTCCAGTTCAGGAACGTGGAATACAGCTCGGGCAG
Source organism: Anthoscopus minutus (assembly GCA_013399455.1). Taxonomy (NCBI): domain Eukaryota; kingdom Metazoa; phylum Chordata; class Aves; order Passeriformes; family Paridae; genus Anthoscopus; species Anthoscopus minutus. The sequence goes on along the minus strand of VWYI01000705.1, from coordinate 99,967 downwards.
GAACAAAACCTTCCTGTGCTACGTGGTGGAGACGCAGGGCAAGGAGGCGGTGACGAGCCGGGGTTACCTGGAGGACGAGCACGCGGCTGCCCATGCTGAGATGGCTTTTTTCAACACCATCCTGCCCAGCTGCCAGGCTGGTGCCCGCCACAATGTCACCTGGTACGTGTCCTCCAGCCCTTGTGTCACCTGTGCCCAGAGGATCTGCGAGGCCCTGAGCAAGAACAAGGGGCTGCGCCTCACCATCATGGTGGGCAGGCTCTTCATGTGGGAAGAGCCCGAGATGCAGGCGGCCCTCAGGAGCATGAAGGAGGCCGGCTGCAAGCTGAGGATTATGAAGCCTCAAGACTTTGAGTATGTCTGGAAGAACTTTGTGGAGCAGGAGGAAGGGGAGGAGGCCAAGTCTTTCGTGCCCTGGGAGGATATTCAGGAGAATTTTCAGTACTATGAGGAGAAGCTGGCTGAGATTTTGCATTGAGGTTCAGGTGAGTGAGGGGGTCGCTCATTAAATATCTTTAATTTGGGTTTCAGTTTCTCTTACTGTCAGCTGAATATTGCTAACAATAAAATATACAATAAAACTTATTGTATTTAATATATATTTACATATACGTAAAACATATTTTATGGTTTTTTAAATAACAATAAAAATTCTAGGCTTTCCCCTTCCAGGGGATCCCCCACAGCACATTCCCAAGAGATTTAGTGCTTTTCTGTTTTCTCCTCCAGGAATAGAGAATTAAAAAGGCTCCAGGGCCACCAGAACACCTCCCTGTTCCTCACAGGGATGCCATTCAGAACAGGGAGAGGAACGGGGATTGAAGGGGATTTTACTCACACCCCAAAGTCTATCCCTAAAAAACACTATCAAAGGAAATCCCAGTTGTTGCAGAATTCCCTTTTCCATGGGGTACTGAAGAGTCACCTCTGAGTCTCTAGGATGTCTCTTTTTCCCTCCCCAGGATCAGAAAGGATCCATGAAGACATGTGACCGACCTGGACACCTGGGACAGTCCTGCTTCCCAAAGCTTTGATTCCAGCAGGATGGAGAACCAGGGGAGACAAGGTCCTGTGGGACTCCAAACACACACACACAACACAGACCTCTGGTGTTTGGGATTTTTTGGGTGTTTTTTTTGTTCCTCCCCTTCCCTGCCCCAACCAAACCCATGCTGTGGTAAAAGGGATGGCAGTGATCCATAGGCAGGCTGTGGGAACACATTCTGGGAATATTTCATGGGAAAAGACCTTAGAATAAAGCTGCTGGCTAAATAAATGCATTAGAAAGGGGAAAAGAAAGGGATTTAAGGTGAAAAAGAAGTTTTCTCCCTCTGTTCCCCTCAATAGTCAGAGCTGTGATTTCATTCAGGGCCAACAGCTCTCTTCCAAATCATGACGGAGCCCAAGAACTCAGTATCAAACAGCATCTGGGATATAAACCTGGGAAAAGCAAAGTGAAATAAAATGGGAAGCCACTGCAAAAGCCAAAGCACTGTTTATTCCTTCTTCTCTATTTGCAAGAAGCCCTAAATTAAACCTGGCAAGTCTGAGCTCAAGGACATCCCAGGACAGCCACTCAGGGAATATTCTGTAGCAGGGAAGGGTGAACTAAATGCCAAAAAATGTCCAGAGTGCACACAAGTGTTGGAGAGCAGGATCATTTGCCATGTAAAACAAAGCTCACAGGGATGCCCTGAGTGAGGAACCAGAACAAAAACCCAGACATAAATAAGGGGAAGGACTGAATCCACGAGCAGCCTAAATGCCTGTTCTGGATCAGCTCATTGCTCCAAATTCCTCTTTGTCCAAGGTTGTTTTTCCTGGCTACAGCAATTCCCCACCAAACAGGTTTACAAAATATGGGCAAGGAACAGGGAGAGTAAGGATAGGGACATCTTAAACAGGATTTGCAGCAGCAAAAAAGCCCCACAGAACTTAGCAACCCAATCTCTTCCCAAGGAAATCCAGCTGGGAACCCTGCCATGCTACAGAATTCCCAACTGTTATGTCCCATTTTTTATTTCTTCAATACACCTGGCACTTTTCTGAGCACTCAGAATGAGAGAAGTCCAGAAGATTTGTTATTGTGGGAGGGTGGGAAACCAAACACGAAGGAAATGTCTGTGGCAGTTCCTCAGTTTTGGAACAAACTCCTTCCAATCAGGAGTTTTCCATGGATCTCAGGAACCAGGGGTGGTACTGATTTGCTTTTGGTTTGGGTGACAAACACCAACCTTTGTGAAACATCTGGGCTACAAATGCAACAAACAAAGAAATGTGAAAATCCCACCTTAAACTGTATCCTGTGGAGCTTTTAGGGCACACCAGCCTGTTTGGATCCTTACCAAACAGAGCTCTGCAGACTACAAATTACAGAGTTGCTGTAAAAAACACACCCACCAGGTGCATTCACTCTCCTCCAGCACTCCCTGCAATCCCAGCCTGTCCCCAGAGCAGCCACAGGTACCAATCTAACAGCAGGGCACCGTTTATTGAACATCACAGCGTGATCCTGAGGGAGCCCAAGCCCAACAAACCCCATTTGTGGCCGGGAGGGAGCAATGAAATCGTTCCACCTGTGAGAACAGGTGAGCGAGCCGAGGGCCAGGCAGGACGTGGCAAACACAACAAAGCTGAGGCAGCTGAGCGGCACCGAGCCCCACAGAACCCGCGAGTCCCCGCGAGGCCGCGGCTCCGCTGCGCTGCGTGGAGCCCCAGTGACACCTGGTGGCTGCAGGGACACCCCGGGAGCATCCCGAGGCTTCTGCCCTGCTCACTGCCAGCCCAAATGAACTCCTCCGGAGCTTGCTGCTGCTGGAAGCCCCTGTCGCTGTCACACGAGTGACACCCGAATGCAGAACGTGCTCCCCCCTTGTCAGTTCTGCTCCCAAACCTGGGGGAAATGGGGGTCTCTGACTGTTGTGCTCACAGGCTGTAAACTGTGATCTTGATGTCAGTGTTCTCAAACACTTCCTCAAGGATGGCTGACACCTTTTCCCACTGCAGGCCGTCGAGTCCACATCCAATTCTGGAAGATAAAGCACCGAAAGAGCTGTGGGGCCTTGTGCTGTGCCTACCCAGCCCTGGGGGCAGCTGCAGTTTGAGGTGGCCCTGCCTCAGCTCCCCATAAACCCACAGAACACAGAGAGAACAAGGAAACAACTCACACACCCTTTGCTACTATTGAAATGCACAGGGAAGTGCAAATTACATTTGCCTAATTGGACAGAGGAGTTGGACAGAGGTGGATGCTTGGATTCTTATTTCACAGCATGAGATTATCCCACAGGCATCCTTCTAGAAATTAAACACCCAAGCATTGGCATTCCAGCTCCTGAGCCCCTCACCTGGGCATGGAGATGTCAGTGACTCCGTTGTTCAGGCAGTGAGCTTTCATGGCTTCCAAACTCTTCCGCATGCTCTCATACGTGGGCTTGTGAGAAACCTTCTGCTTTGTAATCTACAGCAAAACGCAACAGCTCAGCTGTGCCTTGGGCACGACCCCTGCAAACTTCTGTCTGTTATAAATACTGTTACGAAACACACACTTCGTGATATCCCAAAACTCCACACCCAGACTTGCCCGTGTGGAAAGACCTGAGCAAAGAACTAACATTTCACAGCTTGAAACACTCTAGCAGCCAGTTCTGTCCATGTAAAGGTGAAATGCAGATGCACAGAAAAGCTTGGCTACTCCTCACCAGCAATGTTTGAGGACACATCTCTTATTGAGAGGAACATTCCAGAAACTCCCTCCCAGTGCCTGAAGGGAGCCAACAAGACAGAGACTTTATTTACAAGGGCCCTGGAGGGACAGGACAACAGGAATGGCTTCACAGTGGCAGAGGGCAGGGTTAGACGGGATTTTGGGCAGGAATTGTTCCCTGTGAAGGTGGTGAGGCCCTGGCACAGGGCGCCCAGAGCAGCTGTGGCTGTCTCATGCTTAGAAGTGTCCAAGGCCAGGCTGAACAGGGCTTGGAGCACCCTGAGATAGAGGAATGTGTCCCTGCTCAGGATGAGCTTTAAGGCCCCTTCCCACCCAAACCATTCTGTGATTCCCTGATTCCACAAACACAAGCAAAACCCCCACAGCTATTAATGCCTGCTGTGACACAGTTTAGCTCCAGGGAGGCGGCCCCAGTTATTAATGCCTGCTATGTGACACAGTTTAGCTCCAGGGAGGTGTCCCAGTGCCACCCCAGCCCTTACCAGGTAGTAAATGTAGCGCTCATCCCTCTGCAGAACCGCCACCTCCCCCGTCTTCTTTTCTAAAAGACAAAAATTGAGGTGTTTTTAACAGCCACACTCCATAACCCCAAGCAGCTCCAACACCCTCCCTGCTGGCAATCAAAAGCTCCTTCAGGCACCACTCACTTTGATCCAGGAGCTCCTGGACACCTCCAAACTTCTTCTTGAAGAGCACAGCAATGCCGGCACCCATGCGGCAATCCTCGCTGATGCAGTGAGCCAGGGCATCCGTGCCCGGGCATGAGAACAGGTCCCCCTTCACACACCTGATCTGCAGAGCAGGGCCAACAAAACCTCCTCAGACAGCACACCTGGCCACACAGCTGACTGGGCAGCAATAGGGCAGGGTTTCAGTTTGCTTGTGCAGGGCACAAATGTTTGATGTGGCATGAGCTACAAACCCAAAGGAGGGAATTACAAACCCCACATGTGGAACTGCAAACCTCACATGTGGAACTACAAACCTCACATGTGGAACTGCAAACCTCACATGTGGAACTGCAAACCCCACATGTGGTACTACAAACCCCACATGTGGAACTACAAACCCAATTTACAGCATTACAAGCTAAACTCGAAGAATGACAAACCCAATATAGAAAATTACAAAGCCACTACAGGGAATTACACACCCCGTACACAGAATTACAAACCCACTACATCTCCTGAACAAGATCATTTATGAGCATCACGTGCCAGCTTAGCAGGTAATCTTACAAAATCAAAGCTTAAAAGGGTAATTATGGGACAGAGAGCACAGCTGGATTAGTGAAACCCCTCCAGCAGCAGTAGTCTCGAGGTGCTCAGGCAGGCAGGTAAGCTCTGTGCTGCTGCACCACAAAAAGCACATGGAATTCAGCACCGGCAGCTACTTTGCTCCCAGAAGCTGCAGGATGCAGCCAGTGCCGTGCTGTCAGGGCTGTAATGAGGGGAAGGCCTCTTTGCACAAACAATATTATCCCATGTAACCCATTTCCTACGCACTCTCTCCTGATCCTTGGAGAAGTGGGTGGCCATGGTAACGTGGGGTATGGAGAAGGCTCCTGCGGCTGGAAAGATGAGAGAAAAACAATTATTAAGAACCTCAAGCTAGGCAGTAAGAGTGTGTTAGAGGGGGCGGGGGTAAACCTAATTAATCTGTGACTGCGGGACAACTACGACACCCCTAAAGATACCGGTGCCCCTGACCGGGTCCCGCTGCCCCGACTGCTCCAGCCCAGGAGGAGGCCCCAGCCCTAGGTCACTGCACAGAGGGCACCCGCAGGCTGGGATGAGCTTTAAGGCCATTACCGCCCTCCTCATCACCATTACCACCCTCCTCCTCCTCCTCCTCTCCTCCCCCTCCCACCCCACAGGGCCACTCGGCCGCCGCACCCGCGGGGTGCACAGCGATCAACCGGGCCGGGCCCACGGCCTGCGCCACGCCGAGCCTGCCCAGCACCGCCCACATCGCTCCGGCCGAGCCACAAAGGTGGCCCCGCCTCACGGGCACACGGTACCGCCTCAGCCGGCGCGGCGGCTCCGCCTCAGGGGGACATTGGCGATACCGCCTTAGCCACAGCGGCCCCGCCTTGCGGCGAAATGGCGGCTCTGCCTCGCGGGGACTTGGTGGATCACCCTCAGCCCACACGGCGGTATCGCCTCACAGAACACAGCGGTATGGCCGCGCACAACATGGCGCTATAGCCACACACGACATGGTGGCCCCGCCCCACACAACAGGGCGCTATGGCCACACACAACATGGTGGCCCCGCCCCACACGACGTGGTGGTATGGCCACACACAACATGGCGGCCGCGCCGCTCCGCGCGCGCGGGCGGATCCTCTCCATGGTCCCGGCCCAGAACATTCCGGGCAAGGGGCGGAGCCTAGGGCTGGGCGGGGCCCATACGGCGCGTGCGCGCCGCGGCCCCCGCGCAGGCGCAGCCGCGCCGGGCAGGGCGAGGCGCGC
>VWYI01000705.1:57315-93671 GCA_013399455.1 Anthoscopus minutus | reverse complement strand
ACTCCGCGGCTGGGCCGGGGGCGCGGGGCCGAGCGCCGCAGCGGGGCCCGGCCTCTTCCTCCGGCGGGGCCCGCAGCGCCCCGCCCTAGCCGGGGGCCTCCCCGCTGGCGGAGGAGCCTGGGCTGCCCCGTCCCGTCCCGCTGTGCGCGGAGCCGCCTCCCCAGATGTGTGCGGGCACGCGGCAGCACCGCCGGCCCTTGGGTAGCCGGGGGCTCGAGCACACCGAGAGAGCCCCGGGCCGGGGCTTCCCGCACTGAAACAGCAGCCGCGGGTTGCCCCTGGCTTCCACCGGGAGTCGGGAGCTAAACTCGGGCTCCACGCGTTGTGCTCGGACCGCCTGCTCCGCGCTGCTCGGGTTAAATCCCGGTCTCGGGGTGGGCGTGCGGCTCCGCCCTGTCCTTGGAGCAGGGGGGGTCCCACGGGAAGGGCTGTGCCCGTTCAGGAGCTCCGTGACACGGTTACAGTGATGCTCTGGAGCTCGGACTGTTCATCATGCTGGTTTGCTCTCGGTGTGGGTTGGCTGTTGAGGAAACTGTTCATGGTGCAGCTCTGCTTGTACGAAGATAAATGATGTACAATACATATATATGTATATAAATGTTTGTATGTATTTTTAGAGCTGTCCTGTGCAGGGCCAGGAGTTTGATGATCCTAAAGAGTCCCGTACAACTCAGTATGTTTTTAATGTATAAATACCTGCTGCTGGAACTGGAACACTGCGTGGTTCCCAGAGCATTCCCGATGAGGAGGAGCCGCCCATGAGCTCACTGGGGGAGGAGCTGCCATCATCTGCCATTGATTGATCCCTGATCGTTAATACTTAATTTGGTTACTCTGTGTTTAATGAAGGGGATGAGATAATCCCTTGAATGGTGAGGATGCAGCGCTGGTAGAACCTTGTCCAAAACTTTGGGCAGCTGCTGCAGAGTGTTGGGATTACAGAGCTGTTAATGTTTTAATTAAAGATTTTAATGTAGGGCAGAAATGAAGTATCTAGTGTGAAATTGAAATGAGAACCCGGCAGCAGCATTTTCAGAAAGAATATTTATCTTCTTTTTTTCTGTCTGTAAAAAAGTGTCGGGAAATGGGCAAAGGATGGAGCTCAAACAGCAGCAGTAACCACAGCAACGGGTACAGAGAGTCTGTGACTTAATCCTGTCAGCATTCCTTGAAAAATTTAGGGAGCTGAAGGTTTTGTTGCTTTAGACTTGGAAAATTAAAGTTCCAGGCTGTGTTTTTGTTGAGCGGCATGGCAGGAACTTGTTCAGTCGTGGCATAAATCAAACACCTCACTACAGCAGCAATCCTGCAGTTGTTGGGCCAGTGAGGAGAGAAGCAGTGGCAGGGAAAAGGTGTTTTTATTTCAGCACAGTGGTGTTGATGTGTGCAGGGAAAGGGCCAGAGAGGCAGCAAGAGCGTGGAGCTGCTGGGAAATCTGCTGGTGGTTCCCAAAGTACACGGAGGATATATTCGAGTATGTAAATACCACTTTAGAGAAGAAATTCTTCCCTGTGAGGGCGGGGAGACCCTGAATTAGGAGCTTGTGGATGCCTGGAAGTGCCCAAGGCCAGGCTGGAGCAGCCTGGGACAGTGGAATGTGTCCCTGCCCACACAAACCGTTCCAGGAGAGTAGGAGGGAAGGGAAGGAAAATGAAGAGAGTGTGGTGTGTCGTGGGGGAAGGAGAGAAGCCTTCAAAGCTCTGCTGAATTCTTGAAGTGCAGTTTGATTTCACACCTAAAGGTTGCATTTCCTGAGGTTTTCCAGCAGACATCCCTGTGTGGGCAGCTGGCTGGAGCCCAGGATGTGCAGACTCAGAACTGGTGGAGTCTATAAAATCTGGGACAAAACTGAGGTGATTTTGCTGCCCACTCGGGCTGGATGTGCCTGAAGTGCTACTTTTGTTTATTGCTGAGATGGAGCAGCTCGGGGAGAGCTCTGGGGCAGCTCCTGCTTTGCTTGGCTTGGCAGCTGCTGGGGAACAGTGGGAATTCCCCAGCCTGGGGACAGCAGATCACCAGATTTTTGCTTGCCTTGCAGGGGCTGAGGCACCATGGAGCAGTACACAGCCAACAGCAGCAGCTCCACGGAGCAGATCGTGGTGCAGGCAGGGCAGATCCAGCAGCAGGTATGGAATGTGGGAATGTGGGAGCCCTTTGCACCCCTCAGAGGGACACAGCAGCACAGTCTGGTTCCTCCTGGGCACTGATGGCACCTGCCTGGAAGTCAGAGTAAATGTGGTCTTTTGAAATACATGTAACTATATTTTCAAAGTAAAATAAAATTTATAAGATTTTATATAAACATAAAAATTTATATAAAATTAAAATTAAATTTCAGGTGTACAAGCGATCAAATTTCAGTGTGGCAGGGAGTTTGCAAAATTGTAGTGGCACGGGGAAAGTAAAATTTAAAGACGTGTAAAAGTATATTAAAGCATCTCTGAAAATGGGGGAAACAGAATATTAAGAGAAACAATCAGTTGTCCACAAGAAAAATTCCCCCCAAGTTGAAATAGGTTTTGTTGAAGCCCACAGAGGTTTCCTCCAGCTTTATAAAAAATTTCTAGAGATTCTTTGTTTCAAAACAACAGGTGGAGCAAAACAAGCACACAGAACAGGAGTTAAACCAGCCATGTAGCTTTGGATGAACTCATCCATCCCACAAAGTTCATGCTTCAATGTGCAAAATATCAGGGCTGAATTTTGAGGGCTTGCTGATTTTGGCTGTTAAATAGCTTTTCTCTATTTGGATTTGGGGATGTCTGTTCAGCTGCTGCTGAATTTTTTTGTTGCATCTTCTGTTCTAGTTCAAGGGGAAGTTTGGTCAAAGGGCTGAGCCGCTGGGTGATGTTTTCAGGGAGATCTGCTTTGCTTTGGCCTCAGCAGGGACCAAATCCTTCCACTGGGTTTAGCTGGAGTTGACTTTTTCAGCCAGAACAAGACTGCACCTGAGGATAAAACATTTTATATTCAGGATTATCCAAAATACCTTTTTGGAGCAAAGATGTAGTGGGTTTATATTTTTTTTATAAGTGAAAAGGAGATAAAACCATCTTTTGGCTTTCATTTGCAGTACAACTTTGTAAAAGCCTGTGTCTGACATGAAACATTTTGCTGAAGTTGTTTTACCAGGCTCTTGCAGCACTTGGGAGGGAGCTGTCCTTCATCTCCCCATGCTAATGCAGTTACTGGGGGTATTTTAGGACTCTTAGCAAAGAGACTAAAGATAGAAAAGGCTTTGAGCTCTGCCTGCTCCTGCAGCCTCTCCAGGCTGTCCCTCAGGGGTGGCAGAGATGAGCTCAGACTGTGCTGCAGGAAGGGTTTTGTTGGGACAAACCTATGTTCCCAAAATCTGGAACCCTTCACAGTGCCAAACCTGGGCAGTGAGCAGACTAAAACCCTGAAACTGAGCTTGAAATCCTCCAAAATTTTCCCTGCTCCCTATGAATTGAGATATTGAAGCCTGAAATTTCAAAACCCTGAAACTGAGCTTGAAATCCTGCAAAAATTTTTCCTCCTTTTCTCTGTGTGTTGGAATATTGAAGCCTTAAATTTCAAAACAAAAACCCTGAAACTGAGCTTGAAACCCTCCAAAATTTCCCTCCTGTTCCCTGTGAGCTGGGATATCGAAACCTGAAATTTCAAAACCAAAACCTTAAAACTGAGCTTGAAATCCTGCAAAATTTTCCCTTCTGTTCTCTGTGAGTTGGGGTATTGAAGCCTTAAATTTTAAAACCAAAACCCTGAAACTGAGTTTGAAATCCTGCAAAATTTTCCCTGCTCCCTATGAGTTGAAATATTGAAGCCTGGAATTTCAAAACCTTGAAACTGAGCTTGAAATCCTGCAAAATTTTCCCTGCTCCCTATGAGTTGAAATATTGAAGCCTGGAATTTCAAAACCCTGAAACTGAGCTTGAAATCCTGAAAAATTTTCCTTCCTTTTCTCTGTGTCCTGGCAGTGCCACGTGCAGTTCCAGGGAGCTCCATCCTTAGGTTTGCCCTTGTTCCTCGTGTTTCTGGAACATTCTGTATGACCCCCACCCCTGTCCCAGCAGTGTGTTGTGCATTTCCATGTTTCAAGCTCTCCCTGTTCCTGTTCCCAGCAGCAGGGAGGTGTCACAGCTGTCCAGCTGCAGACTGAGGCCCAGGTGGCATCGGCCTCAGGCCAGCAAGTCCAGACCCTCCAGGTAGTGGTGACCTCTCTGATTGTGTTTCTGAGCACTGCATGACCCTCCCCAGCACCACATATCTAATGCTGTGTTTTCCCAGGGTTTCCAGGGGGGATGTGGAGCAGGAATCTCTGCTGGGTGCTGCCTGTAGGGTTTGCAATGGGATTGGAGCTGTTCTCAAGTGCATGCCAGGAATTCTGGAAGGGAATTGTGGTTCGATGTGACTTCCAAGTTAAAAACACCAAAATGAGGAGGTAGCAGCAGGGATAAACCCCAAAGATTTGCTGTAATTCCAAGGAAATGAGAGCTCCTTCCTGAGGAGGGCTCTGCCTTCACTGCATGAGACAGAGCCTGAGCTTGGGCAGTGGAACCTGTTCACCTGTGACTGAAAGGGCACCTGGGGACAATATTGGCCTTTGTAGCACTGAGAGATCCAATTCCTTATTTGTCAGGGAAACCCAGGAGCCATGTGAATCCAAACAGCAAGTACTTCCCAGTTTGGAAAGAAATTTGTTTCAGTGTGAAGTCTTTCCTCTCTTGCAGCCTCCACTTCCTTAACTCACCCAAACTTTCCAGGAGCCCTTTGTAGAGCACTTGACAGACCCTGGGCAGCCGTGGCAGTTTTGCACTCTGTATTCTGGTTTTGTTTGGTTTGTAATTCTTCAGAGCAGGGTGGTTCCAAGGGGCTGGAATGGCCCTGCCAGGTGGAGAATTAACACAGCATTTTTTATGTTCAGAGTTCAAATCTCAAATGCTGCCTGACTTGAATTGCTGGGCTCACTGGGGCCTCTGATTGGTTTTTTTATGTTCTCCCCACCATTTTTTTTTTTAAATTTATTTTCCTATTTTGCCTTGCTCTGATTCATTAACAAAAATCCTGGAATGTCTTGTTTTCCTTTCTGCTTCTTGGATATTGTGCTGCTGCCTGTGCTTCTCTGTGCTGACCTGAGCATGCTCCTCCCTGTGTGATCCAGCCCAGAGGCTGAAGGCTTTGGATGGGACATGGACAGGCTGAGGGACACAGTGGGGGTCTGGAAACTCAAATTCCCAGGACAAGATTTGGCTCCTCACTCCCTGGAGTGTGAAACCCAGGAACTTGGTGATTTTTTTTTACCACTTTGTGATGCTCTTGTTCCTAAACAAATCAGATTTTGTGATTCCCGAGTTCCTGAGATTCATTTTGTATTTAGGCCTTGGAGGCTGAGCATTTTTCAAGATGTGTTTGGGGAATTTGGGGACCTGGCAGGTGAGGGGGTTCAAACAGAGATGTTTTTCACTTGTTCTTCTTTTCATGGGCCTTTTTCCCAGTGACCACAGAGATACCAGGTCCAAGAATCCAGAGATCCTCAGCCCAAATTTACCACAGAAACCCAGACTGGTTTGGGTGGGAAGGGACCTTAAAGCTCACCCAGCTCCAGCCCCAGCACCTTTCCCTTTCCCAGGCTGTTCCAAGCCCTGTCCAGCCTGTCCTTGGGCACTTCCAGGGATCCAGGGCCAGCCACAGCTGCTCTGGGCACCTGTGCCAGGGTCTGCCCACCCTCACACTTTATTTTTATTTTTATTTTTATTTTTATTTTTATTTTTATTTTTATTTTTATTTATGTATTTATATTTCCAGTATAAGCCTTTTTGGGCCCAGAAGTGGCTGCTGCTCATTCTCTTTGACTTTTCCTCCCTGAACTCCCATTTTGTGTTGCTCCAGTTACAATTTCCCTCTATAACCACGGAGAGTTGCTCTCAGCACATTCCATGCTCTGTGTCAGATGGGAAATGGGAATGTTGTAGGAAATGGGAATGAAATTGGAGAGATCTGAAGCCACTTTAGAACCTCATGTCAGAACAGAGCTCTCTGAACAGAAACCTCAATTAAAAGCCAGTAATTGCGAGGTGAATACTGAAGGGTTTTTTTTATCCCACTTTTCTCTTGGGCTGTGCATGAAGATAGTTCTTGTGGCTGAAAAATGTGGTTTCCATGCTTTATAACAGCTAGACTGCAAGAGAAGCAGACAACTCACTAAATCCATAGCACATCCTGCAACCCAGAGCTGACTCGCAGCAGCTCAGTTCCCGTTTCGCAGGCACTGAGGAAACACGGGGCACAGGTGAGCGCTCTGGGGCTGCTCTGCTGGGGTTTTCATTGTTGCCTTGTTGTTGGCAGGTGCAGGGGCAGCCACTGATGGTGCAGGTGAGCGGGGGCCAGCTCATCACCTCCACGGGCCAGCCCATCATGGTGCAGGCCGTGCCCGGGGGCCAGGGCCAGACCATCATGCAGGTGCCCGTGTCCGGCACGCAGGGGCTGCAGCAGGTGAGACACCCCGGGGACCCTGCACGGCCTGGGCTCTGCTCAGCACCCCAAAACCAGGCAGAGGTGCTGCTTGCTGGCTCAGGTGGTGGGGAATGTGTTGGGAGTCCTTTATGAAGTTGGTTTTTGTGTTTTATGGCACGGTGCAAATCTTTCAGAGCGACGGTAAAACACAGCTGGGTTGGTTTGGGGGTTTTCATCGTGGAATGATTTGGGTTGGATGAGAGCTTAAGGCTCATCTAGATGTAACCCCCCTGCCATAGGGAGGGATTCCTTCCCCTAGAGCAGGATTTTTGTTTGTTGGAATGTTTTTAGCTGGCCCTTGCAATGTAGTTGGGGATCTGATGCCTGTTGAATTTATGGCTCAGAAAGAGAATTTAAAAAACATTATTTAAGAAAGCTTCTTGCAAGTAACTTGTGCTTTAGCCCCTCTATATGTGATGGTTGAAGGGGAATTCAAGCATCCCTGTTGCACAGAAGGCAGTAGTGAAGGAGGTATAGAAAAAGGATGTTTTCAGAAGTAATTACCTATTTAAAGACAGTTGGTAAATTTAAGGAGATGGTTGAAGTATTCCACAAAAGCAAAGGGAAGAACTGTAACCATGGCATAATGAAAGTGTCCTGATGATTTAGGAACCCAGCACAGTCCAGGAAGGCAAATGATGTCTTGGTGTTTTGAGAGGTTTATTTAACATTTTCTTTGTTGAAAACCACTATAATTTGTATGAGGTTCTTCTCAGTCTGGTTGGTGGAGCAAAATCCATAACTGTGTTTTTAAACACAAACTTCAAACCATATTTCAGCTCTTCTTTTTTAATCTCAGAATGTTCCACAGTGGTGGAGAGACTCTGCAAAGCTGAGGACAACTTTATATCCCAGAAGTACTTCTGAGTGCTGGATAATTAACACCCTACAGATGTCTTAAATCTTAGTCCTCCTCTTCCACATGACTATATGTTCCCAGTGGATGTGAATAATTGATTTCTCCTGGGTGATTTATTGTGTAAGCAGTGCAGAACTGCTGGAGCACAGTGACACAGCACACTGGTCCCTCTGCCCTGTGTGGCTGTGTCACAGGGAGCAATCCATTAAAACTCCTCATTTTCAACTGGAAAAAGAGAAGATTCTCTGCTTCCTTTTTCTGTGCAACAGTAAATCACCCTCAGAGATGACTTGGTCATGCTGAGGCTGAGGAGGGAGAAATCAGAGGCATAGTTAATGTTCCTTTCTGACTCTTTCTTCCACAGATTCAGTTGGTCCAGCCAGGTCAGATTCAGATTCAAGGTGGGCAGGCTGTGCAGGTACAGGGGCAGCAGGGCCAGACCCAGCAGATCATTATACAGCAGCCCCAGACTGCAGTTACTGCTGGCCAGACACAGGTAACTGCACCAGCATGAAAGGCTTTTCTGCAGAGGAACAGGAAAAGAAACTTGGCAAATGACTTAAGATGTGGTTAAGTAAAAAAAAAAAAAAAGGAATTATTAATATTGAGGAGAACTTGAGAATAAATGTCATGTTGTTGTAGTGTTTCATACATGACTCTGGGGCAGAAAAATTAGATTGCATGTTTCTCTCCATCGTGTTTCTGTATTTTATTGGTTCGTGGTTGTTTTTGTCTCTGTTGAATTTTGAAAACATGAAGCATTGCTAATTCCATACTTGGGCCATTGTGTGCAGTAGTCCAGTCACACCTGGGGTTTCTGCTGATGCTTTTGGTTAGGGCCAAAATTAAATTTCGGAGCAGAACAGTTCTTTCACATCTTCATAGTAAGACAGGAGACCTAGAATTTGGTTTTTTTCATTATTGAACTGTTGGAAAAAGAATCTTACATGTGCTTCAGGTGTTTGATCTGCTGGTATTTGCTCTGTGCTCCAGCCTATTTCTTACTGCTGCTAACGAGGCAACAGAAATAAAAGCCTGGAACACCTCAAGCACCATGTGTTCATTCAGGAATTGTAAACACTGGAAAAAAAGAGGCAGTTTTGTAAGATTTTTGTGCTCTTTGTTTTCTTCAGACCCAGCAGCAGATAGCAGTGCAAGGCCAGCAGGTTGCCCAGGCTGCTGAGGGCCAGACCATCGTGTACCAGCCTGTGAATGCTGATGGCACCATCCTGCAGCAAGGTAGGAGGGCTGGCAGGAGCCAGGGCATCTCTTGGGGAGGCTTTTTATTTATTGAGGTGTTTGTGTGCTCTGCTGGAATTCTCTCCAGGGTTCTTTCTCCAGAAACACAAAATCTCCTTGTCTCTGGTTGAATAAAACCCCTTAATTTTGCTTTTCCACCTCGAGAGTACATGGTTACTCAAAGTGAGATTACAGATGCAAAAACCAGGAATTCTGATGAAATTTAATCCCTGACTTCCACACTTCCCTGACTCTCTGCATGTTTTGGAAGGATGAATGAGTAAAACACAGAAGTGGGACTAATGCTGTTCCCTTCTTTTTGTGTGCGTGTTTTTGTTTCTTTTCTTTTTCTCTTTTTTTTTTCTTTTCTTTTTTTTTTGTTCTTCTTTCCTTTTGTGTTCTACTTTCTTAAAGTTACAGTCCCTGTTACAGGCATGATCACCATTCCTGCAGCCAGCCTGGCTGGAGCCCAGATTGTCCAAACAGGAGCCAACACCAACACCACCAGCAGTGGCCAGGGGACGGTCACAGTGACACTGCCAGTGGCTGGGAATGTGGTCAATTCAGGGGGAATGGTCATGGTAGGTGTGAAATCCCCACTGCTGCCTCTGGAGGCTGAGCTTCAAGGTGTTTGTACTCAAATCTAACAGGATTTTCCCAAGGGTGGAGATGGGATAGTGGGAATGGCTTTAATTTGAAGGAGGGCAGGTTTGGGTGGGATATTGGGCAGGAATTCCTTGCTGGAGGGTGGGGAGGCTCTGGCACAGGGTGCTCAGAG
Source organism: Anthoscopus minutus (assembly GCA_013399455.1). NCBI lineage: Eukaryota > Metazoa > Chordata > Aves > Passeriformes > Paridae > Anthoscopus > Anthoscopus minutus. Next base: position 84,300 of record VWYI01000705.1, on the reverse strand, counting down.
GAGCTGTGGCTGCTCCATCTCTGGAAGTGTCCAAGGCCAGGCTGGAGCACTCTGGGATAGTGGAAGCTGTTCCTGCCCATGGCAGAAAGTTGGAATTGAGTGATCCTTAAGATGCTTTCCAACCCAAACCATCCCTGGTTCTCTGATAATCTCCTGTCTGAGAGTCAGATACTGTGCTCAGTCCTCTCTGTGAGTTCCCTTAGTTTAAAGTTTAAACAATACAAATTTTCAGTTTCAAAGGCCTGGATCCTGCTGTGATCTTTGCTCTGGACTTTCTCTCTCCCACAGCAGCTCAGAAAACAAGAAACTAAAATCCAGACTGAGCTGTGAGCTGCTGTGCAAAGGTTTCAATAGATTGAGTCACTTCTGGTTTTCTTGAGGATCCCTTAGGATTTGTTTCCATCTTTTATAGAGTTTTTCCCTGCCACTTCCTATTTCATTGTAGTGTGAGGCTCTTGAATGTTGTTGGTCCCCACTAGATGTCAGCAGCTCTGCAGTGTTTGCTCTGAAATGAAATAATTGAAATAAGAGATAACCCAAAAGAAAGGGAAGCACGGGCCATGCCCTGTTTGTTTAATTGTCCAAGAAGTGGCAGCACAGTCAAGGAATTGTATTGAAATTTTACCTTTATCAGGAAAACCCAGCAGGACTGATAAGGAATTGATTAATTTAAATTGGTTCTGCAGTTTGAGAACACCTTTATTGCTCCTTTTCATTTAAGTAGCTGCATTACCTGAGCCAAACCCAATTTCTATTTCAATATTGGGGTTTTTAATGACATCTTTGTGTTCAGTTTTTGTGCTGAGCTGCAAGAACTAAAGCCAGGTTGTCTGTACAGATGGTGCCTGGGGCTGGCTCAGTCCCAGCCATCCAGAGGATCCCTTTGCCTGGAGCAGAGATGCTGGAAGAGGAGCCCCTCTATGTCAATGCCAAGCAGTACCACCGCATCCTGAAGAGGAGGCAGGCACGGGCCAAGCTGGAAGCAGAGGGAAAAATCCCCAAAGAGAGAAGGGTGAGAATAAAACTGGGCTCTAACACAGGCTGGCACAGAATGCCAGCTGAGCTGGAAAATGAGGATTAGAATCTTGGTTTTCCTCGGTTTTACGATGGTTTTGTTGTTGCTTGGTGAGCTACGTCAGAGGGAATTTTTTAAGTCCCTTGAGGATAATTCTGCTTCCTTTGGGTGTTTTTGGGAGTGTCTGGAGCTGTAAATGAGCATGCACTGGCTGTCAGCACAGAGTCTGTGGGGCAGGGAACGGATGGGGACTGGGAATTTCCCCTGGGAAGAGGCAGTGACTGGGAGTCTGTGGGGCAGGGAACGGATGGGGACTGGGAATTTCCCCTGGGGAGAGGCAGGGAATGGATGGGACTGGGAATTTCCCATGGAGAGGCACAGGATGGATGGGGACTGGGAATTTGCTCTGGAAAGGCAGGGGATGGATGGGGACTGGGAATTTCCCCTGGAGAGGCAGTGACTGGGAGTCTGTGGGGCAGGGGATGGATGGGACTGGGAATTTGCTCTGGAGAGGCAGGGAAAGGGAGTCTGTGGGGCAGGGGATGGATGGGACTGGGAATTTCCCCTGGAGAGGAGGCAGTGGCAGGGAAGAGTGGCTGCTCCCTCACCTGCTCCTTCCCTCACTGCAGAAATACCTGCACGAGTCCCGGCACCGGCACGCCATGGCCAGGAAACGCGGAGAGGGCGGCCGCTTCTTCTCCCCCAAGGAAAAGGACAGCCCTCACATGCAGGTGAGTGGGGTTTGGGGCAAATCCCCTTTCAACCCTTCAGGACACACATCAGAGGTGTCAGTGCTGCTTTGTTCGGGTTCTTGGGCTTGGCTGCTGACCTTTATCCTTCCCTGACTCTGAATTTCTCTGCTGCTGATGCCTTGTTCCTCCCTGCCTTTAAATTTATTCCAAGCATTGGGAATAAAAGCTCCTGTCACTGCTTGTGGAGAGCAAGGGATGTTTGCCCTGAGGAATTAAATGACAATAATGTGGATAGAAGTGTGTTCACTTTGTAGTTCCTAGGATAAATGCACACAAACGTTCTGTGTTTGTAAAACAGCCTCGCTGTTGGGTACTGGGTTGTTCTTTCAGGACATGAATTAAATGTAGAGACACCTTATCTTTACATCTGATGGAAAATTAAAAAATGGGAATATCTTGATTCTGAACTGCATCCTGATTTGCATAAAAGGTGCAAGGAATTTTTCAAAAGAAGGGATACAATGGAGTAGAATGAGCAGGTTCTGTGGTTGCTCGGTGGTTTAGAGCAGTCCTTCACTCCTTCAGGCAGTGTTTCTTACTTTGAACTAAAATCATTCCTAAATACCAGACCAATCCTAAGTCTTCCTAAATATCAGAAACAACGAATTCCTGGGAGGTATTAGGATTTTTGTGTCCCTGGTCTGTAAAACCCAGGAAAAATAGGACATTTTTGGACATCAAGGAAAGTGCAGGATTGTCTCCTCCTGATAGTTGTGTGTGGTTCTCTTTGCTTCATGGCAAAACGTGGAATTTCCTACCTTTTGTGTCAGCAGGATCCAACTCAAACCAATGAAGAAGCGATGACACAGATGATCAGGGTCTCCTAACCCCTGCTTCCAGGGAAAAACACCTGAAGGGAATTCCCATCCCTCCTGCCAGCCTGTCCTGCCTGCCCAGAGTGTCCAGTGAATTCTGGAGTGGGACAATCTCCATGCCACCACCTGTCCTGTTCCACAGAGCAAGCACCACGTGTTGAGTACGTGCTTGAGGTTTTACCTCTACAAACAGAACCTTTCAGACTTCCTTGGTGCCCTCTCCTGATCTAGCCCAGGGAATTCAGAGTCGGAGCTCTCGTCCCTTTGGTTCTCCTTCCTTTTCCCAGCTCAGTCCCTGTGGCTGGTGCAGCTCAGCCCTGCCCAGGAACAGATTCCAGCTCCTCCAGCCAGCACTGAATGGCAGCACCACAGGCCTGTGTTTGCACAGCAGAGATTTGTTATTCCAGCCACTCCTCACCCCTCTGGACTTGGTTTTCCCTGAGCTGGGCTCTGCTGTTGCACTTCCAACCCTGGCAGAAACTGAAGGGGATTCTTTTCAATTCCACCTTGTAAATGTGTAAAGAAGCTCTTCTCTGGGAAAGGATCAGCCATCCAATCAATGCTAGAAATAGTCAAGATTACTGCAGGACTTGATGTATTGTGTCTCTGTTGCAAGTGGGGTGGGAGGGATTGGGTCAGTAAATCAATCTCTGGGTGGTTTTGGATGTTCATTGCCAGTACTTACTGCTTTGGAAGAAAACTGGATGTTAGTATAAAAAGGATTGAAACTTTCAAGTGAGTCTTTTCCAAAGGATTGTTTTGTTTTGTTTTGTTTTTAAATCTTTTTCTGCCAGCAAACCTGCCATGGTTCCTCCAAGAGATGTGGAACCCTTAGTGTCAGAGTGGTGACATTTGTCCATTTTTGGGATAGAGTTTGTGATGCCTAAATCAGTTCTACAATTCCATAGTGAGGGATGATTCAGGACAGCAGCAGCTGGGGCAGCTCAACCTGAGGTACCTGAAGGACTGGAGAGATGAAGGCAGATACTGATGAACCTTTCACACTTTATATAAATAAGGCTCTAAAAAAAAAAAACAAAACAAAAGTGGCACTTAGTGAAGGAGCAATACATTATTTTAAAAATAGGATTTTTCCATGACCTGCAGCTGGTTTTGAGCTGAGCATCTCCACAGAACAGAGCTTTAATTTAGACTCTAAGCCTGCTCTATTAGAATTTGAATGTTAGTGATGGGAACAGTAGTTCAAAGCATTTAACAGGTGATTTCTCACCATTCCACTCCTGTCCTCTCCCACCTTAGTGAGTTACACAGCTGCTCTGGGAATCATTTGCTTGCTGGAGTCCCAGATTTTCCCATGTTTGTGTCCTGTAGTTCAGACTGGACCATAGCAGTGGTGAGGTTTGGGGTTGGGAATGTTGCTAGGTGAATGTGAACCAGGTGAAGATGAAGAATGAAGAGTTTTTGAGGAAATGCAGCCAAGGATGGGTGAGACTGGGTTCAATTCAGTGAATGCTGATTTCAAGTGACAAAAAAATGCAGCTTGAAAATTTCCTCCCTCCCATGTTTTCCAATTTACTGGAAACTTTTGGCTAAAGACAAAGTGGAGGACAAATCAGCAAGTTGTAGAAGACTGGGAGGATGCAAAGGAACAGAACCGGGAAAATTCTATTTCCTTTGGATGGAAGGAAAATATTAAACCTGAGAGAATGAGAGGGACAGGAGGGAGGTCAAATGTTGGATCCTTGTGAGCAGCCAATCCTGGAGGAAGAGGGAAGAGTCCAGATCTAAGGATCCCTTGTGGAGGCAGTGGAAGGACAAGAAGGAGCTGCAGAGGGGTTTGGAATTGGCAGCTGGATTTCTAAATGCAGCTCAGCTCCTCGGTGTGAATTCTGGTCCCGTGTCCCTCCCCACAGCTGGAGCTGGGAAGGACACTGGGAAACACCTGCAGCTGCAGGAGGAGCTGGCCTGGCTCCTGGCAGGCAAATAAATCTTGCAGTTTTTGTCCCATGTTAGACCAGTCATCTGACACTCTGCTCACAGCTCTTAATTAGGATTTTTTCCTCCTGATTTCAAGGACATTTTTAACATCGATGGCATCATCATGGTTGCTTCTGCCTTAAATCCTCACCCAGTTCCAGCATGGTGCTGGTTTTCCTCACTTGGCTCCTGAAACCCTCACACAGCATTTCCTGGGATCTTCCCCATTTCAGGAACATGCTGCTCTCCTTAAGGGATTTTAGTTGGATTTGTAGCATTTCTGTAAATATATTTTTTTTATTTGGAACATCTCTATATTTTGTTGGTGGAATATTTGTGTGCTGGAGTAAGATCTCTCCATGATGTTTTTTGCCCTTCAGTTGGTGGTAAATCTCTGTCCTGAAACACCTTTTTGAGAGCTGGAAGTTTGGGAAGCAAGATTATTGCCATGACAATAGCAATTTATTTTGAAATAGATTGAAACAAATAGATTTTATTTCATTCTTTTTTAATGAGTAATTACTTTTCTTAAAGAACTTGTAAACTTCTCCCCAATATCCCTTCATATCTAAGTTCTCTGATCCTCTGTTATAGTTTGTGTGTGAAGAAATACAGATTTGTGTTCTAGAAAGTCTTATTGTTAATATTCTAAATAGTGATGTGAAAGCCCAAGTGCTCCTGTTATATTTTTATTTGTTTTGTGTTCTGTGTATCACTGCTGAAAGTTGTGTTTATTTAGTGAGGTGGGAGCCAGCAATCAACACCACGGTACCAAAATATCTGCTTTCTTTTCCTGGGAGATCTGCTAAAATTGGAGGCATGTCCAGTTCAAACTTCCCTAGTAATTAAACTGGAATTTTTTGTAGATTGGCTGCACTTGAGCAAAATCTACACTTTAGGAGTGAGTAAAAGAATAGATGAGGATGAAAGAAGAGGCTTGGAGAGGAGTGTGATTGACCCAGAGCAGTGAAGCATCAAACCCATCAAAACCCAAATTTACAGAAGTGTAAAGAACAGGATTTGGGAAAAAATGGTCCTCAAGTGATGCTAAATGGCTTTAAGGCCCTGCATGTTAAAAAGAGGGGAAAAAGAAACTTTTCTTTGTGAAGGGGTGTGGGAGGGTCCTGAGCTTAACATAACGTCAGGCAAAGTTTGTACATAGTTCAAAGTTTTTAATTTTTTTTATATGATGCATTTTTTCAAGTGTATTTTGGTCTTTAATAGATGCAATTGTAAGTACTGTGTACACTCTCCAGCTAATAAAATTTATAAACTGAGAAGCTTTTGCTCTGTGTTGGGATGTTGTGATGGGGTGTGGGGAGGGCAGCGGGGGCTTTGGGGTGCCCTGACCCCCTGCCCTGACCTGGGGTGGCCAGAGAGCCCTGCCCTGACCCCCTGCCCTGACCTGGGGTGGCCAGAGAGCCCTGCCCTGACCCCCTGCCCTGACCTGCAGTGACCAAACAAAACCCCTGCACCCCCATAACCCAAAAGAGGCCAAACAGCACCTGTCCTGTTCCAAGGTGGTTGGACAGCCCCTGTCTTCACCCAGCATGGCTGGACAATCCCTGCCCTCACGCTCTGTCCTGTGGGGCTGGCACGGCCATTTTGGCACCCCTCAGCCCCATCCTGCCATATTGCTCCTGTGGGTGCTGCTCCTGCAGCCCCAGGGCTGGGCTGTGGGTGCTGAGGGGACTGAGGTACACGGGGGTGTCCCCTCAGAGGTGCTCCTGGTGTGGGGGGTCTCTGGGAGCCGGACCCTCCAGCCTGGCCTGGTTCTGTGTTAGGGATGAGGTGGTGCCTCAAGATGGCGGCGTGAGGGGAGAAGGCTCTGCCCTGGGCCTGATCAGGGCCCTCAGAGAGCTGGGAAAGGGGTAAAGAGAAAGGAAAGAAAGGGAGAAAGAAAAAGAAGACAGGAAGGCAGGAGAGAAAGAAGATGGGCTTGAGGGAAGGGAAGGGAAGGGAAGAAGGGAAAGGAAGGGAAAGGAAGGGAAGGGAAGGGAAGGGAAGGGAAGGGAAGGGAAGGGAAGGGAGGCTTTGAGCTGGCCAGTTTCTCCATTTGTCTAAGTGTGGGGCAAACACGTGCTGGCTGTGGGAAGATGCTGGGTCTTCCAGGGCAGGAAGAGGCTGTGCTGCCATTCCCACCTGGAAGGGGACAGGTACGTGCCTGGCAGTGGCCCCATGTCCTGGCAGAGCTGTGGGCACAGCACTCATGGAGATGCTCCATTACCTCCTGCAGGATTCGTTGTGTTCTGTAATTATTCCTGAAGTCACTTGGAAGCTGAGCACCAGGAGTGTCCATGGAAGTGGTGATGGAATCCATACCTGTACCACTCCATCCTCGTGTGCCTGACTGCCCTTCTCTCCAAGATTTAATTCCCTTGTATTCCAGGTTACCTCCCAGAAAGGTGATTCCTCCTCATTCCCAACTCTCAGGGATCCTACCATTATTTTTTTCAGCCCAAACGCGGCTGAATGAAGACCCTCAGAATGAGTTTATTTCTGTGTTTTGGCACAAAAAGAGTATTCCTCCTTAGGAGGATTGGATGGGCTTTGTAAGCTTTAAGAGACAGTGAATTTCCAAGTCTCCTGTAATCCCTCTGGATGGGGATGCTGCTCTTCCAAAGACTGGAGCTGCACACTCTCTGCAATAACAGAAATGGTTAATGGTACAAACTCCACACCAACATTTTGGCATCTAAGAAACCCCAGAGCACAAAGCTGGCAGCCATTAATTCTTTCCCGAATTGGTCAATACAGTGATGATCTAAAAGAAAAACCCCCAAAACAACATCCAACCCAAACAAACAAACAACAACAAAAAAGGAAATGACAGTGAGATCAGAGAGTGGGACAGGAAGTGAACAATCATGCAAGCCTGTTTAGGAACTCAGAAATCAGTTTCTTCAGCTATTATGATGTAATTTCTAGCTTTTTTAAAATTTATTTTTCAATTTGCAGTAGAATAATAACATCAGCTTGGATATAATGGTGCATAAAAAAACTGATGTTGTGTAACCACATCACAGCAAGTGAATAGAATTTACTTTTCTCTCTCACCCTCACCTTCAGAACTGCATAAACGCTCAGAAAGCAGAGCTTATCCAATCCATGCAGGGATGCATTCCCTGCCTTTCCACCTTCCTTCCCTCTCTTGCCACCCAGTATCCAGGCTGGATTCTTCCTTCAACCTTGATACCCAAAAATTAAACCCATTTTTGTGTCCTGTTCAGCATCCTCAGTCTCCAGCTCACACAATGAAGAGGAAAATCTCAGTCAGCTGAATTTGGGGATTTATCCATAATCCCTGAGGGATGTTTGCTCATATCACCACGATAACAGGATTCTGTAGTTGGATCAACAGGGTTGTAATTTGTAATAAAGTCAAGCTAGATTTATCCTGGAGCACGGGTGTGTGTTAATAAACAACAAACAGGGAAATACAGAGTTATTTCTTTGTATAACAAATCAATATCTTGGAGTGTAAATTCCACCCCAGGAGCTCAAGCTGATGACAGTTTATACTATAAAGTAGACAAATATTTTCCAAGAAGCCCCTTGTTTATTAGAACATGTCAAATGCATTGCTTGTCTCTCCAAAGACCAGGAAAAAACCTCATAGGTTTGAAATAAAGCAGATTTTTACCACTTTGCCGAATCTGATCAGAATGGACAATAATTAACACTTTTTCTGGTGAATATTTAGGTCCAGGGGAAGCAGCTCACTTGGTCTGGCTGTGGTGATGTATCACCTCCTGCCAGACACAGTTTACTGTATTTGGGTTTACAGCTCCCTGCTATTTAAAAACAGAGTAATTTGGAAATGCAAATGCACCACAGCTTTCCTCTGGGTTTGCCCACCAAGGGGCTGTGCTGCTAGGAAAGTGCAGTTATTTTCCAGGGAAATTGCACATCCAGGTGTGGCCATCCCATCACCACCCTCAGCAGCTGGGTGGTTTTAAGTGCTGAGGTTTTGGTTTTTGAATATCAGCCTTGGTTCTTCTACAGCTGCAAATATTTCCTCCTGGTGTTGTGAAATTGGGGAAGAGCAGAGGGGATGTGTGGCAAAAGGGAATGTGAGCTCAGAGATGTGCAGGAAACTTGCACAAACTGCACTTCCTAAGGACTTCTAAAGGAGTGAGCAGAGTCAGCCCATGGAGTGTTTGTGGGGGTTGTGGGTAGCCAAGCTTCCCTTCGATGAAGATTTGATGTTGTTCCTGCAGATCAACTAATGAAGCCAGCTAATGAGCAACACTGTGTATTTTTGTTATTACCACAAGCAGAAAGAAGCAGAAGGGCTGGGACTTCCTCCAAACAATGGAGTGGTTTGGGTCTGCCTTGCAAGAAGGTGTCAGACACTCAACAAATCCAGGCAGCTTTAGCCTGGGAGCTTGAGGAGGAGCCTGATGCTCACAGGGGATGGATGGAGCTGTTGGATAATCACCTGGAGTGGTGAAGCAGCATGAAACACCAGGGATTCCTGATTGGGGTTTGCCAAAGTCCTTCCCTTTTCCTGCCATGAAGGACAGAAACTCCTTTGAGTATAAAACTGTACCTTTCCCTGCTCACTTCAAACCTGATTCTCACTCCCAGCTCATCCCTGCTTCCCTGGCCAAGGACTGCTGTGAACACCTCGGGTTTCTGAGATGACAAGCTGCAGGGGCAAGAATAAAACCCACCACACCAGCCAAGAGGATTCAAGGGGTTCCCCTGCCCTTTTCCTTCTGGTGGAGGTGGTGAGGAGGAGGAGGAGAACAGCAGCAACCAGAGCAGTGGTGGGCAGGAAGGAACTCAGCCCCACGAGGGCACAGGGACTGCAGGGAAATCCAGGATCTCTCCATTGCTTTTACAAGTGATGAGGTTGATCTGGGAGGTTGATTTGTGTGCTTTACACTGGATTGTGTTTCCAGGATAAAAACTGCAGTGCATCACCCCCTCTGTCTCTGTAACAAGGGTGGTTCTGGGAGGGCGGCACTGACCACAGCCACAGGGGATCCATCCCAGCAGCGTTTGCTTTGGCACTTGGTGAGCCTGGGGAGCCTGGATTCCCTTCCTGAGAGCCACCAGGGCTCACAGACATCCCTCAGCAGCTTGGATTCCCTTCCTGAGAGCCACCAGGGCTCACAGACATCCCTCAGCAGCTTGGATTCCCTTCCTGAGAGCCACCAGGAACCAAGGACATCCCTCACTGGGATGCACTGGCCCTTCTCAGGGTCTGTTTTTGATCTTCCCCTTGGAAAACAACAGCATTGACAAAGAGCAGGTGATTTTCCCGCATCAATCCATCCCTGGGGAGTTCTTCTGCTACTGAAAAATCAGTGACATTTCCTCCTGCAAAGATTCAGATTGCTCAGAGCCTGTTCCATCTGTTGGTGTAAATATAAAATCTCATTAATCAGTGAAGCCAAGCCAGGCCCCCCTCTCCACCAGTCACCTCCAATTTGTTTATCCCATTAGCATGTATCAAAAATCTGTTAAAAAAAAGAAATTCAGGAATTATCTGTGTCTCAGGAAATTTCCAGACTTTGAAGAGAGCTCTTTAGCACTGACCTTAAATCTTTCTTGTCAAGTGGTAAGAAATTGCTGACTTTTAGAAGATCATTAATTCTTTGATTAACTCACCCAAACTTCCAGCTTGATGCTGGTTTTTAGTTTGTTTCTCCCCTGGAAATGGCTCCTGAGATGATCTTCTCCCGAGTCATTAAGCTGCAGCTTTCTCAGCTGCACTCTAATCAAATTCCATGAGAACTCATTCATCATTCCAGTCCCTCCTGCTTTAATGAGACTTTGATCAGAGTTACATTGAATTTGGGACAGCATTTTACACCAAACACAGGGTTGGAGTTTCCTGTTGGCTCTCACAGGATGGGAGCACTGAGAGACAGGGACTTCCCTTTCTATAATTTTTTGCAAAAAGCCCCAAAAGTTCTGGTGAACCTCGAGTTATGATTCATTGGGAGGGGAAGACGGGAAAAAACAACCCCCATGGAGTGTCTGGGTCACCCAGCACAGGAACAGAGCCAACATCAGCACAGAGGGAACAGGGGAAGGGAAGGACAGAACCAGCCCCAGAAATATTCCTGTTCCAAACCCATTTTGTTTTGATAAATACAATCCTACCAAATTACATTCATTGTTGTTGATGGTAATCAGTAAATTATTGATTAATTTCTTTTTATTTCCCTGGAAATATTTTGTTTCAGATGGCAAATTCCTCTCTGTGGATGCAGTCATACAGCAGGTCACCTCTCTGAACCAGCAGAGTCAAAACCCACAGATTTTCTTCCCCAAAAGTTGCTGATTTAAGACTGAAAACCTCACAGTGGTGGGAAGGAAGGACCTCAGAAAGACAAAGGTTGCCAGATGTCTCACCATAAATTTAAATTTCTGGACAAAACACAGAACTCCTCTAAAAACAAGAACCCAAAATAATTTTAAATAAGCAAATTTCAGTCTTTGCTTCTGTGGGCACTGAGAAGTTGGGCCCTGGGCTGCTGCTCCTGCATGGAGTTGGCTCTGAATGTTCCTGGATGGCTCTGAGTGTTCCTGGATGCTCTAAACACTCCAGGGTGTTCCAAGCATCACCTCTGTTCTGGCCCATGGCTGTGTCCTGCAGGAACCCACACCGAGCCAGAGAATCAGCTGCATTTTATTTTAGTTTTGCAGGGAAAAAGAAATGTGAGTGCCCGTGGGTTTGGAGCCTGGGAGAGCTGAGTGCAGCCTCACTGTGGGGAGGGATAAACAACCATCACATGGGTGAGAAAACACAGGGAGAACAACAGAGAGAAGTTCCTGTGTTCACAAAGTCCCTTCAGAGAGGAGGGAGCCAGCTCGGAGCTGCAGGGACACCACATCCCTGTCCTGGTATTTCCTGCAGTTCCTTACGCCTTTCCACAGGGATTTTTTCCAAACATACCCGCTGTCCAAAGCAGCTTTTGAGAGCTGCTCTCCCTCACCTTGGAAAACCAGAATCTGTCAGCTGGCTGTGCCCTGAGGTGACAGGAAGTCGATGGGTGTCAGTTCAGACCATGATGGAATGGTCCTGGGAATGATGTCTGGAATAACTGCCTGGGGATGAGGTGCCAAGAGGAAGAGGTGATGAAGAAGATGGGGATGTTCCCTCACCAGAGCAACAGGTTCTCCCAGACCTGTGTGGAGTAGCAATCCTTTCCTTATGGCAGGAACACCTGATTTTCCTTTTCCATGGATTCCCTTTGGCTTGGCTCACGCAGAGCTCTCCCAGGAAAGGCCGATTCCGTCACGTCCGAGGCCAGCAGGGAACGGGAGCACCTGCTGCTCACCCAGGCCTGCATTCTGCCCTCTGTCCCTGCTCTTCCTGCTGTGGGCAACAGCACAGACCAGCACAGCCACCATGAACTTGGCCACCAGGAATCCAGCGAGGATGTAGAAAACAGTGAAATCCACGTCGGAAGGGGACCTGTGAGGAAGCAGAAACAACCATGAAGGGGATGGTCCAACCTTGAAAAAATCTCTCGTGGTGCTGCCTTAGTCCTAGGAAGGTTAGAGATCTCAGCATGAGGAGTCTTGGGCTCACCTGGAGATGCTCTGCACAGCTCTGGGCTCCTCTGGCAGGTGGGTGACCAGGTCAGCTGCTGATGGAAACACAACAGTTTAGTCTGCAGATGTTTCTGGGTGATGTTCAGCTGCGCAGGGAGCCCCGGGGGCACCGGGAGCAGTAAGGGGGTGCCAGATACCCTCTGATAGTGAGGTCACACTGCTGTAAATCAGGAATAAAGAGGCAGTGAAACACAGAACCTCCTCAGAGTGACACAAAAGTAGATGTTGACTAAAGTGGGCCCTTAGCAGCTGCAGACACGCATGAAATTCCAATAGGAACCTGTTAAATTCCAATAGGAACTTCAGAAATTCCAGTAGGAACCTGTGAAATTCCAATAGGAACCTGTGACATTCCAACAGGAACCTGTGAAAATCCAGTAGGAACTTCAGAAATTCCAGTAGGAACTTCAGAAATTCCAGTAGGAACCTGTGAAATTCCAGTAGGAACCTGTGAAATTCAAACAGGAACCTGTGAAATTCCAATAGGAACTTGCAAAATTCCAACAGGAACCTGTGAAATTCCAACAGGAACTTGCAAGATTCCAATAGGAACTTGCAAAATTCCAACAGGAACTTGTGAAATTCCAAGAGGGATCTGCGANAATAGGAACTTGCAAAATTCCAACAGGAACCTGTGAAATTCCAACAGGAACTTGCAAGATTCCAATAGGAACTTGCAAAATTCCAACAGGAACCTGTGAAATTCCAACAGGAACTTGCAAGATTCCAATAGGAACTTGCAAAATTCCAACAGGAACTTGTGAAATTCCAAGAGGGATCTGCGAAATTCCAGTAAGAACCCAGGAAACTCCATCAGGAACCGGTGAAATTCCATCAGGAACCCTCCGAACACGGCGCTCCAGGACGTACCTTCCAGCACTTCCACCCGCACTTTCCTCAGGCTCTTTGTTTCTCCCAGGAAATCCGTCCTGCACTGGTACAGCCCCGCGTCCTCCTTGCGGAGCCGCCTCAGGGTGACCGTCAGGAGCCCGGCGCGGGCGTCGTCCCTCATGGACGTGGGGCCTCTCCTGCTCCTGGGGAAGGGCAGCCAGGCGGGCGGGGCGCTCACCACGCGCTGGCACCGGCTCTGGTCCAGCTGCCTGCACCAGCTCTTCTCCCACCACCACTGCCGCGGGTCGTAGGAGCAGTTGACAGAAATGGTGTCCCCCTCCATGGCCGCCACCACGGTGACGTTCTCTGCAGCACAGGATGCTACGAGGAATGGAGGGATGGAGGGATGGAGGGATGGAGACAGAGGGATGGAGGGATGAAGGGATGGAGGGATGGAGACAGAGGGATGGAGGGATGGAGACAGACGGATGGAGGGATGGAGACAGGGATGGAGGGATGGAGGGATGGAGGGATGGAGACAGGGATGGAGGGATGGAGGGGGATGGAGGGATGGAGGGATGGAGACAGACGGATGGAGGGATGGAGACAGACGGATGGAGGGATGGAGACAGAGGGATGGAGGGATGGAGACAGACGGATGGAGGGATGGAGACAGACGGATGGAGGGATGGAGACAGGGATGGAGGGATGGAGGGATGGAGGGATGGAGGGATGGAGACAGAGGGACAGAGGAACAGAGGGACAGAGGGACAAACAGACAGAGGGAGAGGTGAGCCAAGGCTCTTCCAGGTCTATCCTTCACTGTGGGGATGCTGAACATCATTTTCACCCTCTAGTGATGTCACCCTGTAGGGGTGTCACCTGTAGGACTGTCCCTCATAGAGGTGTCACATGTAGAGATGTCACCCACAGGGCTGACACCTGTGGAGCTGTCACTGATGGGGATATCACCTGTAGGGCTGTCACCTGTGGAGCTGTCATTGTGGAACTGTCACCCATAGGGCGTCACCTGTGAGGTGACACTCCTACAGGGGTTACCTGTAGAAGTGTCACTTGTAGGGCTGTCACCTGGTTATCACTTGTAGGACTGCCATCTGTAGGGCTGTCACCTGTAGGACTGTCACCTATGGGCTGACATCTATGGGGCTGTCACCTGTAAGGTGTCACCTGTGGGGTTATCACCAGTAGGAGTGTCACTTGTAAGGTTGTCACCTGTAGGACTGTCACCTGTAGAGCTGTCATTGTGGAACTGCCACCCACGGGGCAGTCACCTATGGAGCTATCACCTGTAGGACTGTCACCTGTGGAGCTGTCACCCATAGGGCATCACCTGTGAGGTGTCACCTGTGGGGTTAGCTGTAGGAGTGTCACTTGTAGGGTTGTCACCTGTAGGACTGTCACCTGTGGAGCTGTCACTTTTGGAATTGTCACCTATAGGATGTCACCTGTAGGACTGTCATCTATGGGGCTGTCACCTGTGAGGTATAACCTGTGAGGTTATCACCTGTAGGGCTGTCACTCATGAGGCTGTCACCTGTAGAGGACTGTCATCTGTAGGGCTGTCACTCTCAGGGTTGTCAGCCCAGTGTTCTCAGATCTTGGCTCAGACATCCTGGAACTTGTCCCAGGGACACCTCCAAACCAGTGCCCTGCTCACCGGTTCCTTCTGAATCCCACACAGAGCTTTCAAATCCAGTTAAACAATTTTTCTCCAGCCTATCTTTTAATATCTTACTAATTTTAACCCTGTTGACAACTGGTCTTTGTCTGCTTGAATTTTTTTTTATTATCTTGGTTCCTCATTTCTAATTTCCATTCCTCTTTGTGACAGAGGGGACAGTCTGAGCTATTAATACTTCCAGAGAAGTGCAGTGTGGTATTTGTAGAAATCTCTCTTTCTAGTGAAAAAAGTCACAGGCAAATTCTTCTATGAGACCATAAGTAATGATAAAGCAGAAGTAAATTTAAAAATAGGCTGTTGTGAGGACTTTGTGCTGGCTGAGCCTTTTAATAACACTTCTTACAATAATTTCAACAGTTCAAAGTGAATTGTAAACTAAAAAAATATGAAGTTCTTTTAGCTTGACTAGAAGACTAGACCTAAAATGGATCTGTGCTCTGCAAGTAACCAACACCTACTAGGCTTTATCCTGATGTGTTTCTCCACTCAGGTGCTCCAGTCAGAGTTTACCTCAGGGAATATCCAGTCCCATCCTGTTCAATCCCTCCAAAACCCTTTAACTGGTTCTCCTGTTTCCCCTTCTTTCCTCCAGCTCTGCCCTTCCAGCCCCAGAATTCCTACAGCACTGCAAAACATCTCTCAAACAGAATCATTGAAAGATTCCCTTATGTCCCTCTGGAAAATGTTGTGTCATTCTCTTTTCAACCAATTCTGGTGACAGATCATGAACTATCGGTGTTCCTCCTCTCTTCCTGGGTGCTGCTGTTCAAGTCCAGTGAACTTTTCCCAAACTCATCCTAAGTTTTGGGACAGGTTCCTGTGCTCCCACAGCCTAGGTCTGTTGTCTTTCCTTGCACTGCTGTGAGAATCTGGGACCTCCAAAGCCCTGCAGAGAGCCCCAGCTGGGCCCTGCACCTCGGTTCTCATTGCAGATGGACATTCCTTTCCAAGCTGGAAAACCCAGGTGTCCAGGATTTCAGAGCTGTGCCCTTCACTGGGTTTTATTTCCTTCCCTGCCTGTGGTCATTTGCATCTATGTAAATCCCATTTGCTAATGCAAACAACCCAGGATTTTGCAATTTCACATTGCACACAGGACTTCTCTCATCAGTGTTTCCTGTTCTGACTCAAAAGGATCCCTTTGAGGAAATCTGGGATCACCCTTTGGTAAATAAAGGGAAAACTCTGAGGATGGAGCCTTCAGAGTCAAAGCTTTGCCCCACCTTTACCTGACCCCAAAGCCACGTGCAGTTCTTACCTGACAGGAAGACCAAGGTGAGGTGCAGGAGCTTCTCCATGGAGCTGAGCAGAGAAGGAAACAGGAGAGGAGCCTGGAGAGGAGCAAGGCTGGCTCTGCCCATGGGCAGCTCCTCTCCCCCTCCTTGCTGTGCCGGAAGGAAGGAGCACAGGAACTTGGCATCTTTTCCATCCTGCACATTGAGCAATTCTCCAGGGACGGGCATTGCTCTCGTGGGCTGAAAATTCAGGCATCAGCATTGGCCAGTCAGCCTGGAAGGGAGCAGCACGTGGTGGCCTGAAGCCACAGGCTTGGGCGTCTGCTTCCACTGGAGCAGGATTTCATTGTGGAAACCCAGACTGGTTTGGTTTGGAGGGACCTTAAACTCATCCAGCTCCATCCCTGCCCTGGGCAGGGACACTTCCACTGTCCCAGGCTGCTCCAAGCCCCATCCAGCCTGGCCTTGGGCACTGCCAGGGATCCAGGGGCAGCCACAGCTGCTCTCTGCACCCTGTGCCAGGGCCTGCCCACCCTCCCAGGGAAGAATTCCTTCCCAGTATCCCTGTGGTAGTGGGAAGCCATCCTCTTGTGCTGGCACTCCAAGCACAATGGTGATAAATCATAATAAATTATTTACGGGAGCTGTGCATGGGGGGAATTTCTGGAAAGCTGAAAGGGAGGCTCTCGTGGTCGCTCTGGCAGCATCCTGAGAGTGAAGGAGGACAAGGACATCATCCCCCAGGTCTTCAGGAGGGAAAAAGAGCCAAGGTATGGAGCATCCTTGTCTGAAATCCAACCACACACAGCAGGGCTGCTCTGGGAGAAGCTGAGTTCTGTACCTGGCTCAGGACACAGCATCTCTGCTGGGGACACTGATTCTGAGCCAGACAATGCCTCAGTGTGGGAAGGGCTCAGGAATGCAGCCACAGACCCCCCAGAACACTGCTGGGAGTGGGCTGCTGGGTTTTCATTTTTGAGGTGATTCATTTACTTGCAGGTCTTCAATGAAAGTATAAATAGAACCTGGCTCCTAAACAGATGTGGTGCTAAACCTGCAGGCCTGGCCGTTCTGAAATGCCTATCCTCAAGTTAGTGGTTAGGAAAATGGTCCCTCACGGTGACCAGAAATTCTCTGTCAAGTGACTGATTGCAGGTTTTGTTCCTTCTTGTTCCAGTGAGCACAAAACTAGATTCTCTTCAAGAATCTTCCCAAAAATGCCTCTCTTCCACTCCATTGTTTTTTACTATTACTCTTCCACAGCATGACCCAGTACAACTGCACGAAGAGCAAATTGTAAGTGGAATGTTGGGCTGAATGAACAATTTCCAGAACCATTTTCTTTTTCTTTCTGTCAGGTCAACTTTGAAAATCTCAAAAAATTTCCATCAGCATCCCTGCTGCAGCCCTGGCAAGAGAAGCCTGTTGGATGTGACAGGCCTAGGAATGAGGGCTGGTTCAGGCCCAGTCTGAGTCTGTCACCTCCAGCAGAGCTTGGGGCAGGGAAATCAGGAGCCAGAGCTCCTGGAGAAATGGAACTGAGCCCCATAAACTCATTTCATGTGGCTCCTCATGACTGTTAAATAAGATGCGTCATGTCCAGCAGAGAAAGGGAAGTGCAGGAGCTGGATCTGCTTGTTCTTAGAATCCAGCACTCCCCAACCCATTCCATGAAAAATGAACCCAGCCACAGCAAGGTTTGAGTTCGATCCCTGGAGCACTGGAATGAGTTTGCTTGGCCACAGTGGCTGAGTTCTTGGGATTGGGGCAGGGTTTGTACCACAAACACAGCTGGAATACCCCACCCAGCCATGTCCAGACTGCTCCTTTTTACAAGGCCAGGCCTCCACACCTGCCCCTCCAAGACTCTGCACTTTAATGGGAAAAGCAGATGTACAAGAGATCCTGGGAATTCCCCCACAGCTCTTTCTAACCCAAGACAATCTGCCACAAGTGTGGCAAAACCTCTGCTTGGCCCTAAAACAGGAGGGAGGTCTAGAAATGCTCAGGCAACACCACACACACGGCAGCAAAACTCAGCTTGTCCATCCACACACCTCCTACTCCTCATTCCCATGCTATTCCAGTTCCTTTCTCCCATTCCTGGCTTGTTGGGGATCCTGTGCTTCATTCCCTGCCGCCCCTTGAGGACTGGCTGAAGGCGATGACGGCATATTCCACCTGCTGGGGGTTCCTGTGAGCCTGGCTTGGCTCCACGTTGCAGTAAAGAGGATCCTCGGGGCTGGGCTGGGATTGCACATCCAGGTTGATGTATGCTGCACTTTTGTTGTCATCCTGAGAACTCTGCCTCCTCCCAGGCTGGGAAAAGAAAGGGGAAAGCACTCGTTAGCATGAGTCAGTGCCAGGCCACAGCTGCTGCCGGAAGAATGAGATTTCCCCACAAGGGAAGGAGAAGCCATGTCAAAATTTGTGGGAACCCAGGACGTCCCTGTGCCAGCCCTGGGTGACCTGAGCCCAGCCCAGGGGGGTTTGAAGCCCTGGCAGGGGGGTCAGAGACCCTGGCATGCAGCCAGAGATCCTTGTGCCTTTGAGCTTGAGCCATGGAACAAATTCCCATCACTGTGTGAAGAAGTAAAAGTCACAAAAGTGTAGATTCAGGATTCTTATTCCAGTGAGCTGGGAGGCAAGATGGAGGGAACTGGGCCTTGTCCTGTCCTCCTTCCTTCTTCTGCCCAGCCTCCATCTCTTGGGTGATGGTGGCACTTTGGCATTGGTGTAAGGTAAAGGGACACAGTCTGACATAGGTGACAGCTATTGGAAAGTAACTGTAAATAAAGTAAATGTAGTTTCTAGTATAAAAGAGAGCACCAGCCCTGGGGGAGGGCAGAGTGCCTTGGTCTGCTCTGCTGAACAGGCCTTTGCAGGCCAGGCTGGAAATGTTTTCTGATAACCAGCAATAAACAACCTTAAAACCAAAAGCCAAAAACTTCAAACTCATTCTTGGACAGCCGGGTTAAAAACCAAATACTTTTTACACATCTTGGGGTCATCTTAACCACAGAAAACCCCCAAAAATTTACCTTTGGTTGTGACAGAGCTGAAAGAATTCTTTTATTCACCACCTCCCCTGGATACAGGTGACAACCCCTGGCTCTGACCCTGCTTGCTTCTCCTTGAGTCCCTTCTCTGGGGTTACTAGCACTTGCTCTACTGGGTTTGTTCCTACTGGAGTTTCCTTGCATTAATTACCCCCTCACTCTCAAGCTAGGAATATTCCTCTCTCTGCTGACCTTAAATACCATTTCTCTCCTGTTTATAACCAAACTGATCTCCAAGCTCCTCACCAGGTGTGGACATGGTTTTCTGATTCTGAGAAAGTTTTCAGGCTGACAGTAGCTAAATTGTTCCCAAGAGAAAATCTTTTGAGAACATTCTCTTTCAAAGACTGTTTGTTGTAAATAGGTTTTGGTTCTCAAAACAATGTCACACAAATGTTCTAAATGTGTTTTTCTCTTGTTCCACGAATGGGGCCAGAGAGGTGGTTCCTTTGGCCAATCATTTTAACCTGCATGGGAACACTTTATAAAGAGTTACTAAGTCCTAAAATAAAAACTTCCTTACCTCATCTGAAATCAAAAACCTCACTATTGTTCCTGAGTCCATGCTTCTATTTCGTGTCCTCTAACAACAACCAGGTGGTGAGGCAGCTCCTCCCAGGCTGCTGGTCAGGGATTTGGCACCATGTGGGAAATGTTTTATTTTCCTTACCCGTGCTGTGCCCTCTGCTCTGTCACTGGTCTCCTCTGCTTCTCTGTTACCTTTGGAATGAGGCAAAATCAGAGGGTTTAGCTGTAGAGAAATCCATGGAAAGCTCTGTGCCTTTTTGGCCAGAGGTTTGGGGAGGCTGTGGGATTGCCCAGTGACGGGATGTGCCTCTGACCCGGGCCTGGGCAACACTTTTCTCTCTTTACTCCTCCTCTAAGGAGTCTGCACCCCTGTGCAGGCTCTGGAGGAACCTGGGTTTGATTTATGGTGAGGGGAAGCAGGGAGGAGCCTGCCTTGAGGTCCCCCAGCCTGACCTCAGGGCACTGGGAACGAGCTCAGCTGGAGTGCGGGAGGGAAAGCCCTGCCTGGGACAACCCCACGTACCTGTTCTCCTCAGGAGCTTGTAGTGCCTCACACCCAGGGCTGTGGAGGTGATGAGGGCCAGGAGGAGCAGGATGAGCAGCACCACGGTCAGGATGATGAAGGTGCTCCCACTGGAGCTGGAGGAGGGGAAGGGAGTTACCAGTGTGGGATGGTTTGACAGCCCATGGCCAAACAGGGACCACAAGAGGGACAGGGACAGGTTTGATGTGCTCAGCACAAGCACGTGGAAGGAGGGTCTGGTTCTCCTGCAAGATTTCCTGCAGATCCTGTAGGATCCTCCATCTGTGAGGCTGGGCAAGTGCCTGCTGATCCAGAAGGGAATTAGAGGCACTGGGGACCTTCCCTGGTTCCTGATTCTTGATTTTTCTACTTGGTTGTGTCTTCTGAGCTTTTCCTAAACCATTCTCCAGGCTTTAGAAACAAGCCACTGTTCAAAGCTCTGAGCACAATTCCAGGCTCTCTGGAGCAGGGATGATTCTGCTCTTGGGTGCTGCTGTAACAGATGACAGTGGATATACAAAGTGGGGAAAATCCTTTACATTTAACTGGCAAATGGAATAATAACAGCCAGGGTCTGTCCCATTGTTAAACACTCAGACAGGAGGGAGCAAGGTCAAGGCTGAGGGGCAGAATCTGGGGATTCTGTTCATGTGAAGTGCAGAGCCCAAAGAAAGAAAGATACAGAAGTAGAGAGGCACCTGCAGAAGACATGATTTTACCAATCTGCCTCTTCCTCTGGAATTAGGGTTAGGGCAGGAGCTGGAGGAGGAGAGGCCACCTTTGGTGAGGATCCTGTCATATTCAATTCCTCTACTGGCAGGAGTCAGAGTGCCCAGGCCTGCCTGCCCCAGGTGTACAACACCAATAATTCTGTGTGCTCGGGCTCAGAGACTCTTCATAGGCCTTACCTGGGGTCTGGGCCATCACCCAAAAGAATTTTGCTTTCAGTGTCTGGGAAGTCTCCTGGAGGCAATGCTGCAATCACAGACATGAGGAGAGGAATGGTCACTGTGGGGCTGCTCTGCATTCAGCTGTGAGGCCTCTGCCACTGCTGCTCCAGTGCCCAGTGCCCTGATCCCATGAGTTCATCCACAGCATCCCAATGTCCCCCTCATCATCTGCACTGCTTGTTCCTAGTCCTGCAAGAGCCAGGCTGCAGCCTGGTGCTGCTCTGCCGTGCCCAGGGGTCTCAGTGCCTTCCCTTACCATTAAAACATTGTCTGAAAGAGAACCCAGAAGTCACAGACCTGTAAAATCCGAGTCTAAAGCTGTTCCCTTGACAACCCAATGGAAGGTCTTTGAAAGCCAAAGGATAAATCACTCAAAAGGGGCCATAAAGTCACTCTAAAGAGCTGATATCAAACACTGAGTGACAGAAACCTCTCTCAGGACAGCTGAAGCTGCTCCCAGGTTAAGGAGGAGCAGCACAGCCCCTGTGTGGATCCGCTCCCATCCCTGCTGCTATGCCACAGGAAGATCCAAAGCTGGTTTGGGCAGGCAAACACAGGCAAGGTGGGGTAGGCTGGGCAGCACAGAGACAGCAGGGCATGGAACCTCCAGAGGTGTCCTGGCAGATCCACACCCACCCTTGGAAACGCTGAGCGTGACCTCCTCCATGCGGAACAGAGCCGAGCGCTCCTGCAGCGCGCACCAGTACACGCCCGAGTCCTGCAGCTGCAGCTGCTCCATGGTGACGGTGACAATGCCCTGCTGGGCGTCATCCTGGATCCTGACACCTCCCCGAGCCGTGCTGGGTTCCGCTGGGGGCTCTGAGCTGGTGGTGACCAGCACGTTGCACATTTTCCCCTCTTTTTTGCACCAGGCTTTGCTGGCAGCCCCGTAGGCTGCGATCTTGTAGTGGCACTGGACAGAGATGTTGCCTGACTCCTCAGCTGTGTGCTGCTGGGTCCCTGCAAAACACCCGGGGCATGGGCTGAGACCCCAAAGTGGGATCCCACAGCAGCACCCCCTCCCCAGCACTGGAACACCCACACCTCCACATCCACCTCCCCTAAGCAGAAAGGGACTGCACCCCAATTCCCCAAGCAGAGGTGTCATAAATGTAAGGGTCCTGTCCCCCTCCTCTGGTTCTGCTGGGGTGGGACACTCAGCCCATAGGATCTGGGAGGGGTGGTGGCCATGGGGGCAGAGCAAGAGCAGTGCCTGGCATGGGGGAGGGTCCCAGCAGCGCCCACTGGGAACCAGTGCTGGAGCCACTGGCCTGGCCCTGTGGGAAGCAGCTGGGATGAGCATCCCCATCTGTGGGACTCATGGGGACCTCCCCCAAGCCTCTGCTGGGAGCAGATAGAGCATGAAGGGCCAGGCCTGAGCTTTGGCTCCAAGGTCCTATGGATATCTTGGGTAGCACAGACACGGGCGTCACCTTGGCTGAGACACACCCACACCTGGCTGCCAGAAGGGCACTCCTGGACAGTGAGAGTGCTGTGGGAACCCTCTCTTGGATACTGAGAGTGCAGCAAGAACTCTCTCTTGGACACTGAGTGCAGTGAGAACCCAGAACCCACTCTTGGAAGTTCATCCACAGCATCCCAATGTCTCTTGGACACTGAGTGCAGCAAGAACCCTCTTTTGGACACTGAGCACATGGCAGGAACTCACTTTTGAACACGGAGAGCACGACCTCCATTATCCGGGCGTGCTCAGAGCCCAGTGCACACCAGTACACACCAGAGTCCTGGGTCTGCAGCTTTTCCATAGTGACAATGGGAATCCCTTGAACGTACTTGATGGAGGCTCTGTCTTGCAGGGATTTAATTTCACTCCATCTGGAAGATGTTTGTCTCTCTGCCAGGAGGGTGCAGCCAGTCTGCCCTTCCCGGCACCAGGCCACGCCGTTCTTCTTTGGGCACTGCACTGACAGCGTGTCCAGCTCCCACTTGAGCAGCTCTATGGAACACCAAAGGTGGGCGCTGCCCAAGGATGGGCACAGACCCTGCCCTGGGGCAGCTCCCTCAGGGGAGCCCCTCGCTGGGGCAGGGTGGGAGCAGCCTGGTCTGTGGGAAAGCCGGGGAGGGGCTGGGGGGATCAGGGGAAGCTGCTCAGCTGTGGAGAAGAGGGGGGCAAAGCAGGGGAAGGAATGATGTTGCTTCCTGACAAGACTTGGCTTTGGGTGGGGAACAGGTACTCACCCTTGAAAACATTCAGTGAGATCATCCTCAGTAGCATATATGGACTGTAAATAGCACAGAAATATATGCCTGACTCCTCTGCCTTGAGGTCAGTCATGATGATGGACACAGTCTTACTAGTGGTGTTATCCTTTATTTTAATTCTCCCATCCCTGGATTGTACCCATTCTTCATAATACGTGCGTAACACTTCTTGGCATGTTTGGCCTCCCAGGAGGCACCAGTATTTTGTGTGCCAGCCTTCAGTCTGTGCTGTGTAGGGACACTCCAGGTGCAGAGTGTCCCCTTCCCGTCGTCTCTGGGCTTTAGGGCTTTGGCCTTGGAGACCTGGAAGGATCAGATGTGGTGAGGGAGGGAGGAGCTGACCACAAACCCATGGAACCACAGCATGACAGAATCACAGAATCAATAAGGTTGGAAAAGACCTTTGAGATCACCAAGTCCAACCTGTGTCCTTTACACCACCCTGTCACCCAGACCATGGCACTCAGTGCCACTTCCAGGCTTTCCTTAAACACTTCCAGGGATGGTGACTCCACCACTCCCTGGGCAGCCCCCTCCAGTGCCCAATGGCCCCTCCTGTGAAGGTGCAGAGCTGCTCACAGCCTCTCGAGAGACACAGGAAAACTCTGCCTCCAACCTTCCCCTGGGGACGCTGGTGGCTGGAAGAACTCCAAAACCCCAAATTCCTTCCCCGTGCTAAATTCATCTGCTTGAAAATGGGAAGGGCAGATTTGAGATTCGAGCTGGGGCTGCAGCTGTGGATGAAAACCCACAGACAAGCACAGAGTGCTCGAGGTGCTGGGCCCTCAAGCCATGTGTGGCACAGTGTCTGCAGCTGTCCCCTTGTCCTTGCTCCTCCCTGCAGGGACCATCCCCTGCCCACAGCACCCCAGCGCCAGGGGCTCTGTTTGGGATGGTGGGAAGGAGCAGAGGGAAGCAGCCAGGGCAGGGAAGCATCTCCCACATCCCCAGCGATGCCAGTGGCTCCTGTGCTGGCTGGGGTTCGTTCAGGGAGCTTTGGGCTCTCGGCAGGGCTGGTGAGGGACAGGCGCTGCCCCGGACACTGCCCTGCCCCGGGACTGCCACCAGAGCTGAGCGGGGCCAGCGTGGTGGGAAAGGCCGACTGGGAGAGGCTCTGTGCTCCTGTTAAAAATAGGTTAGAAACGGCTGTAAAATAATTGTTAAGCATGTGCTGTTAGTTTGGTTATTATATTGTAAAAGGGGTACAAGGGGTAGTTACAAGAAATGCTGAACTACACATAAGAAAATCAGCACCCCGGCCAAACGAGCCAGCCTAAACAAAAACTACAATGGGCCAATCGAGAGCCTTCAACCTTCATGCAAATGAAAGGATCCGAACAGAAACCAATCCCGAAGGACAAAAACCAGGATCAAAAGGGGGCACCTGAGCCGAGGAAGCCGCGCCGCTGCAGCTGGAACATCGGGGCCAAGGCATCGCTGCTGAGAGGAGCCGAGCGCCGCTGCTGCAGCGTCCTCGGGAACGGCCCTGCCTGCCCTGGGCCCCCGCGCTTTGGGCTTTTCTTTTTGTTATAATAAATGCTGGGACCACTCTCAGCACCGGGAGTCTGCTCCCGGTTTGAACACTCCCAGCATGGACAATGCCGACAGGCTGGAGGAGCCAGGGGTGTGTGGTGGGAATCGGGGCTGCCCTTCCCTCCCAGCCCTGCAGCTGCTGCCCGGGTCAGACCTGGCTGGTGCTGGAGGAGCAGCAGCAGGTGGGGAAGGTTGTCCCTGTCCCCGAGCCCTTCTCCTACCTGGGAAGCAGAGCAGTAGGAACAGGAAGAGGGCTCTCAGCTCCATCCTCAGGCCCAGGGAAGGGGCATCAAGGTGTGCCAGTGTCCTGTCCCAGTGTGGGTGCCCTGGGACCCCTCCTGCCTGGCAGTGACGTGCCTGGGGGAAGTGCTCAGCTCTTGCCTCAAGCGGAACCACCTCCCCATGTTTTGTTACAAAATTAATATGAACATAAGCTCAGGCTGCTTTTGAGGAAGTGGCTGAGTTCAGAGCACAGCCTGTCCTGCTGCCAAAGGCTGTTGCTGCTCTTTCCCGGTTGGTGGCATTTGTTTTGTCACCCTCCTGTCCCCCCAGCCTGTGGTAAGGTTGACCCACCTGGCTCTGATTCCTCCCTGGGTGGTAGAAGAGAAATGTTCCAGGTTTTGGTGTCACATAAACTTTAAACTTCCCTGTGGCTGATTCTGCACCCAGGTGCTTTGCAGGCCTAGGCTCACCAAGGGCTAACAGAGGGAATGGGAAATGGTTTCTGTCACTTTACCCCTCCTCTCTGAGGAACTCTGCCTCCTGCAAATCCACACAAAGTCAGCGCTCCTGACAAAGCCACCTGTGGCACCCTCCAGTCAGTCCTGGAGCTGCCCTGTGCATCCCACAACCAAACGCCGCCTTGGTGGCAGCTGTCCCAGCTCTGGGGGGACTCCCTCACGATCTCCCACACCTGGTTCTGTCCCAAACAGCTGCTTTGGGAAGCAGGAGCAGTGTCAGGTCTTACTTGCCTCGAGGCCAAACTTCCCTTGCCTTTTTCTCTCTGGGTGCTGTAAGATGCTGGGGAAGGCCTGTGCTTCGCTCTGCCCCCAGACACCCCGAGCTTCCCACACTGGGAATCATGTCCCTCATCAGCAGGACATGGCAGAGCCTCTTCTGCCTCCTCTTCACCTCCCTGTGTCCTTCCCTGCCCTTGAAGAAGCCGGAGCAGAGCGGGAGCTGCACGGCGTCCCCCGGGCCAGCACCTGCCCCGCTCCAGCAGAGCAGCACACACAGACTCCACCGACACCCTGGCTGCAAATCATTTCCAATTATATGAATAAGCAGCTTATTAACAATACATTCTGGCTAATCATTTTGTGCTAGATATCTCCGCTTTGTCTCGTCCCCAAATCCCTCTCTCATCAGGCACTTGATGCGCAGTAACGAGAAGGGGGAACACGCTCAGGCTCCGGCAAACAAATCCCAGGAGTCTGCAATTAGTTCAATTGCCTGCAACTGGTTGCCTCCAAACCAAGAGCTGCTCCTCAGCCCTTCCCACGGTGTTTGCTGCATCCATGGGAGGTCCTGGCCAAGGGGAGAGGCTCTGTGGAGCAGGACAGGTTGTGAGGAGATACCTGGCATCTTGGGAGGAGCGGGAATGGGATTAAGTTGGTCCTTTTGCTGCATCTCAGACAGAGGATCAACATGATTTTAATTCTAGAATCACAGGAGAGAAGATGAATGCTGTGTCAGGCGGGCACTTAAAGCAGCCCAGTGACACAGCAGGATCAGGCCTGTCCATGCCATTTCTAAAGATCTCTTGAACCAGTTGAGGCTGCAGTGTTCTCCTGTTCCATGGCTGCACCAGCCCCATCTGAACACTCCTCCCAGCTCTGCCTCTCCCTGCTCTTGGATCCCTGCTCCACTTTAATGCCTTTGCACCCACGGTGACCTTGGAGATCAGATCGTTCCCATTCTCCAATCCTCCACTCCAGGCCGACTCCAAGCCATTGCATCCCAAACATTTTGATTTTCCCTTCTCAGCCGTGTTCCCGACAACTCAGATCATTTCCCCCCCCTTTCTCTGAACTCTGTTACCGATCCACCTCTTCTCTGACTGTCTCCTTGGATTCCCCAAAGTTCCTTTGGAGCTCAAGGATGGAGCCAATCCCTTTCTGCTGCCGATCAGGGAACCCTGGAACTGCATTCGATTGCAGCTGATTGACTCCGGTTTCTGTCGCACCCACAGAAGCTCCTCTGGTGAGACTTTTCTGAGAACACCGAGGTTTGAGGATTTTGGGGGGATTTGAGGGGGGTTTGGGGTTTTCTGCAGTGGCGGGGAGGGGCCGCCAGGGGGCGGGGGA
>VWYI01000705.1:36037-55800 GCA_013399455.1 Anthoscopus minutus | reverse complement strand
CCTGTCACAGCCCCAGTGCCACACCTGTCACAGCCCCAGTGCCACCCCTGTCACAGCCCCTGTGCCACCCTGCCATGGCAGGGACACCTCCCACAACCCTGGTGGCTCCAAGCCCCGTCCAGCCTGGCCTGGGACGCCCCCAGGGAGCCAGGGGCAGCCACGGTCCCTGTCACAGTGTCTGTGTGACACTCACGTAGCTTTGTGGCATTCCCCTCCCCGTGTTCCAGCTGAGGATGAGTGGCTGGGCTCAGGGACGTCCCTGTCACTTCCCCACACACAGCAGTTTGGAAATTCCCATGAGAGCAGCTGGGGCTGCCCCATCCCCACAGTGCCCAGGGCCAGGCTGGGCAGGGCTCAGCAGCCTGGGACCCCTGCCCACGGGTGATCTGTCACATCCCTTCCAACCCAAACCATCCCACAATTCACAGACATTCTTGCCTCACCTGCAGTGGGTTTTAAAAGACTTTTCTTCCCAAAACTCTGATTGCAGCCTCAACACCGGACTGCTCAGCTGGAGGAGCCCACCAGGCCCTCCCTGAGACACAACCACGAGCTGCATCCTCAGCACATCAGCAAAGAGCGGCCCCTCACCCTCAGGCCGGCTCTGCAGGGCCACAGATCCCAAACAAAGAGGGATACCGGGATGAGGGAGAAGGGGAGGCACTCTCAGAATAAAGTGAAAGATGGCTCAGGAAAGGGCAGCAGCAGGAGAGGGAAGCAGGGCAGGGGGAGGCTGGCAAAGCTGGAAGCCCCAGGCTGGCTGGGGAGGGGACACGGAGCCTCGCTCAGAGAGCCGGACACGGGCTGAGGGCTCTGCAGGAGAAGAGGCCCCACAGCAGCAGCTTAGTGAGGGGCCTGGTGTTTGGTCTGTTCCACATCAATGGGGCGTCCAGCTGTGGCTGAGGATGAAAGCAAGCCAGAGAGAAGAGGATTAAAGGCTCCCAGGGTCTCCTCTAACTCGCCTAAGACTCGCCAAGAGGGCAGTGTGCGGCTTCGGGAAGGCTTCTTCATATGGAAAATATTATGGGAGAGAAAAGGAGGGGGAAGGGAGCAGGGAGAGAGGGAGACTCTGTCCAGAGAGTGCTCGGGGAGGACTGACCACTGAAAGGCTTTGGGAGGCTCAGCCAAACCACAAGAGAAAGTGCTGAGCTCTGCTGGTGGGGCACAGGTGAGATGAGTTTGGGAGGCCTGGAGACAGGAGACACGGCAAGGGGAGAAGAAAGGGATGAAAGGAAAGTGAAGAGTGGGAGCAAAAGGGAGGAGAGAGGGGAGAGATGGCAGGGGAGGTGCTGAAAGGTGGCTGAGGGCTGGCAGGGGATGACAGGCAGCCAGGGGGCCAGAGCCCCTGCCTGCTGCTCTGCTCCCAGGAATGTTCCAGGGATAGGGAACAAATTTCTTCCAGGAGTGAGATGCTCTGCACTGAGCAGCAGCGAGGTCCCAGCGCCAGGTTTCCTGTCAGCCGGGCTGTGGAGCGCTCCTGCCTGTGGGGCAGGATAATCCCGGGAGTTAACACCCAGCCCTGCTTATGGCCAGGATGAGAGACCTTTCCTGCCTCCTGTTCTGGCTGCCGCCGTTTCCCTGCTTCTGTTTCTGGGATTTTCTGCTTCCCCCACATGTGGCATTCCCAGTCTCATCAGTCGTTCCTCCCCCACCACCTCCCACTGCTGAGCTCTCCCTGGCATCCACAGGCTCCCACTGCACTTCCCTCCTTGATTTATCCTAAATGACCTTCCCTGCCCTCCTTTGCGGGAATGTGAGCACACAGGAGGGAGGTTTGTCCTTCCCTCGCTGTCCTGCTCATGCGCACGCCAGGGTGGGTGCCCAGCTGCCAAATCTGCAGCAGTTCCCTGCACACCAGGCCAGGGATATTGGAAGATTTGGGCTGAAAAGCATGGCTTTTCCTGTTCCACCCCGTGCCATGGGCAGGGACATCTCCCATCATCCCAGGCTGCTCCAACCTGGCCTTGGACACTTCCAGGGATGGGGCAGCTTCTCTGGGCAACCTGTGCCAGGGCCTGCCCACCCTCACAAGGAGAAATTTCCAACCTGGCCTGGGTTCCCATGTTCTTGGCCATTGCTGCAGCAGCTGAAGACATTCTAGATGGTCCAGAAACTCAAAATGCAGAGCTGAGAGGTGTGCCCTGATCCCCCAGTATGGACACACCTGCCAGCTGAGGGGATTTATCTGACCACAAATGTCCTGGTGCCTTGTGACTCCTCATGGAATGAGTGGATATTAACAGGAGAGAGATCACTTCTCCCTCCTCTCTAGAAAACACTTCTCAGTCTCTGCTCCAGGGCCTGAGGAATTTCAGATGAAAGTCTCAATGTCTGAAGTCTCAGAGGAGCAGCCACCCCAAAGGTGCTGCTGGGTTTTGGGAATCAGCTCTGCTCTGGTCCTGTTCAGGCCCTCGGCTGGACCCGACATCCCAAAGCTAAGTCTCTTCCACACTTTTCCTAAATAGCTGGCAAAGCATTTTGCCCCCTTCCCTGGCCCAGCAGGGCACAAATCCCTTTGCCCCCAGTCTGGAAATCTGCTTTCCTGTCCCTCCCTTCCCTGCCTTCCTGGGGAGCCAGCGTGGATGCGGCGCTGCCGGCTTGCCTGTCTGAGCTGCTTAGTTAAGAATAATAAACAAATTCCTAAATGGAAGGATATTCTTTAAACCTGCCTTGTGCTGCCTGCCAGGGAATGCAGAGCCCACCTCCTGTCCCCCTGCAGCCCCGGCTCCAGGCTCTCCTGAAACCTGAGCTGCTTCGCTGTGGAGCTGCACCGTGGCCTCTGCGTGCACCTTCCCCCCTGACCCCGTCTGGATTCTCCTGTCCTTTTCCTGACACGATCCCAGCGAGCTCCGGGCTCACACTCGCCCCAGCCAGGGGCACTCAGAGCTCGCTGTGCCCGCCCCACAGCCGGCCACGCCGTGGCTGCACACAGGGAAGCATGGAATGGTTTGGCTTGGAGGGAATTTAAATCCCATCTGGTGCCACCCCTGCCATGGCAGGGACACCTTCCACCATCCCCAGGTGCTCCAAGCTCCTTCCAACCTGGCCTTGGACATTTCCAGGGATCCAAGGGTAGCCACAGCTGCTCTGGGAATTTGGTGCCAGGGCCTCCCTGCACTCACAGGGAACAATTCCTTCCCAATATCCCATGTGACCCTGCCCTCTGTCCCCTTGTGCTCTTCCCTTGTCAGAAGTCCCTCTGAAGCCCTTCCTGAGCTCACCTGTTCTGCTTCCCCACTCTGCTCTCTGCTGCTCCTCTGACACAGGAGGAAAGACAGACTGCTCTGTCTTTGCCTTCCTCTCCATGTTGTTCCTGCACCTTTTACTGAGATATTTTCCCACCTTGTCCCGTTTGTTCCTCCCTCCCAGCTCTCCCAGCTCTCCCAGCTTCCCCTGTCTCCTTCTCCGTGGCTCATTTTCCTCATCCCAGCACTCCCAGCCCGCAGGAAGCCGGTGTCAGCTGGAGGCTGAGCAGTCCCTGTGACCCTCTGGCCCTGCCACACTTTTCAACCCACTTCTCTTTTTTTCTTCTTCTCCTCCCATAATTTATTGTTTTCGGCTCTCCTCCTCCTCAGTTCCTGCTGAAGGGAGCTCATCCCCTGCCTCTTCTCTCTGTTTTCATCCTGAGGAACAGGGAAAAACCCATTTTGCTCTTTCCCCAGCTCCAATTCCCCTTCCACCCCCACACCCTCCCACCTCCCTTCCCAGCCCTGAAACCTTTCCCTGGTAGTGTTGCTGTAACTGTTCAATTAAACGAGCAATTACAAAATCAATCAAACCAAACCAGAGCCGAGCACCAAGGGGGGCCTGGCTGGGGACAGGGACGGTGCCAGGGCCCAGCCCAGCCCGGGGCCAGCTCCTCTCCCCTGTTGGGGACACCAAGGACAGGGTGGCACTGGCACCACCAGCCTCACACCCCCCACAGAATTCCCCTCCTGAGAAAACCCTGGAAACGCTGCTGGTGCTACCCGTGGTTTGGATCAGCCATTCCATGATTTTAACAGGATAAATCCACATGTGGATGGGTTTCTCTGCAATTTCTTGGGGTTTCTCTTGCTGATTCCTTTCCCCCTTTGGATGGGTGTTGCTGGAATCACTGTGTCCCCTTTGTCACACGCTGTCAGGTGACACTGGCAGTGCCTCACTCCCCACTGTCCCTGTCTCTTCGGAGCTACATCCATGATTTTCACTGCTGGAATTCCCTTCCAACAGCTGCAGCCCTCTTGGTGCTGTCACAGCCAGCCACCCCTGACAGAGAGGGACAGATCCTTCCAAACTCATCCCAAATAAGGCAAGATGAGCTGGAAAATGGGTTGGATTAAGAGGAAATTGTACAAAGCAAATGAGTTTGGGCTCATCTGTGGGCAGAGTCCCAGAAGCTTTCCACAAGGAATTCAGCTTTGGCACAGGGATTTTTCTAAGGAGACCCAGATCCTGGTTCCACCAGGGAAACCCCCATCACCACCTCATCCCTGGAAAGGCTGAGGCAAACTGAGAAGAATTTGGGATGGAAAGATTGGGAAAGGCTTTGTTGTCTTCTTGGGAAGAAAGGAGCAGCTCCTGGGATCCCTCTGCCTTGGGATGATGCATCAGGAGCAGGCCTTGGTCTCACTGCTGGGTTCTGAGCCTGCTCTTCAGGGAAGACCCCTGTGGATGGAAGGGAAGCGGGACTGGAGCCTTTCAGTGAGGAGCTGTGACCCCAGACTCGCCCCTGATTCTGCTCAGTCACAGAATCAGCATCCTAAAGGTTTATCATTCCTTTCAGAGCAGGAATCTGGCGGCATTCCTGGGGCAGGAGTCCAGTTTAGCTTTCATTTCTAGTGAGTAATCCCAAAAGCCCAGTCACCCTGCGGGTCCCAGGGAATCAGGGCTGTGCTGACACTTCCCAGTGTGGCACGAGGGACAAATCCATTTGCCAGGATGCTTTAACGAGGTCCTTATTCCTGATTTCATTTATTTATTTGTTTTCAGTTGGATCACCCCCAGCTCACCAGAAGTTGATATCTACTAAATACTGAAGATAAGCACACAACTTCCCCCTGTTCCCAAGCTCTCATGTCTGACATTCAGTGCTGCTGCAAAACTCCTTGATTTCCCCACCCACCTGGAAACACAGGATGAGGAGGGCTGGAAAGGCTGGAATTAGGCACAGGGGTGGGTTGATTTTCCTGCCCTTTATCAGGCTGGTGCCAGGTTATCTTGGATTGTTCTGATAGCATTCAGGGTGGATTTACTGGGTGTGCCCACAGCCTTGGTGTTTGTGTAAACCCAAGGAATTCAGGGGCTGTTTCCAAGCACTTTAAAGCCTGAAACATCAGCCCAGATGTGCAGCTCCTGTGCAGCTCTGCAGGTGCTGCTGGGTTGGGATTATCTAATCTTCAATAATTTGGGAAAATGCCCAAGGTTTTGTTCTTTGGCTCTCAGTCCTAAATAGATTTTAGCTTGTGCCTTTCACACAGGTCCCATCCCTGGCAGCCTTTGGTTGGAAGGTTCAGCAGAAAGCCTGGATGAGATCCCAGTTTTTCCTGGTGGGTTTGGGGCCCAAGTGCCTGGGGGAGGAATCATGGAATGCTCTCCAGTGGCAGGTGCCACAGGGAGGGATGTTATTTCACCAGCCTTTTGTCCCAAAGCCACAAATCTGTCACCCAGCCCTGGCTGTGCATCCACCCACTAGGGCATGGCTGGGAAGGAGCAGATCCCAGTTTAGGAGGGAGGAAAACCCACCTGGCTCCTTGGACAAGCAGCAGATAAAGACTCCAAATACTCAGCTGGGCTGAGAGATCCCAGTTCCAATTCCCAGTTGGCTGGGGTGGGGTGGAGGTGGATAATGGACCTGAACATGTTCCCACTTGGTTTCTGTCAGGTGGGAAAACACTGTCTGCAGGGAATTGACTCATGATCTCTGGGGGTCTTGCTCCTGGCTTGCAGCAGGATGAAAAATGGGAATTTTTTACACTGAGGCCCTGGCACAGGTTGTCCATGGAAGCTGTGGCTGGATCCCTGGAAGTGCCCAAGGCCAGGCTGAACAGAGCTTGAAGCAACCTGGGATGGTGGAAGTGTCCCTGCCCATGGCAGGGGGTGGGATAAAATGATTTTTAGCTTCCCCTAATCCAACCCAACCCATCCTGTGATTCCATAAACACCCAAATCCTGTGCTCCCAGCTCCCAGACTGGCATTCCTGCAGCTCCCAGGCTTTGCTCCCAGCCCCTGTGTCCCTGTGGAGTGACAGGGCGTGTGTGGGGACACAGCCATGTGGTGGCACCATGGATGGTGGCACCATGGATGAGCCTCTGGCCATGTCCAGCTGCCCGTTTGCCATCTATATTTGGTCAAAAAATGACTGGGAATTGTTTGTTTGTGGCTCCTTGGAAACCTCTCCCATGAAAATGGCTCCTTTTGTTTGGTTACTTGGGAAAAATATTTTGCTCTCCTTCTTTCCCTATTTAAAAAAAAAAAAAAAAAAAAAAAGCCAAGCTTTAAAAAGCCCAGGAATATCCTGGAATGTCACCAGGCTCCAGCTCTGCCCGTGGCTCCGTGGGCTCTGTCTCTCCCTGACACTCTGCTCCACCTTCCTGCACATCCTGACAATGGGAACACCATTTAAATGTCCTCCAAGTTTCTCTTCCCATTGAAAGAGAGGATTTATTCTCGGGTTTTTTTGGTGTGTTTTTTTTTTTTAAATCAGAATTAATGTGATTCTAATGTGTTCCTTTTGATCTTCAGGGGATTTTTTACACTGATGATCCCTAATTTCGAATTTTTTTCTTCCTCTCTCTCTCTTTTTTTTTTTTTTTTGGTTTTAATTGTTTTAAAAAGCTTTAGCGAAAAGGAGGAGAAAAAAAATCCATCCTCCTTCTTTGGCACATCTTTAACCTTTAAGTACCTCTGGAAAAAAAATGTTTAAAATATATTATACATTTTTAAAGAGGGTGCGTTTGACAGGTCAGTCTCAAACCTCTCTCTCTTTTCTTGCGCTGTGTTGGAATAAGACAATTTTGCAGCTTGGATTTTTTTGACAGTTAAATTGCAATGTAGGCAGAGGGTGGAATAGGGATCCTGTCTCTTTAACTCTCGAAGTAGACAAAGACTTTTCCCCTCTGAGAGCTGAGCCCGGGATCAGAACTGTCAGATGATCTCGTAGCACTTGGGAGAGTTTGCAAAGTCATAATTATATCTTTTAACCTGTCTTGCTCTTTGCAAAAGAAAGGTCCTATTATATTGAAATGAGATTATTAGCCATCAAATACTTTCTTTCTTGGGATTCTTCTTTCCTTAAAAAAAATTATATATATATATATATATATATATGTATATATATAAAATTCAAATACCTTAACTACTTTGCAATTGAATTTTTATAAGATTTACTTTCTGCTAAATAATTGTTCAGGAGTAGCTGGTTTTGTTGGGGTTTTTTTTAAGTGTTTTTAAAAGGGCGTTTTCANGTAGCTGGTTTTGTTGGGGTTTTTTTTTAAAGTGTTTTTAAAAGGGCGTTTTCAATATGCAAAAAAAAAAATCAGACTAAATGTCTGATATGTCACCTGGATAATTAAAGGAAGGTAAAGTTTCAGAGCTCAGTTCAGGTTTTTTCCCTAACCCTGATGCTTTTCCTCAATTCGACACCAAAAATATATTTTCCCCTGAAACCAAATCATTTTGAACCTTCCATTTTCTCTTTATTATTTTTTTTCCGTGTCTTTTCTTCCTGAAAAAAATGAAAACTAAATCCCCAGTAACTGGAAAGGTGTTTTTTTTTAAATCCCCACAATTAAAATCCCCACATTGCAGTGTGGGCTGGAACAAAAGGGGATGAGTGCTTTAAAGGAATCAAGATGTCACCAAAATCACAGGAAAATCCCATCCCAAATTCAAGGAAGAGCCTCTTCAAGGAGCTCATCCAGTACCAGTTGGCACAACAGTCACACCCAGGCAAAATTTGAAATTTGAGATTAGGAAACAGCAGCTATTTAGCACATTTTAAAATATCTGGCTGGATAAGGATTGAAAGGATATAAAAGTTGAAATCCATAGAAAATCTGGGTCTGATCCCAAGATCTCTGAAGCCAATGAGGATCCTTCCACCTGCCCAGTGACTCCAGCAGCCTGTGCTGGGAGGAACTGGTGGTTTTAATGGGGTGATTAAAGCGCTGTCACTCATGGCCTTGTAATTCAGATTTTGTCACCCTGTCCTTTATAAACTCCCTTTTCAGTCCTGGGTGAAGTTGTGGCCATAAAATTCCACCCTGAGATTAAATTCAGATCTAACAATGGGCTCGTTCCTGGTGCAAACTCCCAGGGTGATGGGAGCTCATCACTGGTTTATGGGGTTTCTGAAAGCATTAAAGAATTCGATTTTTAAAAATAATTTTTCAAATGCTGTGTAGAGTCCTGCAGGAGTCCCCATCACTTCAGCAGTGTTTAAGACAAGGGGAATTGTTACCATGAGTAAAGTTACTCCCAGGTTACGTGTTTGCCCCAAGCCTGGTGTGTTTTTGGTGCACACCTCAGTTTGTATTTTCTTTTTCTGTTAACCAAATTCTGCTTCTTTTTTTTTTAATTCCAAACCTAAGCACAAAGTCCATTCTTTAACCCCTGACTGACCACAGAGATGTCTCCACACACAAGAGAGTGACAGACCAACCCCACCCACCCCGTGTCACACCAGGCCCTGACCCAGAACCAAACCACCTCAGGAAAGGTTTTTTTGATGGAAAGAACATTTTTTCAGGACAGGAAAGCTTGGGATTCACTGAACTGCACATCAGGACTTGCTGAATATTCCAGAAACCCAGGCACATGCTATGGGGTTCTCCAGAGCTCCCTCATGCTCCTTTGCTATTGAAACTTCTCCCTCCTTTACCTGCTTTTAATACTCACAAAACTAAACCTACTTGAACCTATCTCCAGCTAAAACCACATATTTTTCCCTGGTTGATAGAACAAAACATCCAAGGGAGCTACTGGACACTCTCAGCAGGTGTTCTCTGTCCCTCCAGCTTTTGGTTTTCCTGCTGAAGCTGCAGCTCCAAGTTCAAGGCAAGAGCAAATGTCTGCTTTCCCTCCTGCATTTTTTTCCCCTTCTATTTCTTTTCCAAGGGGATGACTTCAGAGCAGAGAGTGGCAGATATTCATGGAGTGCCTGCCTGAGCTGCCTTTAATTGTCCCTGCGTGCTGGGGAGCCAGGAGATAAGAGCAGAGAGCCACTTCAACTGTGTGAATTGGCTGTGGCCCCCTGACTTGATGGAGCAGCCCCAGTTTACACCACCGAGGATCTGCCTTGGAATTTCAAGGCTTTCCAGTTGCTATCATAAATATCTCTTCTTTTTCTTGGCAATGAAGTAATCTAGAGAGTGGTTCCAAAAAATTAAAAGAAGCTGTTGGCAGATGTGTCTATTAGTTTGAGCTGGAGGGCTTTGGCTTTTTTGGAGGCTTGAGCTCAGACGTGGTGTAGCCTAGAGGCTTCTGGACATCCACGGTAGCTTTACCTTTGGCTGGGCTGTTGTTCCTGGAGGAATGTACTTTGTTGAGGTATAGGAGAGACTTAAATGAGAGATTTGGGAAATGGGGAACGGGAAGAATTCCAAAGCTGCCCCTTGTCTCACTGCTGACCCCACTGAATCCCTGAGTCCCAGGGATGAATGTGTGCTAGGCCAGGTAAGCACAAGGTGATATCCAACTTTCCCTGTTAAAACTCAAAAAAATCTACCTTTCCCAAGGACAGACACCTTTTTTTTTTTTCCTGTAGAAAACACTCTCAGCTTCCTGGGAGCAGAATTCCTCAGTGGATTGTGCCTGGGAAGCTCAGCAGAGCCAGGCCTATCGCTGCTGTGGCCAGCACAAAAAAAAAAAAAGCACAAAACACAATAAAATGCACCTTTCCCAAGGGCAGACTCCTTTTTTTTTTTCCTGTAGAAAACACTCTCAGCTTCCTGGGAGCAGAATTCCTCAGTGGATTGTGCTTGGGAAGCTCGGCAGAGCCAGGCCTATCGCTGCCATGGCGTGGGGCTGGCGCCACTGTGGGTGTGGGTGTAAACATGAGCCAAGAGTGCCAAAACCAGCCAGGTGTGCCCAGCCCAGTGTGCCCCAGGTGTGCCCAGCCCAGTGTGCCCCAGGTGTGCCCAGCCCAGTGTGCCCCAGGTGTGCCCAGCCCAGTGTGCCCTGGCTGTGCTGCCACACAGGCTCTTCTGCAGCCTCTCCTGAGGGATCCATGGCCCACTCCCACGTCCAGGGGATGTGGAAAGTGCCATGTTTGCTCTCCTTTGGCAGCCCTTGGAGACCCTAGAGGGCTTCCTTGAAGTTGAGAGTGGCTTTGCAGAGCTGGGCTGGGAAAAAAAAGAGTTTGTGTTTTGGAGAAACGTGGTCTTATTTGGCAGAGTTCACCCCAGAGGGACCCATGCGTGTCCTGCTGGTCCTGTCTCTGGCCCATGCTCACATCACCTGCACAAATCAAGGTGAAACTCTATATAAATTCCCAGCTGGTGCTGAAATTGCTTGGATTTTATAATTTGGCCCTGGGATTCATCCAGAAAAAAACCATCAAAGCTTTCTGCTCCATCACTGGTGCTGAGTTAAAGTGACTTTGGGGGCTGAGCTGACCCCACTCCCTGGAAAGCAGAGCAGTGCACAAATGCCCACGTGGCTGCTCTCTTTGGCTGTGCCAGCCAGCAACCAAAGCCACCAGGAGCTAAAATCCCATTGCTCCTTGTGGTGTCACCCTTCCTGGTGGGAATCACAACATCTGTGGGAGCAGCAGCTCCCTTGAGGGGAAGAAGGAATTGCTGTGGCCATCATTCACCTTTCAGGCCTCTGTGGCGGCCTGGGGGAGTTGGTGTGGGCCCAGAGAGCAGCGTGGGCAGGATTTGTGTTGGTGTGGCCTTTTTGGAGCATTTTTGGGCAATACCAGTTCCCCAAAGTTTGCTAAGTGGAGCATTTTTCCTAAAGCAGCTCCCCTTCTTGCTGCCAAGACAGCCCTATCACCTCCAAATACTCAGCACTTTCCAGGCTGGATCAATGGGCAATTGTTCCAGAAACACATGGAACTCCCCGAGCCTGCCTCTCTCCTTCTGTTGTCTTGTGTTTTCATTGGGATTTTTTTTGAACATTTTATTTCAACCTTTAACAAAACCCCC
The DNA here is from genome assembly GCA_013399455.1 of Anthoscopus minutus. Classification (NCBI taxonomy): domain Eukaryota; kingdom Metazoa; phylum Chordata; class Aves; order Passeriformes; family Paridae; genus Anthoscopus; species Anthoscopus minutus. The sequence goes on along the minus strand of VWYI01000705.1, from coordinate 44,670 downwards.
AGAGATCCGAGCAAAAAATAGCACGAATAAGAAAACAAATTCTATCATAATTTTTCTCCAGGCCAGGGAAATAATTGCCCGGCGTGCTCTGCTCCTCCTTCCCAGCCCCAGGAAGGTTTTACGAGCTGGAGCAGCCTCTCTCTCAGGAGGTGCTTGAGAGGAAAAGGAGCTGGCAAAGCCAGGGCCGTGTTTTCCATCTGCTGTTTCCCCATGGAAGCCAGGCCCAGCCGAGCCCAGGCGGTAACAAACCCCTCAGATCATTGTCAGGGAGCTGAGCTGACACCTGGCCCCCGTGCAGTGGCCATTCCAGGGCACTGGACACAGCTCGATCCCACATTTTGGATTTACAGGCCCCGCACAATAATCACCTCTTAACTCCCCCTCCCTCCTCGGCTCTGGGCGCTGAGCAACAGCAGACGGGAGATTTCATGTGCCATAAATATTTAGATTGTGCCTGTGTGTTTATAACACTTGCTGGGGTGGGACTGGAGCAGCTCACACTCAGCAGCAACACCTGATGCTGGGGAAAGTTTTCCATCACCTCACGGGGACCAGGGAGCAGCCACAATCCTGCTTCCCGGGAGCTGGGCTGTGCTTCCCTGTCCTCCTGCAGGAAAACAGCAATGAGAACAACGTCAGGGGGATTTCATGGAGCTGCTGCCTCAGAGGATGTGGGGGGAAGAAAGAAAGTTGTGGTTGGGATGGAATGGGAAATTTTAGTAGTGTTACCAGGGGAAGCAGGTTCCCCATGCCCCAGAGGTTCCAGGCCTCTCCAACATGGAATCCCAGCCTGGTTTGGGTTGGAAGGAACCTTAAATCCCATCTCATCCCACCTCCTGCCATGGACAAGGACACTTTCCACCATCCCAGCTTGCTCCAAGCCCCATCCAACCTGTCCCATGGCATGGCTCCCCTTAAAATGATGGAATAACTAAAGCAGAGGATTTAAGAGCAGGAAGGACATTAAAGGGGATTTTTGGGAGTGCAGAAACAGCCCAGCTGAGGTTCTAGGCCCTCTTCCATAAGGATGAGGCCAAGCTGTGCTGTGCTGGTGGCCCTGGGTGGATTGGACTAGGCAGACTGGGAAGCTCTGCAGGGCAGGCCCTGAGCTCAGCCCAGCGCTCTCCAGAGTACTGGGGCTCTGAAGTGTTATGGAATTTTTGGGGCTTTAATAAATGTGTTTTTACTAATGTTTCTTTAGGGGAAAATATTTTTCTTTTGTTTCTCTGCGAAGCCTCTTTAGGACTTGCTGTGGAAGTGCAGCCAATACTTTGAGCTCTGGCTCTTTTTTTCCCCCTGCCCTGTGCTTTTTTTTCCCCTCTCTTTTTGGTTTTTTTTGGAGAAGAAATAAATCTTGGGTTTTAGTCCCTTCCCTTGCTCCTATTCCATCTACCTGCTGGGTTCTGTTCTGTGGATTTAGAAACAGGAAAAATGACTCCATTGAGAACTTGGAAAGCGTTTTCCTCCCTGGGCAGGAGGTTTGATATTTGTCTTTGCTCCAGCCTTTTTCCTGGAGCCTTTAATGCTTATCATGGTCAGAGATAAGACATCACCAAAGATGGATAATAAAGGATGCCCAGTTTGGAGATTGTTGGTTCCTCTTTAAATTTTGAGTTTGGTGCAGTGAGGGCTAGAACGAAGAAGGAAAAATAAACAGAGAAAAAGAGTGAGAAAACCCTTCCTCATCTTGTTTTAGAATCAGCAGATGGAAAGGAAACATAAACTCAATTTTATGTGGATTATAAGGCACCTATAAAGAGTCATATGAACTGAGACACTTGGCTCTGCTACCCTAATGATACCTATGGAACAATATGTGAAACCTATTACACTCTCCTGGCTGTATGTGTGTGTATATATTTATATATATGGACAGAGAAGGAGCGAGGGGGACGAAATATGGGGCCTTTATTTTTATTGGCTTCTGCGAAGAATAAATTACACAGCAAGGGCAAGGTTAAATTATTGTAAATGTCTGTATGAAAGGCATCACTTAATTATTAACAGTCTGCTACAAATAAAAGGTACAGATGCTAAAATGGCCTGACCTGCTGGATTGGGGGGTTGTTTAAAGTTGGTGCTGAGGCCCACAGCTGACTTGTTCTGTCAGACAGGCTGGAAAAAGAGGCAGGGTAAGGTTTCATTGCAGGGTGGCTTCGAGCCCTCTTTACCAGATGGCAAGGAAAGGTTTGGAAAATGGGGCAGGGGAAGGTGGGAGCATTCTGAAATCAAGGGGAGAGCACTGCAAGGAGAGATGATGCTTAGAACCACCTGGACAGGGAGCACATGGAAACTCCGAGAGTGTAACGCCCTAAAAACTTTCTCTTGCAATCTCTCTCCCTCATGCCTTGCCCACAAAGGGCAAATCCACAGTGGGTATGAGTTTCTTAAAGTGGGGTTAGTAAAGTCACCCCTGTCCCAGGTAGGAAAAGGTCAGAACCCTTTTAAAGGTGCAGGGGGCTGCACCTGAGCAGTCTGCAAAAGGTAACGCACAGACAAAACCATCCCAGCATGGAATTTCCACAGGGAAACTTGGAGGCTGCACCAAGTTTGGAGGGAAAAAAAAAAAGTCTGAAACTCCACCAGTCTATAGGAATGAAAGAACTCTGTGGAAAGCTCTCCTTTGCACTCACTCACCAAATTAAAGCTGCTTTTGGCAGGGAAGGGCCATGTCTGTGATTCCGTGTTCAGCCTCGGGGCCAGACGGAATTCCCTGGAGCAGCTGCCCACTCCCACCTCCCCTGCACGCTCCAGGCGCTCCCTGGAGTGGAGCTGGAGCATCATCTCCTAGGGAGAGACATCCAGCCTTGTTTTAAGATCCCAAAATCCCTGAGAATTTGCTGCCTCCCTCCTTGCTGAGCCCTTCCAAAGGCTCGATGTGTCAACACCGTCGTTTGTTCATGTGGAAAAACAGGATGGTGAAGGAAACTCTTGGTGTGAGGTTGATCCTGATGGATTTTAAAGCAATTAAAGCCTGAGGGGATGGGACAAAGAGGAGGAGCACAGATAATCACTCACCAGTGGTCCCTACACCCGTGTTTAGGTGCAGAGCATCCCCAGCCCTGTCTTTGACAGAGTTGAGGAAAGTCACATCAAGTTATTGCCCTGAGCTTTTACCTCCTGACTTCAGAACACAAAGACACAACCAAAAAATGCCAATTTTGTCTTACATGTTGCTGAAATTGCCATCAGTGGCCATGTGTCTGCTTCCTCTTCATCCCCTTGGCTCTGGCTGCTCCTGCAGGAACAGGCCTGGGGGCTCCTCAGTGGGAGTTCCAAGGCTCAGGTTTGTGGAGAAGGTGTTGAAGAAATTACCCCTAAAAAGGGAATTTTGGTGTGGTTTCCCATCACCTCAGACTTCTGCACGAAGGTTTGGAAATATGAGCCTTGAGCTGGGGAAATTTGAAGTCCAGGTGGAGACTGGATGGAATTAGTGACAGGTAAATTCTCTGCTCTGCAGGGTTCCTCCCATCTCTGTGTTTTACCTTTGTGGGAGTCTGATGTTTTCCCACAAAGCCCTCGATGACAGCAGAGCAGGAAAACACTTAACCCACTGCTTCTTTGAGTTCTGGTGCTGTAGGAAAGAGGAACAGAGGCTTTTCCCTGCTCCTGGCAGACAGGGATAGAATTCCTGCCGGGGAAAAGCTGCCTCCACAGGAGGTACATCTCGGAACAAGGGGGAGCATGTCGTGACCAGGCTCCAACAGTAGCACAGCCTGCTCCAGACCCCATGGGCTGCTGAGAATCCCGATCCCTCACATCTCATGGACTGCCTTGGCCCCTCTCCAAAGGCCCTTGGCAGCCGTTCAAGGCCTCGCAAGGTGCTGAACACGCCGACGTTCCTTTTGTCTCCGGCGTGTGTGCGTGTGTGGGGATGGATTACCCCAGCTTCCCTGCCGGAATGGGGCTGGGATTTGGCTGGAATAGTCAGGTAGCGCTGCAGGTGAAGGGTTTGTAAGGTGGCTTCACCTTGGGTGGGATCTCCAGCTGTTTCTCCAAAAGATTTCTAATGGGTGATCTCAGTTCCAGAGGGCTGTGGGCAAAGCTTTGGCAAAGCATCAGGAATGTTGATGAGATCAATCCAAAGCAGGACAGGGATGGAGGCGTTGTCGGGAGCCTTTTGTGCAGCTGCTGATTGCAAAGTGCTGGTGGTCACTGCTCGGGGCTGTAGCTGCAAAGGTGGTTGGTTGAATGGATCGGGGGAATTTTTGTTGTTGGGATTCATTGGGAAGGGTTGGGAACAGGAGAACTGCCACCAGGAGCTGGGAATGGGATGGGAAGGAGTCCTGGGGGATCCATACCTTTCCAAAGGTGTAGGAGCAGGGCAGGGACAGGGGCAGGTGTGTTGGGAAGGGGCTGCTCCATGAATGTCCCGTTCCCACATCCCCTTCTCCCACCCTGAGGGGAGCCATGGCTGGGGGTGAAACTTCCAGAGGCTCTAAAAGCCGGGATCTCCACGGAAGGGAAAAAGTGACAGGGGGAAGAGCCAGGCTGGCCCCACCTCGCAGGGTCCGGCTGGAATGTGTTTGCTCTGAGGGGGAGCGGTGCCGGTGTTGGGTTTGTAACGTGAACCCTCTGCAAATACCTCCGGGGCAGACAGGTCCCTCTCGGGCTGTGTTTATTTAATAAAGAGCCAGTGAAGTAACTGCAATTTCATTGTCAATTTACTAATGCGTTACAGTTATGTTTCTGAACCTCATTGTTTGGGCTCAGGAGCTCGCAGTGCCTGGCCAAAACTTTCCTTTTTTCTCCCCCTTATTCCTCCCCTCAAGTGTAAAACACGTTTTATTATGACTAGAATGTCTTCTATTTATCAAAAACTGGGATTAAAACCCTTGACTCCCCCCTTCCATGCACATATCCAACTTGGCAGCAGGTCGGTGATTAACCTCCTGAAAGCCTCGCTTGCTCGCTCATTTTTTTTATTGTTTTTAAGAGAGGTAAAACCACGCACGTTTGCGCACACACTGGCACATAACACACACACATTTTAAAAGTTCATCTGGGAAGAATACAATGGAAACTCTGGCTGGAAAAGCCACAGAGCCGTGCGTCTTTGTGGTCTGGGAAGTCTGACTACGGCCTCCTACTCTTTTGGATGGAAACCTGAGGTTTGAAACATGATTGCACGTTCTCAATAATAATAACAATAATAAAAAAACTCCAACAAACCCCAGCAGCCCTCCCCAATAGGGAGTGGGAAAGAGAAATGAGGTTTTTGGATGAAGAAGGAGAGAGGGTAGCAGAGCAGCTGCTGAGTTGTTTTGGGTTTGAGCCTCAGCAGGTCCTTCCTGCCCTGCAAAGGGTTGGAGAGCGGCGGGGTCGCTCTCAGCTGAGGTTTGGTAGATCCCCTGTCCCACACCAGTTCATTTTCACCAAGGATCCTTGTAGGAGAGGACTTTCCTCCTCTCAAAGCTGTGGGAAGAGCCTTGGGTTCATCAAGTTTGACTTCAGGGCTGCTGTGGTGCAGAGGGGAGGCGGGAGCAAGGTGGGACATTTGGATCCAGACAGGACACGGGGACTTTTTTGGCTTCCACCCAGGTGATGTTTTTGCTCTGGAGCACTGCAGACTTCCCTATCCCACATCCCCAGTGCCTGGGGGGGTTTTGGGAACAGCTCTCTACCTGTGGGTACCTCTGTGTGCCCTCATTCCCATCAGTAATGGGGGACAGCTACAGGCAAAGCTCTGCCTGTTTGATTTTTTCGTCAAAGGATTTGGGATTTTCATTCTGCCCAGGACACTCCAGGTGTTGCTCCCTGGGACAGAGCTGTGCCAAGGCTGTGCCAACTTGGAGCTGCCCGTGGATGTCTCAGGGGTGTTTGAGTGGGGTTTGTCTCTCTTTTCTGGAGCCCTTTGAGCTGAGGTTTCCCTCCTTCCATTTTGGGGCTGTTTGAGAGGGGCTTGTCTCTCTTTTTTGGAGCCCTTTGAGCATGTTTTGTCTCTCCCTCTCAGGGCTGTTTTCAGCGAGGTTTTTCTCCCTTTTTTGTGACTATTTGAGGCAGGCTCCTCTCTCCCTCTTGGGACCATTTGAGCCTGGGTTTTTCTCTCTTTTTTGGGGCCATTTGAGCCAGGTCTGTCTCTCTTTCAAGGCTGATTGAGCTGGGTTTGTCATTTGCTTTTGGGGCTGTTTGAGCCAAGGTTTGACTCTCCCTTTTAGGGCCACTTGACCTGGGTTTGTCCCTCCCTCTTGGGGCTGTTTGAGCTGAGTTTGTCTCTCTGATTCAGGGCTGTTCCAGCGGGTTCCCCTCTGCCCTTTGGCAGATCTGTCTCTCCCTTTTGAGGCTGTTTGATCCAGGTTCCTCTTTATCTCGGGGCTGTCTGAGCACAGTTCCTCTCTCCCTCTTGGGGCTTTTAGCAGGTTTTGTCTCTCCTTTTTGGGGCTATTTGAGCCAGACCTGTCTCTCCCTTTTGAGGCTGTTTGAGCAGGTTTCTCTCTCCCTCTCGGGGCTGTTTTAGCAGCTTTTCTCCCTCCCTCCCGGGGCTGCCTGAGCACAGTTCCTCTCTCCCTCTTGGGGGTGTTTTAGCAGATTTTTCTCTCCCTTTTGAGGCTGTTTGAGCCCAGTTCCTCTCTGCCTCTCGGGGCTGTTTTAGAAGGTTTTGTCTCTCTTTTTTGGGGGCTTTTAAAGCCAGATCTGTCTTTCCCTTTTGAGGCCACTTGAGCAGGGGTTTTTCTCCCTTTTGAGGCTGTTTGAGCAGGTTTTTCTCTCTGTTTTAAGGTTGTTTGAACCAGATTCCTCTCCCTCTTGGGGCTGTTTTAGCAGGNGGGCTGTTTGAGCAGCGTTTTTCTCTCCATTTTGAGGTCGTTTGGACCAGGTTCCTCTCTCCCTCTCAGGGCTCTTTTAGCAGATTTTCTCTCTCCTTTTTGGGGCTGTTTGAGTCAGATCTGTCTCTCCCTTTTGAGGCTGTTTTAGCAGATTTCTCTCTCCCTTTTGAGGCTGTTTGAACCAGGTTCCTCTCTCACTCTCGGGGCTGTTTTAGCAGATTTTTCTCCCTTTTGAGGCTGTTTGAGCAGGTTTTTCTCTCTGTTTTAAGGTTGTTTGAACCAGATTCCTCTCCCTCTTGGGGCTGTTTTAGCAGGTTTTCTCCCTCCCTCTTGGGGCTGTCTGAGCACAGTTCCTCTCTCCCTCTCGGGGCTGTTTTAGCAGGTTTTTCTCTCTGTTTTGAGGCTGTTTGAGCAGGTTTCTCTCTCCTTTATTAGGCCGTTTGAACCAGGTTCCTCTCTCACTCTCGGGGCTGTTTTAGCAGATTTTTCTCTCCCTTTTGGGGCCGTTTGAGCCGGTCCTGTCTCTCCCTTTTGAGGCTGTTTGAGCAAGTTTCTCTTTCCCTTTTGAGGCTGTTTGAGCCGGGCTTTTTCTCCCTTTTGGGGCCGTTTGAGCCAGGTTCCTGTGTCCCTCTTGGGGCTGTTTTAGCAGGTTTTTTCCTTCCCTCCCGGGGCGNTCCTGTGTCCCTCTTGGGGCTGTTTTAGCAGGTTTTCTCCCTCCCTCCCGGGGCTGCCTGAGCACAGTTCCTCTCTCCCTCTCAGGGCTGTTTTAGCAGATTTTTCTCTCCCTTTTGAGGTTGTTTGAGCAGGTTTCTCTCTCCCTTTTGGGGCCGTTTGAGCCAGGTTCCTGTGTCCCTCTTGGGGCTGTTTGAGCAGGTTTTTCTCTCCCTCCCGGGGCTGCCTGAGCACAGTTCCTCTCTCCCTCTCAGGGCTGTTTTAGCAGGTTTTTCTCTCTGTTTTGAGGTTGTTTGAGCAGGTTTCTCTCTCCCTCTTGGGGCTGTTTGAGCAGCGTTTTTCTCTCCATTTTGAGGTCGTTTGGACCAGGTTCCTCTCTCCCTCTCAGGGCTCTTTTAGCAGATTTTCTCTCTCCTTTTTGGGGCTGTTTGAGTCAGATCTGTCTCTCCCTTTTGAGGCTGTTTTAGCAGATTTCTCTCTCCCTTTTGAGGCTGTTTGAACCAGGTTCCTCTCTCACTCTCGGGGCTGTTTTAGCAGATTTTTCTCTCCCTTTTGGGGCCGTTTGAGCCGGTCCTGTCTCTCCCTTTTGAGGCTGTTTGAGCAAGTTTCTCTTTCCCTTTTGAGGCTGTTTGAGCCGGGCTTTTTCTCCCTTTTGGGGCCGTTCGAGCCAGGTTCCTGTGTCCGTCTCGGGGCTGTTTGAGCAGGTTTTTCTCTCTCTCCCCCGCTCCCAGCCCCATCGGAACTCGGTGCTTTCCTCTCAGCCCCTGCGCTCTGCCCAAGCTCCGCGGCTCCGGCAGCTGCAGCCCAGCCCTGCCCGGGGCCGTGACCCTGCAGCGGCTCCCGGCTCTGCCCTCAAAGGCTCCACTCCAGCCGGATCAGCTCTCGGGGCCCTCCACAACACAGTCGTGACAAATTACATGGGGTGGCATCAGCGGGGACCCCTCGGGCTGCCCCCGGGGCTTTGAAGCAGCCTCGGAGCCCAGCTCGGAGCGCGGCTCTTTGTGCGCCCGGCCCCGGCGCAGCGAGCGCGGCTCGCTCCGTAATGAGAGGGAAGATTTCTGCTAATCTCCTCCTAAATGAGGGGCTAATTCCTGCAGCAGAAACTTGTCAGCTGCTTGTTAACAGCCTCTCGGACCCGCGCTCACGTGGCCTTCATTATTTTTAGGAGCTTTCTTTTCTTTTTTTTCTTTTTTTTTT
>VWYI01000705.1:15641-35995 GCA_013399455.1 Anthoscopus minutus | reverse complement strand
TTTTTGGGGGGGGGGGGTTGGAACAGAAGCGTAAACTTCGCTTAAACCGAGCTCGTTTAACAACCCCCGGCTTAAATCCGATGGTTTGGGAGAGAAATCTGGCAAGAAATCCAGCAGCACTGGTAGTGGGGGACGTCGCATATTGAATATTCCCCCTTTTTTTCTCGTTTTTCTTCCTCGTTTTCTATTTTTTTTTTCATTTTTAAATATGGAAACTTTTAGGCACAATCCCGGCCCTGTGTTTAAGTCATTAAAACATCTTTAAGCATTTTCTGGTTTGAGTTTTCTTAGCAGCAGCCCTTTTCCTGGAATGTATTTTATTTTTCTTTTAAGTTGATGAAAAAAGAAAAAATAATAATAATAATAAAAAAAAAACCTGCCCCTTGTATTTTTATTTTTTTTTTAAGGAGAGTGAGGAGAGGGGGGTGGAGGACGTTGTGGGATGAGGAAAGTGAGAGAACAGGGCCCTTTCTGTGCTTTATTTCTAATCCGCAGGAATCCATTTTAGCCTTTTACGGCTGTTGCACTTGCTGACAGGATTTACATTCTCCGTATGTTATCTGAAACATCACAATCTGCGGCTCTGGGATTGTTTCATGCCTGGGTTAAAAACACGCCGGTGCTTCTGAGAGGCTGCGGGGAGGGAGCTGGGCAAGAGCAGGGAGGGAAAGCTTTTTAAAAAGGGGGGGAAAAAAAAGGGGGAGAAAGTGAGAGCCGAGCACTTGGCGGCAGAGTTCACGGCCCAGACAAACTGATGTTCAAGGGAAGCAGGAAGGGTTTTAGATCCCTTTGATTCCAGCCCTGTTGGAGCACAGTGCAGGGCTGGGAAAGCAGCGATGGAAAAACCCACCCTGCACTGCCTCTGAAGCCCCTCTGTGCTGAGCTGGGCTGGGATCACAGAAGGGTTTGGGTTTAAAGGGGCCTGAAAGTTCTTCCAGTCCCACCTAAAATATTCCACTGATCCAGGCTGCTCCACACCCCTTCCAGCCAGGCCTTGGGCACTGCCAGGGATCCAGGGGCAGCCACAGCTTCTCTGGGCACCTGTTCCAGGGCCTGCCCACCCTCACAGGGACATCCACAGATTTAAACTTCCCCTTTTTTCAGTTTTTCAGTCATTTCCCCTTGTCCTGTCACTACAGCATTCTGGGGATGGATGGAGCATGGATGGATGGATGGATGGATGGACAAACAAAAGCACCCAAAAACTTTCTTCTGGCCTGCTTATCAAAAACTCCTGGGAATAAAACTTGATTTTGGTAGAAACCAAACTAAAAGCCATTAAAATCCAGTTTTGCCAAGTGCTTGTTGAGAAAAGAGCAAACACAGAGGATGTGGTAACAATTTTCTAACAGCCTCAAAAGTTGCTGTGTCCATCCAGGGTACCCATCAGTGATCCCAAACATTCATCCCTCCCTCTGCCTCTGCCTGGAAACCCCAAAAATCCCCAGGCTGGGCCATTCTCTGCATCCTCTGCTTTTCCCACCAAGGCTGGGCCATGTCTCTGAGTGCTCAAGGAGGTGCCACTCCACGTTGTTGGTTTTCTGCTCATGACCAAGCTCTAAGCTCTTAATGTAGGGACTTCAGCTTTTTAATAACTCACAGGAGAACCCAGGGAAAATGTAAGTTTTATGGAGTCTAGAGAATATTTTTAAAGGATTTAGATGTCTGGAAAAAGTGTCTTAGGAGGTTTAACTGCTTTGCAGTGGAAAAAAAAATTAACAAATATTCTTATTTCTTTGTTAGTCCCTTTTGGGGCAGAGCAGCCGCCACATGTTCCGGGCAGGGCTGTGATCCCAAGGCTCTGGGCCAAATCCCAAATCCGTGCAAAGCAGCACAGTCCAGGTAGGGTGGGCTGGAGCTTGGTCCTGTGTGTGTTTACAGGGTGAAAGCTCCATAATCACTGGAGATCTGAGAGATGATTATTTTTGGGGTGGTATGAAGCTCTTTGTTGGAGAATCAGCAACATTATCCGGGGTCCCAATCCAAACAAAGGGGGATTTGGGCTCACCAGGCTCTTCTTGTACTCCCCTCTCTGTGCTCCATGCTGGTTTATCCTCTCAGTCGGGATGGAGCCACCTCTGCAGGAGCTGGATCATGGCTGGGCACCAGCTGGGCTGGTTTCAGGTTGGTCTGTGGCACCTGAGCTCAGGAAAAGCAAATTTCCCAGTGTGGCACTGGCACAGCCCACTCCACATCTCTGGTCTCGTTTGGGGTGGGCTCCACCTGGGATAAATTCACAATTTCCTCGTGGAAAGGGTGGTCAGAGAATGGGTTTGGAGTCCCCATCCCTGGAGGTATCCAAGGAAGGACTGAATGCCACACTCAGTGCTCTGGGCTGGTGACAAATCAGGGATCAGGCACAGCTTGGACTGGATGGCCTTGAAGAGCTTTTCCAGCCTCAGGGGATCTGGGATTCAGTGGGACACATCAGGAGCCTCATCCTCTGTGTGTCCCTGCCTGGGTGTGTTGCCAGTGTCCTACACACAGATCCCTCCCCAATCCCAAGTTTGGAACTCAAATCCTCTCTCCCAGATAAGAAGGAGGGCAGGTTTGGATCAGATACAAGGAAGAAGTTCCTCCCTGTGAGGCTGGTGAGGCCCTGGGATTACCCAGGGAAGCTGTGACTGCCCCATTCCTGGAAATGTCCAATGGACCAGGCTTGGAGCACCCTGGGACAGTGGAAGGTGGCAGGGCATGGAATGGGGTGGTCCAGCTCCCTTCCAACCAACCCATTCCACCATTCTGTGAACGCCCAGAGCCCTGCCTGGCCATTCCTGTGTCCCCAACAGCCACCTGAAGGTTCTGGTGCCACTTCTTGGCTCACCCCTCTCGCAGTGACCACCGTGGGCACCTCCAGCCCCACAAGCCAGCAGGAGCTGTGTTCCTCCCCCCCATCCCTGCGAGTGAAAGAACCCACCTGTGTCTGCGGGGCCTGTTTGGGATTCCTGGGAAACTTTAACCTCTATTAATACCGCTGAATTATTCCTTCATATGGCAAAGCACTTATGTAAACCGATCTCCTCCCGCCTCGGAGGAGGCAGGCACTGCTCAGATGGATCTACCTGCTCTCAGGGGGCTCCCAAACCCTCCACATTCCTCCACGGCGCTGCTTTTTTTCCCCCTCCTCACCCCTTGCAGGAGGACGTGCGTGTGCTGGGAGCAGGCACGTGATGGGAAAAAGGGGGAGAGAGGAGGAGAAGGGAAGGAGGAGTGAGATCACTGGGATAATTGGCTGCGAGGCCTCTGGAGCAGCAGCAGGTTGGCGAGTACATTTGTCTGTCTCTCCGTCAAGTTTTGCCGAGCTGGTGTCTGAGTCAGACCTCCCCAGAGCTGGAGTAAATTAGGAGGAGGCTGGCTGGGGTCAAGTGAGCTTAGCTGTCATTTACACCGACACCTTTTTATGTCGCAGCAGCTCCCGGCGTGGCCAGAGCTCCGGGAAGGGAATCCATGGAAATGAGAACCAGGCCCAGGAGGGTCTTTTTAGCAGTGGCAGCACCAGGGATTCCCAGCCACCAGCACTCAGAAGCTGTGGAATCATGGGGCTGTCCTGAAATCCCTCAGTTTGATAATTTTACTTTATTTCTTGGGGTTTATGGTTTTCTGCCCTTGGCTGCAAAGGCTCAGAGGGGGCTTTTGGAATAGGAACAAATGAGGAGAAGATCAAATGCATCGGGAAATTGTGGGGCTCCAGCAGATGGGGCTCAAAGATGCCAAAATAGCTGAGGTCTGGCAGTGGTGCTGGGTGTCACTGGGGCAGGATCACACCTGTCCTGAGGGGCAGGAGTCTCAGGAGGAAGCATTTCTGCCTTCCTCCTGTCTGCCACCTGCATGGCACTCAGAGAATCACAGAATGCTATGGGTTGGAAGAGACCTTAAAGTTCATCTCATTCCGTGCCCCTGCCATGGGGGCACCTTGCCCTATCCCAGGCTGCTCCAAGCCCCATCCAGCCTGGCTTGGGCACTTCCAGGGATCCAGGGGCAGCCACAGCTTCTCTGGACACCCTGTGCCGGGGCCTCCCCACCCTCACAGGGAGGATTTATTGCCAATATTTCATCAATCCCTGCCTTCTGACACTTTGAATCCATTCCCCTTTGTCCTGTCCCTCCAAGCCCTTGTAAATATTCCCCCTGCATCTTTCCTGTCGGCTCTTTCAGGCACTGGAAGGCCACAGTCAGGTCACTCTGAAGCTTCTCTTCTCTAGATTGAACAATCCCACTTGTCAAAGTACATTTGAAACTCTCAGGGCATTCCTAAAGCAAAAATTCCTGGATCCCAGCTCCAGCTGCCAGGATCCAAAGTTGGCTCTCGACCTGGTGGGAAGCCTACGGTCACAAATGATCCCAAGTGCTTGGAGAGACTTTGGTTTTTCCAGCCCAGGAGCAGAACAAGTTGGAAAAAGAGAGGTGGGAAGATCTGCAGTTCTCCTCTGCTCCCCACAGATATTTTGTTTGGGTTTTTTAGGTTTTTTTTTAACAAGCAGAGCTGAGGTTTGAAATTCCACCCATGCTGGGAAGCTCAAAATCCATTTTCCATCTCTCCAGTCCACCCTTTCTGCATGGCTAAGGAAAAGGGATTTTGGAAGACTTCTTGCTTTGTAAGGGCCAGGTTAGAATTCAGCCTTTGGTCAGTTCTGAGGAGAGAGAAATATCTGCACCCCCAGAATTCAGCTGTGTAGTGTTTTCTGTCCATACTTGAATTGAATTAACCTCAGGTGAGGCAACAAACACAGCAGTGCTAAAGAAATGCTGGAAAATGAGGCTTCTCTTGGCCTCATGATTGGCTTTGTCCTGCCTGCCTTGCTGCTGGTGACATTCCTGGCTGGCTCTGTCCTCTCTCTCCAGCACCAAGCACAGCAGGGACCTGATTTCATCCGAAGCTCTGAGGTGCCACCATCAAACCTGGCTGTCCCTGCAGCCCAGGACTGTCCAGAACCTGCCCTGTGACTGCTCCAGGTGATGCTGCCCCAGGACCTGGAGATTCCTGTGATTCCATGACTTTGGATGGAGCCAGACTTTCTGGAAGGGGTGTTCTGGTCACTGCAGGGGATTGGGTTAAGTCTGGACAAACGGAGACAAAGGAATTACTGAGCAAAATATCCTGGCCTGTCTTCTCCAGGAGGTCACAGAGATGATCTGTTTGTCCTTTCTGGCCTTTAAATCCACTAATCTATTTTCCCTTCCAGGAACTGGAACTGTATTCTGAGAACAGCCCCTTAGGAAAAGAGAAAAAAGCAGGCAAAGGAGGCCTTTGAAAAACAACAGCAAAGCAAAACCCCCTTCAACTACAAAATAAACTGAGGTACAAGGTGCAATTAACAATGCACCAACAGCAGAGCCTGGAATGTAAATTGTATTTAAATAGGGCTGTGAAGAATGTTTCAGTCCCCTAAATGGCTTCTCTCTCCTGCTGCCTTGAACCTCCAATCAAGCCCTGCCTGGGAGTAATTTGGGGCTGGAAATTGTTGCCACACGAACAGCTGAAGGCTGGCAGGGTCACCGGCCCCCCGTGTCACACCCTGTCATTTTAGATTAAGATATGCAAGGGCGACACGGCTGCGAACTTTCCCTGGGCTGTGTCCATCCCCTGGCTGCCAGGAGAGGAAGGCGTAATTGGAGTCAACTGCTTGATTATGATAATTGCTACTGTCTGGGGGAAGAAACAGCCCAGGCCTGGAGCCTGAGCCGTGCTGCACCTTTGGGGTGCTTGCCAGCAGATGGGCCTGGCACAAAATGCCCTTTTTGGCCCCGTTTCGGCCCCTTGACCTCTGCTTGGCCACTTGTTGACTCCGGGCAGGGTCACAGGGTTTGCTGCTCCTTCTCTGCTTCCCACCATCTCGGGGTCTTCTGTGCTCAAGATGACCCCAAGATGTGTGAAAAGTCTCTTTTCTTCAGCCCAGCTGTCGAAGAAAGAGTCTGAAGTCTTCAGCTCTCACTCTCAAGGTTGTTTATTGCTGGTTATCAGAAACCATTGCCAGCCTGGCCTGCAAAGGCCTGTTCAGCAGAGCAGACCAAGGCACTCTGCCCTCCCCCAGGGCTGGTGCTCTCTTTTATACTAGAAACTACATTTACTTTATTTACAGTTACTTTCCAATAGCTGTCACCTCTGTCAGACTGTGTCCCTTTACCTTACACCAATACCAAAGTGCCACCATCACCCAAGAGATGGAGGCTGGGCAGAAGAAGGAAGGAGGACAGGACAAGGCCCAGTTCCCTCCATCTTGCCTCCCAGCTCACTGGAATAAGAATCCTGAATCTACACTTTTGTGACTTTTACTTCTTCACACAGTGATGGGAATTTGTTCCATGGCTCAAGCTCAAAGGCACAAGGATCTCTGGCTGCATGCCAGGGTCTCTGACCCCCCTGCCAGGGCTTCAAACCCCCCTGGGCTGGGCTCAGGTCACCCAGGGCTGGCACAGGGACATCCTGGGTTCCCACACCACCAGAGGATTGGGCCTGAAGGATTTATCCCCTACGAGGGAAAAGGGATTTTTAAAATGTATCCCCGCGGCACAAGTGGGAGATGAGGTGCCGTGTGTCTCCCGCTGGGATATTTATCAGTCCCATTGTATGGGCCAGCATCAATCTGTGAGAAATGCATCCAGGAAGCTCTGCTGGTCAATCTGTCTCGGCCTGCCCATTTCCATTTGCTGAGAGAGCAGGGATGCTCCTGGAGGTCAAAGCACTGGGATGGGAATGAGGGGCAGGCACTGGGATTTCAGCACTTCCAGCAAAATTTAATGGGAGCTTGTGGGGCTCCCTTTGCCTTGGAGCCTCTTTGAGAAGCTACAACAACCCCTTCTCTTCATCAGTTTTGTTTTCAAGGCTTTTCAATGGTTTTGAGGTCCTGGGATAGAGAAGGAAGGATCTCAGGGTGAAATCCTGAGGAAATTCTGTTGAATTCCCAAACCCACCCCAGGTTTGGGCTCTGAGGCTGAAGCCTTGGAGCCATTGGAATTTCCAGTGGAAGTCAAACACTTCCATAGCCCTGGGAAGCTTGGCAGCAATTTCCTTCAGCACTTGGGAGCTTCTCAGCCCAGGAGTGATGGCAGGGAAAAAGCCCTGGAAGGGAGATCACATCCATAATTAAGGAATTATTGTTAATTTCTGGCTATTATTTTTTAATATCAACCCTCCCTGCAAGCTGCTGCTGTGCAGCAATAAGCACAGCCAGAGTTCCAATAGCAAATAACAACAAAGCCATTGGATAATTGTTTCCTTGGTGTCCCAAAAGTTGACTAAAATTGTGAGGTTTAATATTAAAAAAGCAGAGATGTCTGAGGAAGGTGTACCTGTCAGGACACCTGGATTTCTGGGACAGAACAATGGGATAACAGGATCCATCTGTCCCTGTGCAATCTCCAGGAGTGCCCAGCCCCAGCTGCTCCAGGACAGGGCACTCTTGCTCTCGTAGCACTTAAGGCAATGACTCAGGACCCTTTGACTGAGGGCTGTGACACCATTGATTCCATTAATTTATGGGACAACCAGTCCTTTGGAAGAGGTTCTTCCTCATCTCCATTAGCTGGAAATTGCTTTATCCATTTGCAGCAAGGAATTTTGCATCTCTTTCCTCTGCGAGCTTTCTTAAAACTCCATCCCCATGATTCTGGGGATCATTTATTTCAATTTCCGTGGTTTTGTTTTCTTTGGTTTTTTTTCCATCTCCTCAGGAATCACTCGGGGAATGAGCAGAATGAGGCCTGCAGGTGAACTCTGCTTCTCCATAGAAGTTCAGATCTTTCTGACAGCTTTGTTTTACTTCACCAAAAAATTGCCAAAATACACTCAGGGCCTGTTCTCTCACTCCATTTGCAGTTCCAATAGGAAACTCCAAGAGCAGCTGACAAAACCCCTTTTACACTCTCCTGATTTTCTTTTACCAAATCCTGAGTCCTCACTCACTGCCAGCAATTCCTCCTCTTTCATCCAGGAGCTGCTGCTGCTCTGCTGGAGCTGCAGGTGTGGGGTCAGGAGCAGGACAGGGAAGTGAGGGCTCTGTCCAGGTGTCCAGCACAGCTTGGGGCTTCAAAAACCGCGGCTGTGTTCCCAGAGGAGCTGCTGGAAGTGGCTCTCTGGAAGCTGATTTGTGCCAAGGGGTGAAGTTTTGCAGGGGGAGCACAAAAGCCCCTGGCTGAGCTGCTGAGGAGTGGACAGTGAGGAATTGGGGTCCCCAGCAACCCCTGAGATGGGTCTGACCTCCCCACATGTGCTGGACATCACTTAAATGGAGCCATGACCTCAGGGAGAGACAGATCCAAGCCTTGGGCACTCAGGAATGTGGTGGGATGAAGGAGGCAGGGAGTAGTGGGATGAGCAGAGAGTAGTGGGATGAAGGAGGCAGGGAGTGTAGTGGGATGGATGCAAAGATGCAGGGAGTAGTGGGATGGACACAGGAACTGGTGGAATGGTGGGTGGGATGCAGAAATCTGATTTCTCATGGCCATCAAAAGCAACTGGAGCCTGGAAATATGAACTGATAAAACATTGGCTTTTCTGGAACTTTCCTCACAAGTGCAAAAGCAAACCCTGAGCCCAGGAATGCGACTGTTCTTCCTTCTTTGATCACAAGTCTAACAGGAAAAGTTTCACAACCCTTCAGCACTCAGATGTTGCCTCATGTGTCTGGTGCTGGAAGCAGTAAAACAAAAACCACCCTCCCCAGGCCAGCCCCAAGGCCTTGCAGCAGGAGGGAAGGAGAATCACAGAATCCTGGAATGCTTTGGGTTGGGATGGGGCCTCAGAGATCCCAAGCATCACAAAATCCTGGAATGGTTTGGGTTGGGATGGGGCCTCAGAGATCCTCAGAGATCCTGGCAGTTGATTGTTGTTTGGGGAACAGCTCTGCCCTCACCTGTAGGAGCTGTCCTCACCTGAGGCAAAGGAGCTTTTCCCCTCCCTTTGGAGGTGGGGGTGAGGATGGCAGCCTCCTCTGTGGGAAGTCTGGGAATACCAAATGCTGCCCTGCAGCACACGGGGAGCTCAGCTCTGTGTCCCCATCCCATTGCCCCATGTCCTTCTCCAGCTGCCAGGGCTGGGGTGACGTTGTGCTCTACATTAATTAAAATCCTGGCTCAGGAGGAGATTTGAGCTTGCAGTTATCCCAGGATGGAGTGCTTGGCGCTGGAAGTGCCAGCAGCAGTTTTGGGACGTGGTTGCTGTGTGGCTGGGAGAGCCGGGGCTGTGGTGGCACCCACGGTGACACCCCAGGGTGATGTCCCATGGCTGGGGCCAGCTCAGCCTGCAGAGGTGCTGCTTCCATGCTGACAGGTGCTAAGCTGAGGTGTTTTAAAGCAGCTTTGCCTAAATCCCCCATCCGAGGTGCACCCAGAACTCCCCCGGCCGGCTTTGATGTGCTCGGGGCCTCTCGCCAGAGCTGTGGTGTTTATCCAGAGCTGCTTCCTGAATCGGGAAGGGAAGGGAGGCCTGGCTGCCTGGGGAAGCACGGATGGAGTCCAGCTCTCCTGAGAGCCCAACCAGGCTTAAACCAGAGCCCACCAGGGCATCCTGCAAATCGCAGCTCCCAGAGCCTGCGGCAGGAGCTGCAGCAGCTCCATCACCCTCCTCCTCCCATCACCTCCCTCCTTCCCTCCCGGCTGTGCCCGCTGTGAGGGACAGGCACAGACAGGGGGCAAAGCTCAGGTGGCTTTGGAGCATCAGCTTCAAAAAGGTGGTGGGGTGGGGAGGAGGCATCTTTTTCAAAAAGAGCCAAAAAATGGGGGGAAAAAAACCCAAACCAACAGAAAAAGAAACAGTAAACGCATCAAATAATAATAAAAACCCACCCTTTTCTCTGAGCCTCAATGTATGCTGGTGCAGTGCTTAGGGGATTAATCTCTTAAAAAATAAGTGCCATGTGAGTAGACAGGCAGTGATTAAGGTTTTAACTGATCAGTCTGCGTCTGACAGTGAACCAGCTATTATCTTAACGGAATCAAACGAACATTCAGAGCCTCTGCTCAGCCCCAAACATGAAAGGAGATGTCATCTGCTGGCAGTTGGCAAAGCCGCAGGGGAAGGGGGAGAGGGAGAAAGAAGGGAAGGCAAGGAAAGCAAAACAAGGGTGAGAAAAAAAAGGGGGGAAGGAGGGGAAAGAGGGAGAAGGGCTGAGAAAGGATGGAGGGGTAAATAAAAGGGAAGGAGACAAAAGGGAGGGCAGGAGGGCTTTGGAGAAGTGCTCTGCTCTGGTGCTACTTCCCTTCCTGCTTTCCTGAGTGGTTTGGAAGCTGCTCCCTGAGCAATGTGGGCCTTTGGAGCCCTCTCCAACCCTTGCCCTGCCTTTTCCCACTGCGGCCGCCGAGGTCTGCCCTGAACCAGGGAGGTCTGGCACTCTTGAACCTGAGGTCAGAAACAAGAGGGAGGAGAAGAATGGCCTTCAGGCCAGAGGAGGAAACCAGGGCAACCGGGCTCTTACCGGGATAAAAGGGCTTTATCTCGGGGCACTTAAACAAAACACACAAGCCTGAGAGAAGAGGCTCTGTCAAGTGTCCAGAGGAGCCACGAGGGAAACCCCAAATCCCTGAGAGATAGAGGGGTTCATTCCTCAGGGAAAACCCCAAATCCCGGAGGGATAGAGGGGTTCATTCCTCAGGGAAAACTCCAGATCCCTAAGGGATAGAGGGGTTCATTCCTCAGGAGAGACCCCAAATCCCTGAGGGATAGAGGGGTTCATTCCTCAGGGAAAACACCAAATCCCTGAGGGATAGAGGGGTTCATTCCTCAGGGAAAACACCAAATCCCTGAGGGATAGAGGGGTTCATTCCTCAGGAGAGACCCCAAATCCCTGAGGGATAGCGGGGCTCTTTCCTTAGGGAAAACCCCAAATCCCTGCAGGGCCTCTTTCTATACACTGTGCATATCCCATAGCTGGGGCAGGGACAAATTTTGGGCCCTGGGAATGGAGGGCAGGTGGGATTTACCTGGGAATTTCCCCTGGGATGTGTTGGGAGGCTGGAATGCAGAAGTTGCAGTCGCCAGTACAGGGCAGTGAGGGCTGGGAGAGGGAGAGGCTGCCTGGCCATGTTTGCATGGTCACTTCAAGGGAATGCCAGGATTTATGGACTCGAGGATGCAGGAGGAGCTGGGACTGGAGGAGGACGGGAGAGGTGAAACAATGGGGGTTTGTTCACCCAGGGCTGTGGGGCTGGGCTGGGAGGTGACTGGGAGCAAACAGGAGGCAAGTCAAGGAGTTGGAGGAACTTGCTGGGATTCCTATAAAATGTTCCAGCAGGTTTATGGCACAGAGAGGGGTTCTGGGTTCCATGGGAAGGGATTTTATCCACGCTGGAGAAAGGCAGCAGGCCTGGAGTCCCAGTGCCTGACATCCCATGGACCTGCAGCCCCCTGGATGCCCCTTGGATGCCCCCTGGATGCCCCCTGGATGCCCCTTGGATGCCCCCTGGATGCCCCCTGGATGCCCTCTGGAGCAGCAGCCCCTGGCACAGATCCACATCCGCAGGTTAAAGGCTCAGAGGCAGTGCCCTGCCAGACCCTAGCACCCCTGGGGTGTCCAGGCTGCAAATCTCACCCCTTGATCCCCTTCTCCAGAGGGGCTGGGACAGCTGAACTCCTCATGGTAGCCTGCTCCAAGGGCTGGTTTTCTGCTTGATCCCATTGGGACTCAGCCCTGTCCTTCTCCATTTCCTCATAACCACCTTTCACTCGTGTCCCTGTGCCAGAAATCCCCTTTTTGGGGGGAATATCCTGCTCTTCATCTTCCTACCAGGCTCCCCTCCTTGCTCTCTGAGCTTTGGCGTGGGGCAAAGCCCCTCAGTGGAGCTCAGACCCTGATGGAGACCTCAGCTACAGATCCCTCCCACCCCACAGCTACCCTGTGGCCCCGGAGCATGCCAGCACAGGCAGAACCATGAATTTCCCTGGGTGCAGCCCCTCTGCCAGGCTGTTATTGCTCCATGCTGTCCCTGCTGACTCCATCCATCTGCCTGGTGCTGCTGCTCCGTGCCAGGAGGGCTCTGGGAGCGCCAGGGTCACGACTGCCCCATTACAGGGTGAGATTTATCCTTGGCAGGTGTGCTGTGGGATGCTATATTATCCAGGATTATGAACTGTAACAGGATAATCTCTCTAATGTAATTCAAGCTCTCGACATGGCTTATGGCTCCTTAATGTACCTCAGACTGAAGAAT
The DNA here is from genome assembly GCA_013399455.1 of Anthoscopus minutus. Taxonomy (NCBI): domain Eukaryota; kingdom Metazoa; phylum Chordata; class Aves; order Passeriformes; family Paridae; genus Anthoscopus; species Anthoscopus minutus. The sequence goes on along the minus strand of VWYI01000705.1, from coordinate 23,851 downwards.
TACAAGAACATTTTCCCCCCTCCCTGCCTTGTCAGCTCCTAAATGATTTAGGCAATCGCCTGAAGCCAGATCTTGGCCTCCAGTCATAACTCAGAGCAGTTCAGTAAATATGATGGGGAAGGAGTTTTCCGGGCTTTGCTCTTTCTTCCTTCCACTCTGCTCAGCCCTTGGTGAGCTGGGGAATGAGCAGGGAGAGCTGGGATGCACAGGGAGTGAGTTGGGACTCAAAGGGAATGGGCTGGAAATGATGGAACTCACAGGGAATGAGCTGGAACTCACAGGGAATGAGCAGGGACAGCTGGGATGCTCAGGGAATGAGTTGGAACTCACAGGGAAGGAAAAGGGAGAGCTGGGATGCACAGGGAGTGAGTTGGGACTCATAGGGAAGGAAAAGGGAGAGCTGGGATGCACAGGGAGTGAGTTGGGACTCACAGGGAAGGAAAAGGGAGAGCTGGGATGCACAGGGAGTGAGTTGGGACTCACAGGGAAGGAAAAGGGAGAGCTGGGATGCACAGGGAGTGAGCAGGGAGAGGTGAGACTCCCAGGGAATGACCAAGGGAGAGCTGGGGTGTCCAGGGAATGAGCTGGAACTCACAGGGAATGAGCTAGGAATGCTGGGACTCGCAAGGAATGATTTGGAACTCCCAAGGAATGATTTGAGACTCCCAGAGAATGAGTAAGAAGAGCTGAGACTTCCAGGGAATGATTTGGGACTCAAAGGGAATGATTTGGGGCTCCCAGGGAATGAGCAGGAAGAGCTGGGACTTCCAGTGAATGAATTGGGGCTCTCAGGGAATATGTTGGGACTCCCAGGGGATGTGTTGGGACTCCCAGGGAATGATTTGGGCTCTCAGAGGTTGTGTTGGGGCTCTCAGGGGATGTATTGGGACTTCCAGGGAATGCCCTGGGACTCCCAGGGAATGAGCAGGAAGAGCCAGGACACTCAGCCCTGTCCTCACCTCCCCATCATCCCGTGGCCTTCCTCCCTTCCTGCCCACAGCTCCCAGGATGGATTGCTGCCAGCCAGCCCTGGAGGGGGCACAGGGCACAGCAGGTCCCTCTCGGGAGGGCTGTGCTTGTGTCACCCCAGGACATCCCCCCTGCCAGGCACAGCAGCCCCGAGGCAGGAGAGTGGGAGATCTCCCCAGGAAAATCCTTTCCTGTGCCTGGAACACGGTGCTGAGCCACTCGGAGCAGCCAAACCAGCCCCTTCCCAAGGTCTGGGCCACATCCTGGGAGAGGAGACCCCCCTGAGTGCAGAGTGGCAGGAGCAGATCTCTGCTCTCAGCAGCAAGACACATTCCCAGCCACCTGAAGGAGGAGTTTTTTCCCCTTTCTTTAATTTCCCCTTCTCTGGAAGCTTCTGCAAGACAGAGCCTCATAAATCTCACCTCCCAAACCCCTCAGGCGGCCGGGTGTCTGCATCCTCTCCATCTTCATTTCTTTTCCCTGCTTTGATGCACTGGGAGGCGGAGGATGCGTGCCAGCAGCCCGAGCTGGGAGCTGGGAGATTCTCTGTCCCTGCCCTGCCACGTCCCTGCTGTGACCTTGGTGGCAATCTGGGGTGTTTGTGTGGCTTGGAGGGGCTGTCCTGGATTTTCCAGAGGTTGCTGTGATCCAGGTGATTCTGAGCCCCTGGATCACTGGGAATTCTGCTGTGCTCCCTGTTGGGATTCTCTGTGGGGATTCCCTGTGGGATAACTCGGCAGCAGCCAGTGGTTTGGTGTAAAATCTCCCTGTGAAGGTGGTGGGCTGTTCCTGGGATGTCCAGGCTCGCTCCATGCCCTCCTGATTAAGCCAAGAGGAAGAGTTCCCATCTTTTCCATAATTTCCACCTCTGTTAATTGCTTTGAGTTCGTGGGGGGGATTTTGTGGTGCTAATTTTAAGTGGAATGAGGATCATTCCTATGGAAAAGACAATTAAGGCAGCCCCTCCATCCCAACAATCTTCTGGGCTAGGGAGCAGCAGGATCCCAGCTGGGACCTGCCAGGAACCCTGGAGTCACTGTCCCTGCTCAGCTCTTCCCTCTCTCCTGGGGTCTTTCCCAGTTTCCTCCCCATCCCACCGTGATCCCTCCTGCTCCTGTCTCAGTGACCCCGAGGACAAAACCAACTTTGTAAACGGGATGGGAGGGGAGGAAAGAAAGAGGAAGAGGCGAAAAAAGCAGTGATTAAGGACAGGAACTGCGGGGATACAAATTCCACCCGGCCACAGACTTCAAATAAACACCAGCTCTTCAGACGATGTGGAAAAAAGTGATCCTAGAAAAACCAGACCTCCTTCAGCATTCCTGGTGTGAGGCCTCGTTACCTGTTGCTCATGTGAGCCTGGCAGGTGTGTGAAGAGCTGGAGGGGGAAGGAAAAGGGGAATGTGCAAAAAGGAGGAAGAGGAAGAGAGAGGGGGGAGATGCAGCCTCGGGCTAGGGCAGGGGAATGGCCGAGCTTTTCCCGGGAGAGGGGTCGGGGATTCCCTGGGGGCACATCCCTGCCTGCCCACCAGGATTCTGCCCGCAGCCTCACCAAGACCCACCCTTGCTGTCCTGGGGCTGCCCTGGGCACCGCTCCGTGAAAATCCCAGGGGGTGAAAATCCCTGAGGAGCTGCGTGGGGAGGGCGAGATCTGCACAGGCTCAGGAGAGGAAAACAACCTCGGAGAGAGGGAAAGCAGAGGGATGAAAGAGAGGAGCAGGGGGGTTCGAAAAGCAGCCAGCCAGCGAGCTGAGCTCGGTGACTCCTCCAAAGGACACGTCCGGAGGCTGCGGGTGCCCGAGCGGGGATGGCAGGGGCAGGACAAGAAAGCGGAGCGACCCCGGGAGCTGCGGTGGCGGAGGGGGACGGTCCCCGCGGGCAGGGCAGCTCCCGGCAGCTGTATTTACTGTTGCTGTTTGTTGTCGCCCTGGCAGCCTCCGTAATGTGAATTTTTTGTGTCACTGGCTGAGAGGATTCCAGGCAGGTTTTTGATAATGTGGGGTTTTTGTAAACTAGGGGAGGGAGAAACGGGGGGGGGGAAGAAGCCACAGGCTGGAAACTGCTGGGTCCAGAGCTTTTAACTCCTTCGTCACCAAGTGAGTTTGGCTGGAGTTTGTGGTTCGTAGAATGCAGGGATTTTGGGGCAGGTTTGGATCTCTTAAATGTGGTGTTTCCACCACACTTCCCTGAGCAGCCTCAGGGATGCTCAATTCCCAGCATTAAGAAGTGAACCCCTCATTCAGCAGCTGCCCTGCTCCCTTGCTCCCTGCCCGCCCCTCCCGTGTCCCTTCTCCATCCACTGCTCGGGATTTATGTGTCCAATCCCTCCGTGCCTCAGTTTCCCCTCTCGGAAAAGGGGCAGAAAAAAAGCCCAGCTCATGCCATCGGTCCTGGGGGTGGCCACAGGCAGTGCCAGCTTGCCCGGGCAGGTGCCCACCTGGCAGTGAGGGGCTGCATCCCCTCAGCCCGAGGCTTTTGCCACTTGAAAGCCAGACAAGGAAAAAGCAGCGGGTTTGATCTCTCCATAAACAAACTGCGAATCCAAGTGTAATCTTCTGCTGCTTTGTTTTCGGGCAAACAGAGCAGCGGCATCTGTCCCCTCCCGGCTGTGCTGCCAGAGCCCTCAGCCCGCGCTGCAAGGCAGCTCCAGAATCCCTCCTTTTTTTCCTTTTTTCCTTTTTTTCCTTTCTTCCTTTTTTCCTTCCCTTTTTGCGCGGTTGGTGCTCGGGGATGGGCGCAGCGCGAAGTGGAGCTGGGCACAGGAAGGAAAAGCTGTGGAGGAACTGGCAAAGCATCCTCAGATGGCTCTGCCTCCCAGGTGGCACCTCCGGCTTAACCTCTTCCTTCCTGTGACACAAAAGCGGATCTCTGCCAGCCTTTGCCATCTCCTCCCAAAGGGCTGCCTCGGCTTAACTCTTTGCTCGCTAATCCAGAGGAGAAACAGGGACTTTCCTTGTCTGGTCCCTAATTTCCAAGTGCCTGTTGCTGGGACCTTGCATGGGACAAAGAATGAGCCTGAAATCCCTGTGGTTGGGCAAACATGGGATTTCCAGGCCTGGATTTCTATGTTTTCCACCAGCTGTGCTCTGCTGGGGTCCCTCTGGCCTCCCTCAGTAGGGAAACTGAGGCACCAAATTCCCTGGGACCAAGCAGCAGAACAGTGCCCGAGCCCAGCTCCAGCTCCACTTCTCCCACACCTCATGGGGTCTCCCAGCTCGCTCAGCCCCCTCGGAAGCTCCGGTCACCTCTGCTTCGCCAACCCTCGCATTTCAGCTCCCCTCACCCGGGCAGGAACTGCCTGAGCCCCTGACTGACACTTGATTGACAGAGCCAATTAGCCAAACGAAGCCAGCTGCATTCAGCCCGCAGCAGGCTGGGGGAGGAGGGGGGAACCAGAGGGGAAGCCAGAATCCAATTCCTCTCCCATCAGGCGTGATTGCCGGGTTTGTTTTATTCTCAGCCTGGTTTTTTTTCCAGAGCTGCTGCCTCTGGATGCCGTTCAGAGAGGGCTCAGAGCCTCCCCTCGGGCTGCCGGGGAGCTCGGGGGTGTTGGCATCACCTGGGCCTTCCCTGCAGCTCTGGGATTTCCCCAGGTGAGGCGGGGGAACTCCTCGTGCCGTGACACGTCCCGGATGAAATCTCGATCCCTTCCTGGCACCCGGGCACGGCGGATGGAGCAGGGGGGATGCAGAGGGAACTCCCAGGTGCGGCTACCTGGGATTTGTTCCCTCCTGCGTGTGCTTGTGAGGCCGAGGAGCCGGACCGGCAGGAGAGGAGCCGGGAGCACGCTGAGGACAGGCTGTGCATGGAGTTTGTCTCTCCGGAGCTCTGCGTTTCTTCTCCCCCGATGTTTCTTGACTCATTTCCTCAGCTCGCAGGCAGATATTTACTTAACCCCGCGGCTGCGCCGCGCCGGGAATGCTGAGTTTGGGGGCTGCGGGTGCTCTCCCTGCTGCCGTGGTGACACGTGGGGACTCACACGCTCCTGGGGGGGACACCCAGGGGTGGCAGGGTGCCCGCAGAGGTGGCACCGCGCTGCCTGCTCTGGCAGGGCCCCAGCGGGCAGCAGGGCAGCGCAGGAAGCAGTGCCAGCGCCAGCCACATCACCCGCAGCACGGACAGGTGTCCCCATGCCAAGCCCAGCTGGTGCAGGTGACAAATCCCCCGTGTTCGGTGCCCAGGACCCAACCCCTTCCATGCCCAGGGTACTGAGGACATAAATCACGTAGTAAGTGTATAAATCATGTACCAAGGTAGATAAATCATCGTGGATTTAAGTGCTCCTTCCGCCAGCACACGGAATTCTGTCACTTCCCTTGTGCTGGGGACTCTCCAGCAAGGCTGGGGCACTGCAGAGGAAGGAGCCCCCTTGCTTTTGCCGAGGCTCTTGGGGTGGCCAGGGCCTGTCCGTGACCTGTCCCAGCCCTGCCCTTTCCCAGCTGTTTTTCCCGGCCCAGCCTGAAGCCGTTCTCCCTCAAAGCCCGCCTTGTGTTGCAATTCCAGGAGCCAAAGCCTCTTTGATGGGTGGAGAGCTGGCCCTTGCTGACCACCACCAGGCTCTGGACAGATCCCAAAGCTTTTCCAGCTTGTGACCAGTGTTGAAAGGGTTCATTTCTTCCCCTAATGAGATGCAGCCCTGGCTGAGGGCACCACAGCATCTGCTCAGCAGCTCAGAGCAGCCAGGCAGAACAATCTGGGCAAGGAGCAGTTTCAGGCAGGCCAGGGAGGGGTCACACAGCCCTTCCTGCAGCGCTTCCCTGGCTCCTGCAAGAGGGACCCCATCCAAGGAACCTCCAGGAAGGGCAACACTCGGATGGGGTGGGTGGAGGAAGCTGCAGACAGCTCAGGGTTGGCACAGCCTGGGTGCCCCAGGAGTGGCAATGGCTCAGAGGGAAGCATCCAGCTGTGTCACCCTGTCCCCATCCAGCTGTGTCACCCTGTCCCCATCCAGCTGTGTCACCCTGTCCCCATCCTGCAGGGCCACCACTGTCCCAGTCCCAGCCACCATCACCTGAGATGGACTGGACAGAGGGGCACGTGCACAGGTGGCTTGGAATGCAGACAGCTTCCTCATCCTCTTCCTCCTCCTCATCCTCTTCCTCATCCTCATCCTCTTCCTCATTCTCTTCCTCCTCCTCATCCTCTTCCTCCTCATCCTCTTCCTTCTCCTCATCCTCTTCCTCCTCCTCCTTCTCCTCCTCATCCTCATCCTCATCCTCATCCTCATCTTCATCCCCATCCTCTTCCTCCTCCTCTTCCTCCTCATCATCCTCTTCCTCCTCTTCATCTTCTTCCTTCTCCTCATCCTCTTCCTCCTCCTCATTCTCTTCCTCCTCCTTATCCTCTTCCTCCTCTTCATCCTCTTCCTTCTCCTGATCCTCTTCCTCCTCCTCATCCTCCTCCTCATCCTCCTCCTCATCCTCCTCCTCCTGCTCTGCTGGCAGCAGCTTCCCGAGGGCAGGGAGCTGGCAGGAATTGCAGCAGGCCAGGCAGGAGCTGCGTGTGAGCCTCCAGCTGGGAGAGGCACATGGAAACGCACCCGGAGCTTCCCTGCAGCCAATTCGTGCCCCAGCTCAGTGCACATGAAAAAGTCATTCAAGGAGCCACTTGAAAACAGCCTCATGCTCCCCTGGGCACACTCAGGGTGTCAAATGATTCCCAATCATCCAAGAAAGTCTGATCAGCCTTGGATGGATGGAAAGAATCCGGCTGACTTAGTGAGCTTTGGATGCAGCCCGGAGTTGTTAGGAAGTAGCTCTCAAAGCCTGCAGCAGGCAGCTGAGAGAAGTGAAACTCTACCCAGGTGTTAGAGATCCTTAAACTGGGAAGGAATTTTTCTTCCCCTTGGCTCTGGAACAACAACAACAGCATTTTTTTTTCCCCCTTTATTTTTCTTTTTTTTTTTTTACTGTTTTTTTTTTCTTTTTTCCCCCTTCCAGCCTATTTCAGAGTAGAGCAGGCAGGCACTTCTCCTCCTCCTCCTCCTCGCTGGGGTTGTCTGGAGCTGTTTGAAGGCAGGAGTGGGGGCTGTGCCAAGGGTTTGCCCCTCTGCCAGCAGATCTGCCACAGGCTCTGCCCTGGGGCAGTTCCAGCACGGAGCAGCAGGAAGCAGGAACGCTGAATTCACCCCACAGCCCTGCCTCTGCCAAGGGGACTGTGCAGAGAAGGAGGAAACTGGCAGCAATCCTGGAAATTTAAAGCCCTTCCACTGCCCGGTGCTTAAAAATAAAAAGTATTTACGCTAAATTAATGAATTAATATCACTCTGCCTCCCTGAGCCACACCAGTTGCTCTCCCTCTCTGGGGATGGGATGCATGGAAGCAACCCTATGGATGAACATGGCTCTGGGCTGCCTGGAGCACGGGGAGTTTAATTCCCCTGATCCCCCTGATCCCCCTGATCCCTGATCCCTGAGCCCGGCCTTGCCTGCCAGGGAGGTTCCTGCTCCGCTGGCTCGTGCAGGCCCTTCCCGGAACCCTCCCGCCCGGCCCGAGCCTTTCTGGGAATGAAATCCCAGCGCTGTTGGTTTGGGGAGCCTGCCAGGATTGGGGGGGATTGGGGGGAACAGCGAGGGGCCCCTGCTTTGCTTAACCCCTTCCCTGCCAGCACCAGCTTTGGCGATTTCCACAGGGATGGGCCGAGCAGAGAGGGAACGCACCGGAGCCTCGTGCATCCACCCCCAGCGGGTGTCTGCTGGGAAAAGGGAGGGAGAGGAGAAATTTCCAGCTGGGTCTGAACCTCACAAATCTCTGCCCATCCCTCACGGGTTAATTGAGCCCAGGGCTGCGTGTGCTAAGGTCAACACAGGCTGCACCTGCCCACGGGCTCCTGTGCAGGCAGCACAATTGATGGCTTGTTCCCTTCAGGGTTGCCGTTGGAGCGCGGTGCCCAGGCCCCGGGCCAGCCTGCTGATCACATAAAATATTATTTGTGTTTAAAAATTCCAGTAATTGACTACGCACCGGTTTTTTCCGAGCCTTCTGCCAAGGGCAGTAAAAAATCAAAATCCGTCCCAGGTTATTTTCATCATGCAAATTCTCGTTTCTGTAAACAGGAGTGTGGAGCTGGGAGCCCGGGGCCGGCGGCTGGGCCGGACGCCAGAGAGTGCTGGGCTTGGAGCAGCAGGGAGGGACAGGAGCTGGGACAGGAACAGGGACAGGAACAGGGATAGGGACTGGGACAGGAGCTGGGATAGGAGCTGGGACAGGAACAGGGATAGGAGCTGGGACAGGGACAGGGA
>VWYI01000705.1:0-15142 GCA_013399455.1 Anthoscopus minutus | reverse complement strand
CAGGGACAGGAGCAGGGACAGGAGCAGGGACAGGAGCAGCCCTGCTGTGCAAGGTGCAGTTGCTGAGAGCTACCCCTTCCTGTCCCACAGGGGCTTGGAGGTCCCCATATCCTTCCTGGCTGTTTCATTCCTGTGTTTTCCATTCCTGGTGTCCCAGCTCTGTGGGATTTCTCCTGGGGCTCAGCATCTCCGTGCCTGCTGCTGCCTCTGAGCTGCTCAGCCCTTGGGATGCCCCAGTCCCAGGGATCTGCCCAGTCTTCACCTTCCCTGGGAGAAGGGAGTGTCCCCTGGAGAGGAACTCGGCGTTTCCTCATGGGAACCCCTGGCAGGCTCTCTGGAGATGGCCTGGGGGAGGTTCTGGCTGCCTCACAGGGAGCACCTGGCGCTCCCAGGCTGCTCCCAGCGTAGAGGGAAAGTGCTGGGCAGTCCCAGCTGGATCCCCCCAGTTTCTCACCCGCCCAATTCCAGCACCTTTGTGCACAGAAACCCCTTGGGTCTGGCCCAGGATGCTCCAGTGATGCTTTGCAGACATCCATGGGCACCACAGCAGATGTCCCAAAGCAGGATTCAGGTCCCACACGCTCCTCAGAGCCTCTTTAGCCAACCCCGAGTGTTCCAGGTCAGGATTGGTGCTCTCCAGACTCTGAAAAGTGACAGCTAGATCTGCAGGGAATCCCAGTTTCTAGAGATGCAATTTCTAGAGACTTTGAGGTTTTGAGGTCAGAGTTAAGAAGCCTAGAAAGCATCACCAAAAACCCCAAAGCTTCTGAACTTGTGTTAGAGATAATAACGAGCTCTGAGTGTGCCTCGGGGCATGCACCAGCACCAGGCTGAGGCTGGGGCCATCAGCTGGGTGAATTATTCCATTCTCCCTCCTTATGAGACCTCTTTGTACCCATTTTGGAAACTTGTGGGAACAGCTGAGGTTTGGGGTAAGACACGGGGCCACACAAGCCCCTGACCTAGTTGGAAATGGCATTTTTGAGTTCCTATGGGCCTTTTGGGTTTGCACACCCCAGCAGAGATGACATTTTCTCCTCTTTAAGCAGAGGGGCGGGAGCCCTCGCAAAGAATTCACATCTGTTTTGGAAACAAGTCAGCGCAGGAAAAGTGCCCACATGGAGCAGAAATGTGGTTTTGATTGTGCTGCACTCTCCAGAAAGGAGGGCTCGCATTTTAAACTCTATTAGACAGAATAATAACAGCTCACAGCTCGTCTGCCTTTCATCTGGCCCTGCTTCCCCAGTGGCGCGGGGATGCGCAGCCTCGCACTCCCACTGACACCCAGGCACCTCTGCTGCACCTTGGGATCAGCAGCATCCACCCAAAACCCCCTTCCAGGATGCAGGGAAGATGGATTTTAGCATCCCAAAGGTTTCTCTTCCCTGCATACCTCAAATCTGGCATCCAGGGAACAGTAAAATGTACAAAGGGAGGAGATGGAGAGAGATTTCCAAGGAATGGAGTGCCAGGACAAAGGGGAATGGATTCCCGCTGCCAGAGGACAGGGATGGATGGGATTTTGGGCAGGAATTCCTCTCTGTGCTCAGGGGCTGTGGCTGCCCCTGGATCCCTGGCAGTGCCCAAGGCCAGGCTGGAGCAGCCTGGGACAGTGAAAAGTGTCCCAGCCCATGGAGGGGTGGCACTGGGTGATCTTTAATGCCCCTCCAGCCCAAACCATTCCAGGATTCACTGATTCTCTGAAGGCCTGCAGGGAAGCCCTGCATTATTCCTGGTGCAGGGATGGAGGAGCCCAACCCAAGCCCCAGGGAGGTGGAGGAGCTCAAGGAAAGACCCATCTGCTCCCCAGGGCTCTGCCAGCACTTCCTTGGCATCCCAAACTCATCACCTGTGTTGGGCTTTTGGATCTGGATTTTGGGTGTTGGAGAGAGCAGCTTGGTCTGGATCCATGCTGGTTTTCCAGCAAGCGTTGGCCCAAAAGCACTTTTTTGGTTTTTGCTCCAAAAGGAAGAATAAGTCCATGCATTATTCTTTATTTTAAGGTGATCCCTGCAGTCTGACTTGTGGCTAATTACTTTGGCTCCATGGAAAACGTGGCGTGGTTAATAGCCAGGGATGTGTGTTTAACTGAAACCTCTCACGTTTGGAGGGAATAATAACAATAATAACTTTTTCCATCCATGGAGATCTGGACCACTTATGATAATTAAAATTGCATGACACTGCCAGTGAGGGTCTTGAGCTACTTTCCAGTTACCCAGGTAATCCTTTCCTGCCTCCGTTATTGCTCCAGGGATCTCAAGTGGATACTGGAATTTTATGTCATTTTTCCCTTGTCCTCCTGGGTCGCTGCATTGCTCGATCATGGAGCTGATGGCTCCTTCTCCTGTGGCACAGCCTGGAGAGGCATTTCTGGGTGTGTTTGGTGTAGACAAACCACGCCCAGCAGCGCGGGATTCTCCGGGAATCCCATTGGGATGGAGTGGGGTAGGCACGCTCGGAATCCGCTGGAATTGGAGGCAACAGAGTGGCACAAAAACTGCTCCAGGAGCAGCTCCAGCTCTGCTTTGAGCATTTCCTGCCCGCCTGGGGTGCGACTGGCCCGGGGTGTGACTCAGGCCATGGAGGGGCTCTCGGGCTCACGGCTCAGCCGCTGTTTATCGGCTGGCAGGGACGAGCAGGCTCCAGCCGGGAATCTCGGGAGGAGAGGAGAGGAGAGGCAGAGGGAGGGCTCGGGGCTGGAAATACCGGCTGTAAACATGACACGTTTCACGCCAGGACAACTCGGAGCTGGGTGATCCAAAGTCACAGACGGGGAGAGCGCCGCGCCCGCGTGGAGCGGAGCTTTCACAATAAATGATTAAAGCATGGTTCAGATCCCGTCAAATGGAACGGTGCTAATCTAATCACAATCCATCTGGCACTGCCACATCTGTCCCAACACCTCCACCTCTTCATTTTCAATCAGCCTTAAATAGTACATAATTATTAATGTCTCCCCGCCTGTCAGACGGCGCGGGGGATTCACTTATCTCTCACGATCGGCGAGACAGAGACGGATCCAACGCCAGCCTCGGAGGCCGAGGAGCCTTTTGCCCTTTGGTTCATCCTCTCCTGGCACTGCAGATCACACGCAGCCCCTGGGGCTGGCACCAGCCAGGGAACGGTGCCCGCGGCGCTCAGCGGCATCGCCGCTCTCCGTCACCACTGGCGGCGGTCAGGGAGGGAAGCTCAGGCTGGGAAAGGCCAGGAGATGCTCCCAGCTGCAGGAGAATTTCCCAGCTGCTGGAGAATTTCCCAGCTGCTGGAGAATTTCCCAGCTGCAGGGGAATATCCCACCTGAGCAGCCCAGATTGGCTGCACGCTGCCCTGAGCTGCTGAGGACCTGCTGTCTGGGGACCTGGTGTCTGCTCAGGAAAACCTCACAAACAATTCACCTAAATCTTCATGGAGTGCTCTTCCCAAATCCAGAGCTGGCTGGCGTTCACAGGGGCTGCTGTGATAGGTTTTTTCAGCCCTTTCAAGACCCAAGCCAGCACCAAAGCCCCAGCTGCAAACAGGTTCTGTGTCTCGGATAAAACCTGGGCTCAGAGCTCTCCGTGTGGGCTCCTCGCAGTTCTGGGCCACACTGAGCTGCCAAACTAAGCAGCCCAAGGTTTTACCAATCCTTAGGATTTTTCTGGTGAGTCTTCCTAAATCTGGAGATGTTTAAAGCCCCGGGAATCATGTGGTTATGTGAAAATCTCGTCTGTTTCCTCTTTTATAAAAAAAATATTTTCTTGTCCTTGTGGCTGAGATAAAGCTCAAAAATATGAACTGGAGCAATGTGAAACCCAGAAAGTAAACACTGGGTTTTCTTCAGGATTTTTAAGCTCATTCCCTCAGGTTGGAGGGGGGGAGGCAAGAGCTGTGATTTCCTGATGGTCAGGATTAAATCCCCCTTCACATCTGAGGCCCAAACCTCTGCCCCCACCCAAAAACCTGCTTGGCTGAGCTCAGCTGAGCCTGAGCAGAGCTGGACGGGCAGAACTCAAAACCAGCCAGAAGGAAGCAGAGCCGAGAGCAAATACCTCGTGCAAGCTGAGTGAGCCAGGCCTGGATGTTTACAGAATAAGTTACCAAATAACCAGTGTCTTGGGGATGACTGGTGAGCCCTTGAAACAAATATTCCCTTTTTCTGCCGGGCGCGATCGATGCGCAGCGGGCGCGCGGCGCTTGAGGAGGATTTGGAGGTTGAAAGCGAACTCGGTCGCAGTTCACAGTTTGTTCACAGACAAATCCTGCTGCTCGGGCTGTTTGCAGCTCTTTCTTCTCAAAAAGAGCCTGCTCAGCACGTCCAGGTGAGGCAGAGCTCTCGCATCACCCTGGGCATCTAAAGCAGGGAGTTCAAGGCAGAGCTGACGGGGGAGAGCTGAGCTGTGACAGGGGTGCTCCTCTCATCCCTCTTCCGCAGGGTTTCAAAGCCGTTGGGTGCAAATTATTCCTGGTGTGGGGATGGAGGAGCCCAACCCAAGCCCCAGGGAGGTGGAGGAGCTCAAGGAAAGACCCATCTGCTCCCCAGGGCTCTGCCAGCACTTCCTTGGCATCCCAAACTCATCACCTGTGTTGGGCTTTTGGATCTGGATTTTGGGTGTTGGAGGGGGAGAGGGCAGCTTGGTCTGGATCCACGCTGGTTTTCCAGCAAGTGTTGGCTCATGGGCTGTTTTGCTTCAAAAATAGGAATAAATCCATGGCCTCTCTTGGCTCAGATGCAGAAGCTTGGGAAATGTGATTTACAGCGCTCTGGTTGGTCGGAGTTTCAGGCTTGTTGAAGCCTGGGGGAAAATGAGGAGGATGAAATGAAGGAAGGAAAAAACCAAATACCAGCTGGAACTAATGGATGTGACTCGGGTATGGGCCAGGTGCTCCATTTGGGGATCCTTCCTGTCTCTTTGAGCATCTGGGATGATTTTTGGGACAATTTTTGTCCTCACCCTAGCAAGGTGTCCATGAAGGGGGGAGGAGCATTGCTCTGTTTTGCTGCCCTGGGAGCTTTGGGGGGTTTTGGGTACAAATGTGGCAGCAGCAAGTGGACAAAGGCCTGCAGTGACAGGACAGGGGAGTGACTTCCCACAGCCACAGGGACATTGGATGGGATTTTGGGAAGGGAATCCTCCCTGTGAGGGTGCTGAGGCCCTGGAAAAGCTTTCCTGGAGCAACTGTGGCTGTTCCATCACTGACAGTGTCCAAGGCCAGGCTGGACAAGGCTTGGATCAACCTGGGACAGTGGAAGATATCCCTGCCATGGCAGGGGGTGGCACTGGATGGGCTTTAAGGTCCCTTCCAACCCAAACCATTCCATGATTCTGGAACCTCCAGCCTGGCATCAGCATGGAGACCCTGGGGCTGCAGGTTTGGGTTCCTCTCCTGTTTCTGCTCCTTGTCCCCAGGCTCAGCTGTGCCCGTGCTGCACCAGGGGGCACAAACAGGAGCCAAGGCCCCTCGTTGTCACCTCCAGGGGTCGGGACAAGCAGGGAAACCCCTCGGGTGGGGCGGGGGGGGTTTGGCCGCAGGCCTGAGGATCGCGGGGGAATGGGATGCAGCTGGATGGAGCGTGGGCTGTGAGTCTGCCCCGGCCCCGCTCCCTCTTGTTCCCCTGGTTCTTGGCGATCCCCCCGATCCCCCCGGGCCGCCGCCAGCAGAGGGCACGGTCCGGCCTGCGGAGCGCCCGCTCCCGGCTCCCGGTGCTTCCCGTTCGCCGCTCCCTTGCCCCGCTCAGCCCGCGGCTCTTCCTCCCTTTCCTCACCCTTTCTTCCCTTTTATTGTCTCCATCATCTCTGGACACTGCTTTCGCTTTGATCTCCAGAAACTTTGGCATCGCTCCCAAAACAAATATGTGCGTTTTAGGAGGGGGGAAGAAAAGGGAAGAAGAGCAAAGCCGAGCCTTTGTTCCCGCAGCTGCTGCCGCGCTGCAGCAAAGCTCGCACAGGTATTAAACACTCCCATCGATCCGGCAGCCGGTGGTCCGGCGTTCCCTGCCCCTGCCGGGTTTTTTATACCAGGAATAATTCCGTTCCTGGGGTGCTGTTCCCCCAAAGGGACGCGGCCCAGGCGCTTTGCTGCCGCTGGGGAATTCCTGGGATGGGGCAGCGCTGCTCCCTCCCCATGGATACCCTGGGGACATTCGGCTCTCTGAGCCCCTCAGCATCCCCAGCCCTGCAGCTTCCTCAGCCCCATGGGCCCGGGACCGTGCCAGGGCACCTGGGACATCCCAAGAGGGCACGGGGGCAGTCCCGGTGCTGCCCGAAGGAACGGGAGCATCCTTCACTTTGCCGGGGGAATCTTCACTCCTCTGGGTATCCCTCACTCCCCTGGGGTATCCCTCACTCCTCTGGGGTATCCCTCACTCCCCTGGGGTATCCCTCACTCCTCTGGGTATCCCTCACTCCTCTGGGTATCCCTCACTCCTTTGGGTATCCCTCACTCCCCTGGGGTCCCTCACTCTTCTGGGGTATCCCTCACTCCCCTGGGTATCCCTCACTCCCTCACTCCTCCGAGGCGCTGCCGGAGTGCCGGGAACGATGGGAGATGGGCTGGGGTGGCACAGGGCAGCGGCTGTGCCCCCTGTGCCAGCGGGACCATCCCTGCCCTGGCCACGGGCACCGCGCGGGGCTCAGGGGATGGAGCTGGGCCCGCGGGTACCGCAGGGAACTCGGGGGGAGAAGCCGGGGGCATCGTCTGGCTCCCACATGTGCCGAGGTTGTTAGGAAGATTTATAGGGCCGAACGCGGAGCTTTTTCTCTTTGGCTTTATAATAATACATTAGGCTTTTAACCTCTGACCGGCAGCTCGGGGAAGGGGATGCTCCAGGGCGGCTCCAGCCCCACGGGGAAGGGCAGCGCTGCGGAAGGGCCGCGGGGACGGAGGGGTTAACGCGGCGCGGAGGAATGTGAGAGTTTAGCGAGAGGCGTCGGCTGTCTTGAGGTCACCTGTGAGGGATTAGGCGGGCGGGCAGACAGTTGTTGTTTGAGGACTGTCTGAGGCCGGGGAAGGGGCGGAGGGGGCGGCTCGGGGGCTGCGTGGCCCCGCGGGTGGGATCTGCTCGTCCTGGCAGCTCTAACCCCGCCGTGCTTCCTGCCCAGGGAACAAATCCATCAGCCTTGGCCAGGAGAAGGTGGGGAACCCCCGCTTTTCGTCCCTGCCAGAGCCCAGGTGGGCAGCAGAGATGTTGAGGAGGAATTGAAATGTTCCAGGATCCATCAGGGCTGTCCCCGATCCATCAGGGCTCTCCACATCTGGGCTCCTTCCCACAGAGCTGCCTCCACTGAGGACCCTCAGCCCAGCCCAAAAGGAGCCTTGGCCCCGTGGAACTCCCCTAAAAAATCCCCTTTTCCCTGCACTGAGCCCTCACTCTCCATGTTTGAGCTGCTGGGAACACAGAATTGCATGAGCAGGGTGTCCCTGAGGCCTGGATGCACCAGCAGGTTCAGGAGGTTGGGAACTGCCCTGTCCTTCCAAGGCTGCTGCTCTCCCCAAGCCTTTCAGCCCCAAACCTGCAGGAATTTCTCCTGTATCCCCACTCCTGGATTTAAAACCACCCTGATTCCCTGCTGGGCTCACAGGGTAGACAGGACACGTGTGGGTGTGAGGGGCAGAGGAGGAATCTCTGCCTGGAGCTCCAAGCAGTGTCCAGCTGGGCCTTTCTACACCTTCACATCATCAAAACAAACTCAAAGGCTCGGTTTTGATTGTGGGACCTCATTCCTGCCTCAATATCTGTCCCACCATGGAGTTCTCTGCCCTCTTTGGAGCAAGATCAGGGAATCGAACCAACAATTCCAATTCCTTGGGATTCCAACCAACACATAACTTCCCTCTGCATCTCTGGCTCCGAGATCCTGCCGTGCCTCTGCAGATGAAAGGTATTATATGAGGATAAATTCTTAATCATCACAATAATCAATCATTCTTTACTTATAATTTAGTGGAAATTAATCCAGCAGACGAGCAGAGGGCCAAATGCTAATCTGTGTCCTGGGTGTCTTTATTGACTGGGAAAGGAGAGAATCTTCTGTAGAAATAAAGAGGAGAGGCTTGAAAAAGTGCACCCAGAAGTTTTGCATTTGGAAAGGGAGCAGAGACAAAAAAAAAAAGAAAAACCTCACAGAAACTCTAAAAATTGCAGTTTAAAAATTGTGAAAGCTTTTAAAACTGTACTTTAGAAACCTGCACACTTCGAAACTCTTCTACTTTAAAAAAAAATCATTCCTCATTTTTTGAGTCAGCCCCTGGGTTGGGGCTGGATGCGACTCAGGGTTTGAAATGCCAAAGGGAGGATTTGGAGCTGGGAACACCCAGTGCTCACCTGCAGGAGCTTTATCCTTGTGGTTTATTGGAATAAAGGAGCCCAGGATGCATTTCAGGGTTTGTAGCTGCCCTCACACCTGGGGTACATCAAGGAGAGCTCCTGTGGGGCAGGTTTGGGATGGAGAAGGTTTGGGATGGAGAAGGTTTGGGATAGAGCAGGTTTGGGACAGGACAGGTTTGGAATGGGGTAGGTTTGGGATGGAGAAGGTTTGGGATGGAGAAGGTTTGGAATGGGGCAGGTTTGGGACGGAGAAGGTTTAGGACAGAGCAGGTTTGGGACAGGACAGGTTTGGAATGGGGCAGGTTTGGGATGGTGAAGGTTTGGGATAGAGCAGGAGGCTCCTGCCCAATTCCAATCGGGAAATCTCCTGCAGGGAGAGGCTCCCTGGGGCTAAAGGAGGCTTTTATTGCCCCAGCACTGCAATAAAGCACAAAATAAAGCAATTTAATTGAAATTAAAATGTAAATGGAAGATTTGTCCAACACCCCGTGCCTGCCTGCAGCTGGATCCATGTCTGGGGGCAGGTGGGAATCCCAGCTCCACCTGAGATTCTGGGAATCGATCCCAGCCCATCCCAGCAGGCCCTGCAGGGCAGGCAGGAGGGAGGAATTGTTCCTGGGGTTTGCTGAGCTGGGCCAGCACAGGACCAGGGCACGGAAGGGGCTCCTGCTTCCCGGGAATCCACCCAGGGATCACAGCTGGGGGAATATTTGCAGCACTCAGCATTCATTTTCTGATGCTCCTCCTGTAACCGATGGACAGGAAGAATTTTTTCCCAGAGGGATGCAGAGCAGCCAAGGGAGAAGCAGAGGGGTGCCAGGGTGGGTCTGGGGGACAGCAATTCCAGCTGGGACAGCCGGGCCAGAGCAGCTCCCAGCTCCTCAGCTCTGCCGCAGGCCACGGAGAGCAGCTTGCCAGGACACACCCCGAGGTCCCCTCGAGGTCCCTGAGGCTCGGGGTGGCTCCCACAGCTCCCCCAGACGGAGGAGATTCACCGAGAACTGCTCAGAGAGGCTTCGGGGCCATCCCATGGGAACCGCCACGGGAAGGGTTTGGCGGCAGCAGGAACCACCCAGCGCTGTCCCCAAGGAGCAGCCACCCCCTGGCAGCGGTGGCAGAGCTGTCCCTGCCCAAATTCGTCCCAGCTGTGGCTGAAGGAAACGCTCCCCGAGCCCGGCCCGGGGCTTCTGGTAGCGGCTTGAGGGACAGGATAATAAAACAGGAAAAAATTAACATGTAAGAAAACAGAGCTGCACCTGAAGCAACAGAGGCAGAGAGAGTCCAGGCAGCTCCCCTCAATGCCAGAAAGGAACTGCGAGGAGGGGACCGGCCCCGTGCCCCCCTCCCCTCCCTCCGCTGCCGCTCACTCCGATTTCAAAGGCGCACAAACAACACCCGGCACTGTGTGGCATCTCCACTCCTAAATCTTCCTGTCCTCGGGTTTGTGTAACGTGAGCCGAGGGCAGGAGCTGACCCTCCCGGGCCACAGCCTCGGCTCTGCAGAGAAATCCCCCCCTGGATCCCCCAAAGCCCCGGGACAAGGCGGAATGTGCCCTCGCGGGGAGGCAGCTGCTCCGGGGCTCGGCTGCAGCCCCTGATCCCAAAGGCTCTGCTGGATTTGGGTTCAGCTCTCAGCACCTGCAGGGCGCGGGAGCAGCCCCGAACTGCCCCATTTCCCAGCCTGGATGGGGTTGCTCCCACACGCTCCCAGATCCTGAGCTGTGTGCGCTCAGTCTGTGCTCACACAGAGCCTGCAAATGCGAGGATTCCCAAATATTTGGGCCCTGATGTTGGATTTGGGGATCCCATCCTGCGGGATCCATGCTGGCGCCGTGCAGGAGCAGCCCCAGCACATCTGATCTTGTCTCCCTGTTTCTGTCACCCCCAGAATGGGGTTGGGAAGGGGTCAGCGAGCGCCCGCCTGCTCAGACACCCCCAGACTCATGGGGCGGTCCCAGAGGAGGCGCAGTCCCCGCTGCCGGCCCCGCCTGGCCGGGGCTGCTCTCTGGGACTGCTCGGGAAGGGAGAGGGAGCTGGGCTGGGGATGGAGCAGAGCTGGAGCTCCCTGGGAAACCTTCTCCAGCCGAGTGCTGCTGTGGGGGAGTGTTTGTGTGGGGTCCGGGGCTGCGTGACAAAGTGGGGACAGGTCACCGGTTGGACTCGCTGATCCTGGAGGTCTTTTCCGACCTAAATGATTCTGTAACTTTGTTGTCTTTCCTTCCTTCCTTCCTTCCTTCCTTCCTTCCTTCCTTCCTTCCTTCCTTCCTTCCTTCCTTCCTTCCTTCCTTTCTCCCTTTCTCCCTTTCTCTCTCTATTTCTCTTTCTTTTTTTCTCTCTCTCTCTTTTCCTCTTTCTCTCTTTCTCTCTTTTCTCTCTCTCTCTCTTTTTCTGTCTTTTTCTCTTTCCCTCCCTCCCCCTTTCTCTATCTTTCTCCCTTTCTCTCTCTCTCTTTTACAGAAGACACCATCTCCCCCCCTTCCCTCGCTCTCGCTGAGAGCTGATGCAGTTAATTGGAGCTTCTTGTAAGTGAACATTAACACAGGCAGAGCCAAGACGACGTCTTGGCAGCAAAATATCATTATCAGTTCTTGAGCTCCAGCCAAAATCCCCTTGCGGTCAAAACACAATTCTTTAAACTAAACAATTAAAGATTTGTGCAAGTGTTGCTGCCATGAGTTATCAAGGACGGGGAGGGGCCGGGGCAGCGCGGGTGACAGGGACACAGGTGACAGCCCCGGCCAGGGCCCCGGGACAGGCCCTGCCGTGGCCACATCGCGCTGCACCCCCGGAGCTTTACCCCAGCCAGGTAAAAATCTCATTTTTCTGCTCTGCCTGCCCGGGGTGGGCTCTGGAGGCGCTGGGCGCTGCCCGGGGCCAGTCCTGTGCCACCTGTTCCTATGGAGAAGGATTTTTATCACAAACACTTGGCAAGCAGCTGCCGCCGGAGCCCCTTTCCTGCCTGCCCGGCGTTTATTCGGAGAGAGTCAATAAGGAAAAACAAACATTCCTCGTCCTTGTGCACACACGGCCCCGGGCCGCCGGCGCTGGCCGGCTGTGCCTGGAGACCGGAGGCTCCCAGATGGTGCCCGGAGCCTCGGGCACAGCCCCAAGCGTGGCTGTGGGGCAGCTGGGAAGCCAAGGAGGACACAAAAACCGCTGCAAGGGATTTTCCATTTTCCCCTTTTCCCTTTTTCTTTTTTCCCTTTTCCCTTTTCCATTTTCCCTTTTTCCTTTTTCCTTTTTCCCTTTCCCCTTTTCCCCTTTCCCCCTTTTCCTTTTCCCCATTTCCCTTTTTCCCTTTTTCCTTTTCCCCTTTTCCCTTTCCCCTTTTCTCTTCTCCCTTTCCTCTTTTCCCTCTTTCCTTTTCCCTTTTCCCTTTTTCTTTTTCCCCTTTCCCCTCTTTCCTTTTTCTCCTTTTCCCCTTTCCCCTTTCCCCTTTCTCCTTTCCCAGCACCACAAACACTTCCCCAGAAACAAATCCAGCAGAGCCAAACCTGAAATTCAAACTCAGCGCTTCACCTCCCAACCCCAGCAAGCTCTGAGGGCTGCAAAGTTGAGCTTTGGATCCCCACTTTGCTTCTTTCCCACTCCCACAGGAGCTTCCCGAGGAGGGGCAGAGAGGATCCCTCACTCCGGCGGGCTCTGGTGGAGCAGGAATTAACGTGCCCAGGGTATAATTAGGGCTTCAGCGCCATGACACCTGCACAAGTGTCTTTATTTCAGAGCAGGTAAATTGGAGCCTTCCAGGTTTGCGGGGAGGTGATGCTGCTGCTGGGGAAGGGATCAGGCAGGAGGGAATTATTTTTAGTGGATTCCTTCTGTGACAGGGGCGTTGTGGCCTGGGTGATGGCTGGGAGCTGCAGAATTTGAAGGAAGTTTTTGGTCTAGTGGGAAGTGGCCTTGATCATGGTTTGGGATTAGATGAGATTTCCCAAACCATTCCATGTTCCCATGACAGGACCCCAGGGTGGGTTTGTGTAGGGCTTACGTTCATCGCTCTGAGAGGGAAAGGGGGTGAAGCCCCGTGGGTCTGAACCCCTCATTATGCTCATCCCTTCACCTGCCCCATTCCAGCCCCTGCTCCCACAGCTGCTCGGCCTCTGCCTTCTCCAGGCAGGGCTGGAGCATGAGTGAGGCAGGAACAGGAGCTGGAGTGGGAATGGGGGCAGGAACAGGGGCTGGAGCAGGAATGGGGCAGGAACTGGGATTGGAGCAGGAGTAGGGCAGGAACAGGGATTGGAGCAGGAGTAGGGCAGGGCTGGAGCAGGAATGGGGCAGGAACAGGGGCTGGAATGGGGCAGGAACAGAGATTGGAGCAAGAGTGGGGCAGGACCAGGGGCTGGAGTGGGGCAGGAACAGGGATTAGAGCAGGAATGGGGCAGGACCAGGGGCTGGAGCAGGGACAGAGCCTCCTGCCCATCGCTGCCCCAAGCCCATCCCTCTCTCTCTTGTCCCACTCCAAACCTTCCAGCCCAGCTGCTTCCAGAGCCAACTTCAGCGTTTGGATCAAGCTGATAACACCAGAAACCTCAAAGTTCAGGATATTCAGATTTAGACCAATCTCGAAGCTTTTTTTCCGCTTTTCTTTTTTTTTTTCTTTTTTTTTTTGACAGCTGCTGCCTCTACTTTAGGCAAGGACATTAGCGCCGGGAGGAAAAAAAAATTTGATTTTAATGCAAGCCCCAGTAATCAGCTATTTGTGATGGAATTTTATCTGTCCTGGTCTCTAAGGGATGAGAAGCAAGCAGAGAGGAAAGAAGGGTCAGAAATTAGTATGCAGAAATATCTGATCAGCCAAAGTAATTTTCTTTAATAATCGTATTCATACTGCCTGCTCTCCGCTCACTAGAAGAATTAAGTATTTAATAGTAATATATTTCATCTGGCAGCAGTTCCGTTTCCTTAGGAGCTGTGATGCCTCGCCGGGCTGGGGGTGGGAAGGGGAGGCAGCCCCGGCTCGGGGGCGACCTGAAGGGGACACGAAGCTGCCCCCGGCGCGTCCCCGCAGCCGCGGCTGCTGCCAGCCCTGGCCGCTGCCCGCAGCTCGTTAGCGAGCTCCAATTAACGAGGGATGCGCTCCTCTGGCAGCGATGGAGCCGCGTGGTTCCTGTCGGGAATTCTGGGCTTTATCCCGGGAATCCCTGGCTGCATCCCCGAGGTCGCACCAGGGAGAGCGAGGTCTATGAACGCGAGGCTCTGTAATTGCCGAGAAGCGCTAATTGTTGTCATTGGTGTCGGCTCGGGGAAGTGTCGCAGTGCTTGGTTCAGTGTGGCCGCGAGTCCTTTGGTTCTAATGGGGTTTAACCTCGTTCTCAAATGCTGGCTGAAATATTGATGTTTTACCCAAAATACCCTGTTTTCCAAAAAGAAACCCCTGATGTTTTACTAAAATCCCTGACGTTTCCCAAAAAAAACCCTGATGTTTCCCAAAAAACCCCTGACGTTTCCCAAAAACTCCTGATGTTTTACAAAAAACACCTGTTTTCCCCAAACCTCCTGATGTTTCCCAAAAAACCCTTTTGTTTCCCAAAATCTTTGGTATTTGGCAATAAAACCCTGATGTTTCCCCCAAAAACCCTGATGTTTTCCCAAAAAACCTTGATGTTTCCCTAAAAAACCTGATATTTCCCAAAATCGCTGATGTTTCCCAAAAATCCCTGATGCTTTACCAAAGTCCCTGATGTTTTACCAAAATCCCGACGATTTACCAAAAACCTTAATGTTTTACCAAAAAACCCCGGATGTTTCCCCAAAAATCCCTGATGTTTCCTAAAAAACCCTGACATTTTCCAAAAAATCCTTGGTGTTTCCCAAAAAATCCCTGATGTTTTCCCGAAAAATCTTGATGTTTCCCAAAAAACCCTGATGTTTTCCCAAAGAAACCCTGATATTTCCCAAAAAAAACCCTGATGTTTTACCAAAAAAACCCTGATGTCTTCCCAAATCAGATTATTCACAACGATCCTGCAGTAAATGGGGCGCTCATCCCCTGTGGATGTGGGGTCCCCTCGGTCACCCTGGGATCAGCAGGGTCCCTTCCTGCCCTTCCCAGCTCTGGGGACCTGCTCAGAGGAGAAATGAAGATTTGAAGAAATGAAGAGATGAAGAGATGAAGAAATGAAGAAATGAAGAAATGAAGAAATGAAATTAAGAGATGAAGAGATGAAGAGATGAAGAGATGAAGAAATGAAGAAATGAAGAGATGAAGAAATGAGATGAAGAGATGAAGAAATGAAGAAATGAAGAAATGAAGAAATGAAGAAATGAAGAAATGAAATGAAGAGACGAAGAAATGAAGAAATGAAGAAATGAAGAGATGAAGAAATGAAGAAATGAAGAAATGAAGAGATGAAGAAATGAAGAAATGAGTTTAACTCACTCAAACCCACCACATTTATTACAGCACCTCTTTGTGAGGCAGGATTGTCCTCCCAAGGATGGGGAAAACATCCCAGCTCCTCAGCCCCATCCAAACCAAGGGAATGGGATTTGCACACATGGGCTGAGAAATTCCACGGAGAATCCCCGAAAAAAGGAATTCTGTTTCCAAGAGGAGCCAGAGAGAGAGAGAGAGAGAAATTCAACTCTGAGCTGGGAGCCTCTCTGCTCTTTTAAAAGCTCGTGATCCAAACAGCTGGGAAATGCTGTGGGAGGGCAGAGCCCTCGATGGCCTGGGATTGAATGGGTGCTGAATGGGTTAAATGGACACTTCTGAGGGCAGGAGCAAGGAGGCAGCCAAGGATTTTGGGGAGCCTTGGTGGAACTTGGGGATGAGCTGCCTTGGGGAGGTGGGAAATTGTGGGGTTTTTTTCCCTCACCTGGGGGCTGCTGTTG
>VWYI01000704.1:30833-44632 GCA_013399455.1 Anthoscopus minutus | reverse complement strand
CTCTAAGAACATTTGAGCCGTCATCCTCAACTCTGAGGAAGAAGAACTACTCCAGGAAAACTCTGTTCCAGTGTGGACGTGAAAAATGATCTGCCTGTGAATGCCATCCAGAAAAGGAGAGAACACAGTTGGCTAGATCAGGTAGGCTGCTAAAGCCAGGGGGAAGAATCAAACCAGAAAGGAAAATGAACTTCATACTATATAACTTTCTCTGTATGTGACTCCCAAATCTGAACAGCCCTTATATGGACTGGAAAAACCCTAATTTCTTTTCAGATGAGGAAGTGCACAGCAGGATGTCAAACTTCAGACATTGCCTTTCCACAAGAAAAGCAATATCCTTAAAAGAAAAGGGAGCTATGCTGATCAGCTTGGTCTGCTCTCTGACAGACTAGGGCTGTGCAGCTCCTGTGTGCACAGGTGCTATGTGAAAAGTTTGGCCTTCCTTTGGCAGTTTTTCTTCCTATTCCTACTGTGTAAAAGCAATCTTGGAGGGATGTAGAACAAAGCGTTGGCAATAAAGCCTGAATTTAAATAGGAGCATAGCAAGAACCACATGGTAAAATACAGAACAATGGCAAAACAATCATTAATCACTTTTATTCTCTGGAGCAAAGCGTTATTGTTAATATAATAAAAGCATATGGTTACTCTGATAGATTACACAGACTGGAAAGCAAAACAAAAAAATTGCCTGGTGTCAGCCATAACAATTTTTACACTTATTTGCTTAATTGTAAGTTTGCTCCAGGTTTATTTTTGCTGATTTCTCCTTCTGCTGTCAGCAGCTGCATAAAAGTCAGCTTCTTGTTGTTGAAAAGTTCAGGGAGCAATGCTATGATAGTTGTTCCAAGCTGGATTAATTTATGAGGAATTTCTTCTCTGTCTTCAAGCATTCTCTAAATATATCCAAAAATCAGTGAAAGTTTCAGCCTGAATGGAGGCTTGTGACTACAGACATAAAAAATTATCTACGACTCTATATGCAATGTGGTTTGTGATAAGCACCTGGCTTCACCTTATTTTAGAGCCATTTCTCCAGAAAGTATAACTTGAGTCATGAAAATTAAAAACATTAAAAATCTGGATGTGATGAAATGCTAGTGATCCTACTTTTAAACCAAGTTTTTTTAGGGGTAAATATACAGAAAGATGAGCATCCTGCACCATGTTTTCTTTGCCATTTGTAATCATTGACTAAAATGTTACAATTCAGACATGAAATGTACATAATTAAATACAAATACCACAATAAGAAACTCTGTCCTATAGAATTGTTGATTTTCTTCAGAATCTTTCCAATTTGTCTTACAAGATAAAGCCCGTATAAGGATTAAAATGAAATCACTAGTCATGCACTGAATCCCCATTTTTTTTTGGATGCAGTCTTTTGTGTTTATAAAACAAGTCTGTGTTTGTTTTTTCACCTCTACAAGCACTTCACCAAATTCCTGCTTAAATTTCCTTGTTGTTCTTGGCAATTACTTTTCTAACCTATCACTCACATTTAATATACCTCTTAAGAATTAACAAAGATTTCAAGTCTACAAGGAATCATAACAGCTTGACCTTATAGAAGCTATAGACTTTAAACTGATAAGTGATGTATCCACTCTGCAACTTCTGAGCTAGAGACGTTTTAAAAAATTATCTAGCCTTTTTTAAAAACTGCAGATATAAAATTCAATGCTTCACTAGGAAAGCTATTTCAATGGCTATCTGCTCTGTTTTAAAAAGGAATTCCTCAATATTAGTCTGAATTTATCTTATATAACCCTCCAGCCACTATATACTATGAAATTTCTGCCTGTTAAAGATGTCTGTACTTTAAGAACTGTATTCCACACTTATCTACAGAAAGTAATGCAATCACCTTATTTTTCCCTTGAATAAGCACCAGAAGTGGACATAATCAAAAACTTATTTCACAGATGCCACAGAGAAAGGCAGTAGGAAATCACAGTACCTATACTTGCACCTTCCAATCCTCATGCTCTGCTTACACATAAGAAATTCACCGTGATATCCCCAAAAATTGCACTTAGCAGAAAACAATTTTAACCAATTATGATTTATCTAGTTTTCTCAGTACCTTTTTCTTAGTCACTGCTTTTTAGAAGTTGCCCTCCAGTTTGTGTAGCTTATTGACTTTATTTTTAACTGCACTGACTTTGCAGAAAACAGGGATACTGATAAGAAACTACCCTTTCATTGTTCATTTCTGCAGCGAGTTGACTTTGGCTGGCTGTCAGGTGCCCACCCAGCCACTTTGTCACTTCTGCTCCTCAGCAGGACAAGGGAACAATATAAGATTAAAAGCTGATGGGTTCAGTGAGGGAGATCTCTCACCAGTTACTGTCATAGGCAAAAGAATAATTTAGTTTATTTCCAATTGAAAACAGAGTAGGACAGTGAGAAACAAAGCCAGAGGTAAACACACCTTCTCACCACTGCCACTTCTTTCCAGGCTCAGATTTTCCTGACTCCCGTATTTCTGCCCCATGCACTCTCGAGTGGGACATGAGGATGGGGAATGGGATTGTGGTCAGTTCATAATGCTTCAGGTCTGCTCCTGTTTCCTCCTCATGTCCTTTCCCTGCCCCATTGTGGGGTCCCTCCCATGGGATACAATCCTCCATGAACTTCTTCAACAAGGGCCTTTCCCATGCGTTGCAATTCTCCCAGAGCTGCTCCACTGCAGGTCCCACAGGATGCAGCTTCTTTCAAGGTACACCTATTCTGCCTGCACTGCGTCATCTGCCCCCCAGATATCTCCCCCTCACCTCTGTGAAGAACATATTTAAAAATTATCATTAAAATATACATTCATCACACAGTCCACACAAACCTCACATACACTGATAAAGAGTATTAGCCAGAAAATTGAACTGATATATCTCACAGCAACCACCCCAGCAACTCCTCTGCTGCCAAACTCTGCTGCCATATAAATTGAATACCCTTTCTCTTTGTGTTATCTACAAATTTAATGAGGAACAATTTGATGTTTTCTCTCAGTAAATACAGTAAAAATCATAAACCACGTACATATTAATTAGATTCCTTTGTATTCTTTATTCTTGTACTTTAATTCTGTTCTCTCAGCTCTGTGACAAATGCATGTTGTATTCATATCTGTTCATTCTCCCTAGATAACTAATAACTGTATTTAAAACTTCCAAATCATGCATCAGTTTTGCAACAAGGAGAAGCTAATCATCTTTCTGGAAATTCAATACCTTTTGTCATAAAACTTTGATAGTGTTTCTTCAGACAGTTTTCATACAACATAATAACATTTGATGATTTAACTCACTATGGATAACAAAACACAATATTGAAAATTATGCTAAAGGATAGGGGCATATCCTGAAAGACTCATTAATTTTTTGAAACAGCAAACCTCTTCTCTGTCACAGTAAGAATGGATAAAAGAGCAAAGACTGTTTTTTTTCTTCTTTTTCTCCTCTCTTCCTCTCCTCAGGAAAAGTTCATTTTCACAAAGATTTTTCAGAAACTGTGCCTGAGGCAGAGGAGGCTGCATAGTGACCGTAGTAAACATTCCCTTCCTTTTTCAGTGAAGGGTTTTAGCAACACAGAATCCTTGTCTGAATACATCAAAACCCACCAGCATTGGGACTGTTGAAATAATACGAGTATGGCCAAAAAAACCCCAAGAAAAACTTTAATGATCCTGACACCTAAGCTCACATCTTGTGGAATATAGTTTTTAGGATTTTGTCCAGGAATCTGCAGCAGTGTAGCCTTTGGTTACACTTACAGATGTCCATGCTTCCTTTTCCTCATTGTAAGCATAATCTTCTCCTAGCCTGTTGCTGTCAGTGCTCTCATTGCTGTGACAAGCCTGTATGACCCTGTATGTTGGGATTTGCAATCCCAGTGTAGGGTGTCCTTGACGTTTATCTTTTTCAGCAAAATGAGACAGTGCCATTTTTCTCCACCGTGAGTGCTTGTGCCAGCTGACCTGCAAAGAACAGGAAAGAAGTTGTCTCTCACTAGAGAAACATTAACCAAATCATCAGGCAAAATTAATTTCTCTAATTTTGTTGCTCAATTCCAGCCTCAAATATGCTACTATACATTTAAGGATACACTCATAAAGAACAGTTTCATTTTCATTTTGTTTATATGAAATTAGAAAATATTTCTGTGGTATGGAAAGCATCTATCCTCTGTTTCATGTTGGATTAGGGAATGTTTCCGATTTAAGGATACCTTTTCAAACTGAGCTGCTTGTTCCATACATTTCAGAGTTTACAAAAGAAACACGAGTTCACTGCTATTGGCAACAACTCAAGTTTGAAAAGAAACTTTAAAACTATTGGGGTTGCTTCTACAATAGTAAACAATGGTGATACTTTGAAATAAAATACTCTATTTGAAAAGAGAATAGTGGATTATTATTCCAATAGTAGGAAATATAATATTCATTAAGAAGATTTTATATCTTGAGAGTCTCTTTGTCACATGCATATTTACTGTAAATGTGGACCAGAATAACATCATGTTGTATTCTTAAAGGTTTGGGTTCTTTTAAAGTAAATGAAGGTGACATGGTATTTAAATTTCAGAAATACTGTTTTTCCTTAGTTCTTATCCATATACTGTAACTTGAAAATTAC
The DNA here is from genome assembly GCA_013399455.1 of Anthoscopus minutus. Taxonomy (NCBI): domain Eukaryota; kingdom Metazoa; phylum Chordata; class Aves; order Passeriformes; family Paridae; genus Anthoscopus; species Anthoscopus minutus. Next base: position 39,989 of record VWYI01000704.1, on the reverse strand, counting down.
ACTGAATAAGAAATAGAACTATCTATTGTAGAGATGTTTAATATAGGCAGTAAATTCAGGCAACAAATACTATGAATAAAAACTTAGCAAATCTAGATCTTTAAAAACAGAATAAATATATGAAATATACTCTGGCAGCCTCATTTCACCAGATTCACACTGCAGTTTTGGTTTTTTTCTGATTTCAAACTGAAGTTAGTAGAGAACTGAAGTGAAAAGAAAGGGCACTTAAGCCTAGGTTCCAGATTATCTTAAAGTCTTTGATGAGTTAAATGTCCATTCTTTCTGTACAGGAACCAGATATGCAATCTTTAGAGGTTGCCATGAGTACAGAAAAAGAACAGGTTCCTACCTCAACTAGCCTATAAAAGTACAGAAAATAAAGATGTACTCCATCCTGTCTAGCTGATCAATTAAGGAAATGTAATACCATCTTTCACAGGACTTCAGGAAAGTTGATAGAAACTTGATTTTTCCCTCTTATCCTCCCTCTCATTTAACAAAATAATAATTTTGTCCTTTGGTATAAAAATAAATGGAAAGAAGGCAACTTTGTTATGAACAAGCTTCTGTGTCCAGTTGTAGCCACTTGTCAGTTGAGAGAGTCAAAGATCTCAGGACCGCTCTGAGGAAGTATCAGGGAGGAAGGACTATGATCTTAGCTTGTTCCAGGGTATGCATTTGCCAATGTAGTGTCAGTAAAATGAAAAAGAAGAGAGATGTGTTTTTAGTGCGTTTCCAGCTTCTATGTTGAGCAATTGTAGCACAAATCCCAAACATAACTGTGCTGCAAATAAAAAGTGACACCTTTTGGGTTTGCTTATGGAAAAGAATGGTTTCCCATTTTGATTTGTATATTTAAAATGGAGGTCAAGTCTCTTCCATTGGGTAGGTTGTAGAAATGAACAAGCTTAACTCTTGCAGCTTTATGTGCTATATTATTTTTGCACTTCGAATTAAATTCTATTTTATTTACTTTGAGTTTTATGTTTCAGTCAGCAGTATTAATTTTTATTCTTTATTTCTCTTAAATTTTTAAGTTTTCAGGTTTTTGTTCATAATAATATTTCCAACCACTTAACTTTTAATTATGTTTCCAGTTTTAACTGCACATCATTTCACTTAGGTCAACTTTCTTATACACTTCGGATTTCTTTGAAGGGCCTTTAGTTCTGAAATAAATCTGCTTCTTTTTATTTTCTTCCCTCGTAAATTCTGCTCAATTTATTCTAGCCAGTCTGGTTCTGATTTATGTTTCATTTATTTACATTTCATTATTTTCACCTTTTAAACTTTTTTTCACCCTGTGATTTCTCATTTTCTGATTCTTTTCAACTGCTTACAAGTACCTCCTCCACACCTATTAAAAAGTTTTGGTTTATATTGTTTTAGCTTTTTTCCCCCATACTGAAAGAAGTCTTTCTTCAAATATTTTTCCCTTTTTTTAAAACATACTTTGTTTTATTTTCACTTTCTTTGCCTAGTCCTTGTAAAATCAGCTGAAAACTGATGCTCTTTAAAACATGGCTTGTGATTTTCCTACTATGTTTAACACCTAGGATAGCTAGATTTTCTGTAACTAACACTTTGAAATGATCTAGGATTTTATTGATATCTCATTTTACAAAAGAGAAAAGAGAGGGTGGGAACATATCAGACTGGTATGTTTCTTCTCACCATTTGACTATATTAAAAAGGAAATGAAGATCTGCTTTGCTCTGTAGTAAGAGTGGCCCCACCATGGAAAGAGAAAAAAGGCCTTGTTATAAAAGGAGATGACTGATAAAAATAATAATGAAATATCTAAAATAACATTAAAGGCAATATTTTGGCTCTAGTACTCTTTTTTCCAAGCTGTTAAAAATGAGACAAAAATGTACTCTTGTTCTCTGTTACACTTCACACTCTTCGGAAAAGTCCTCTTGATTAAGACAAAAGTCTTATCTCATATTTCTTCTTTACAAATCTATTTTCTGTCTCAAGACTGGATTTTACTAACTATTTCTGTGGTGTAATAAGCTTTTCTTCTGCATATAATACAATACTGAATTTCCTTTTACATTTCAGTTTCACATCATTTGAAAAGGGTACAGCTTTTAAAATTGAACCTGGCAATGCAATGGTAAATACACATTGTGCAGCACTGGACTGAGTAAAATGTTCAAAGGAAAGATTCCAATTTATTTTACAGGATGCTAAAGTGATCCCTGGTTTTTTTCGGGTTATAATTACACAATGACATCTGGAGTATTCAATGATTTTTACAGGAAATTCCTGTTCTCCTCTATATTCTGTTTATTATAGCTTGTTTTGCATTGTCAGAATCTGTCTCTCTTTGATGTAAAACTGGTGAATTATTTAAGAATTTTGATCTGTAATCTTTATTGGCATGACAAGGTTGGTGCACAGGTGTTCCCAAGACTACAGCACACATTAAAGTTATATTGCTTGGGTATGGAAACATGATTTATCCAGCCTTCATGCCATGAGGTATGTTGATAATAATTAATTACATGAGCTGCTATCTTTTGCAGTGTCCTGTAATAAAGCACATTGTTTTATACAGGATGACTCCCAAAATGATTCCACATTAATTGCCTTCCCTATTCACAACACAAAGCAGAAACAGAATCTAACTCATTATTGTAATTTGATCAGAAGTACCTGTCCAGACCACACAGTGAAATGTTTCTTAAGGTCAAAACAGAAAAGGTGGTTTTTGATTTTTTTTTATTGTAGGATTTAATATTTTACTTTTATAAACAGTTACTGTTGGCTTTAATTGTTTATTAAACAAAGAAGTAAATTAAATCATTACTTCTTTTATAGCTGCAAAGTACAGGCTTCAGCCAATACAGGCTTCTTCTATGGACTTCAGATAATTACATAAGCTAAACCTTCAGAAATCTAATTTCTTTCAAAGGTAAAGGATTTACCTAGAGTATTTACTTTAAAACAAAATTAAACATGAAATTAGCGTCTTTGTGCAATCAAAAATTTCAATATAATAACTTTCTTTTTTTTCCCCACTCTTTTTTGAACTCATATTTTCCCTGAAGTGTTTCAGCTACAGAGAAAAAAGCGGAAAGGTTTAAAAGTACTTTAAAAATGAAGAAAAGGATTGCAGAGCACAAAAGTGTATTATCCTGGCCACCACTGTCATTGTCACATTAAATCCTTTTAAAACTATGTTTAATAGCCAAAAGATGAAAAAGTGGTTGCTCCTTTGAGTGGACAGACTAAATCACAGAGTATTTGGCTTATTATTGGTGTTAAGAAATATTTTTTATGAATGTTTATTCAATTGCTAAATTAGTTTTCAGTTAAATAAAAAGAGTATATACTTTCCTCAAACACTTTTGACAAACACATGATTTTGGCAAGCGTTCTGACCCTTTAGCCAACACATACACAAATTTCTGAATTTCATGGACAAAAATGTCCAGGTTTCAGTTTCCTAAAAGAGAAAAATCAGTGTTTGGGTTTTTAGGTTTGACAAAAAAAAAAACCCACAAAAAACTGTAGAGGAAAGGGCAAAATATGCTTATGCAGAACCTTCTCCATCTTTACTTTCCAATTAAATCAAGTTTTTTGCAAGCAGTTGAGTTTATAAAAGTCTGCAAGTAATTAAATTATACCCTGTAGACTGACATTTGAACTTGTTCAATTTCTCAGTTGTTTTAGGTGAAATCCTGAGACTTGCATATTTTTATTGCTAATTCATATTATTTAATAAACATTTGCATTTTATTGACCTGCCCAAATTTGGTTCCTATACCATTATTAACAATTATGAAAAAATTACATTATTCTGCTAATATGTGTGAGTTTTATATTAGGAGAATAAACCATTACATGTGCAATTCTTTTCCTTTGGTATGGTCAGATTTACAGCAATTTCATAAGGGCAAGCCTTCTTCAAGAATAAGGACTTGCACAAGTCTGAGTTCACAGGCCACCAGATGGTAAATAAAAAAACAATATAAGTTTTCACACTAAGATATTTCAGAAGGTTATTTAATACACAAATTTTTGTAAAACATGCAATATAATAAAATATGACGTGATTGCTTTGCCCCCATACATCAGCTGTTGGAATGTGTGCAATTACATGGATTACACAGAGGAATGATATTTTTACTCCTGAGGGTATGTATCTATGTGAGGTTAGGGTATAAAATAGTACCAAGCTCATATTTCTGTAGCTTTGCTTACTTCTCATTCATGTGCTTTTTAGAAGCAGCTGCGCACTAAACAGAAAATACACATCATAACAGATATGCAAACAACTGTCAACACCTTCAAATAGAAAGGCATCTAAAAATTTCTTCAAGCCTACTAGGGACAAAAGATATTGAGGAAGATGTAGTTTAAATACTAAATGTCTATAGTCTATTCGACTAAAAGTTCTACCTGAAAACTCATTTTTTTTAATGCTGTCTTAAAGCAATAAAAACCACATAACCAAACATGTAAATTCAGTGTATTACAAGAGAGCAGAAGTTGAAAGCTTTGGCTTATGTTTCTACATATTACATAGCCACAAATATATAGCTAGTTGGACAGAAAGATAAACTGAAGCCTAGACCAGAGACTCTCAGTGAGGGAACAATCTACAATCTCAGCAAGAGAGAGTTCAATAGAAAAGGCAGTAAAAATATTAAAGATGAAAAAAAAATCAGGTTAATGTGAAAACTGGAGTTTGAAATTTAGTAAGGAGTTCCAGCAGAGATGGGAAACCAACTGTGCTACATTCCTAAAGAACAGTATTGCCTGTTCTTTTGCTGGTTGCTCTGGATTTCATTTGCACTGAGAAACTGGAAAAAATAAGTTTTTGCTCAAGGGCAGATTTCTGAGCGACAAAGCGATAGGAAGTACTGTTAATTTCCTTCTTTGAACAGCATCCCATTGTGCCAGAAATGCAGTACTAGAGTTTCACATAAAAAAGGAAAAAGCAATTTTGTTTTTCACAGGAACTTTTCTTTTTTGCTGTTCACCAGTCATGCAACCTATTTATGCCTAAAAAGGGCATAAATATCTGCTTTGTTCTGAGGAAAGTAGCTGGGTTGTCTCTATTATTTATTAAATGAATTTACTATTTAAGAATCATACTCTTAAACACTTCAAGATACAAGTCACCATGAAGAAATTCAGCAGTGTTCCAACATCACAGGTTTCAAGGGGGTAAAATACCAGTGCTACCAGAAGATTCTTTCTGAACAGCTGTCTAAAAGCTGTCTTCAAACCACTGTACTTAACAATTTTTCACACAGTGTATGTATAAAGGACATACTGCCAGGGTACACAGGGCAGCCCAGTGTTCACACTGCTGGAAATCTGTATCAGGACTATCCAACAGATCACCCTTACCAGCCTAATTTCTATCTAGGCAAGTCATTCCTCAGTTTCAAACCATCTATCTTTGATGTGCTGCAACAAGGCCAGCAGCAAAGAAAAAAGGGGCTTTCAAAGTTACTGTTTTGTAGGAGTTGGTTTAGTATGAACATGAGCTGAAAAGGTGCTTAGCTGTATGTGAGGTATTAATGCACTTGTGGATAGAGGATGGACACCATCACAGCTCTAGCATCAGATATCTTGGCAAGTTTATGGAAGGAGATTGTGTGACATCTGGATTTGACAAGAATTATTTACACAGAGGAGTAATACCACATATGGATTAAAAAAAGTGAGACACATTAATTATGTTGCAGAGGGTGGAAGAGCACACTATAATAAACACTTTGTGGACTGGCATTTTACAATGAACTTCCTGAATTTAAGCAGCTGAAATATAGTACACAGCATCCATCCATGACTATTTTGTAGTGTCAACAAAAAGAACTAGAAATATTTTAGCTGTGCTGAGTTAGTTAGTTATAGGGGAGTCTAATACCCTTTTCAGTCTGAGACAAAGACACAGCATATCCGGGAAAACATCTGTGGGAAGTACCCATCTGTGTGGGTCTATCTTGGATTTTTGTCAAAATCAGCCCAAAAGACTTATTTATGAGTAATGATCTATTGGAAGATTAGTGGAGAGGTAACACAGGAGTGTCACAGCTGGACTTCAGCCGACAGTCAGAAAGCACCATCTGTACCAGTCACAGCAAACAGCTCTATAAGAGTCACTGGATTTGTCTTCTCACGCAACGGATTTAAGCAGACAGTTTAGGCTGTTTTTTCAATCACATACGAACAGGGAAAACAAGTTATTCAAACTTAACACAAAGCAGCCTCATCTCAACAGCTCCATTCAAGATTGTGCCATTAATGTCTCATTTTTTTTCTCCCAGTATCAATGGAGTGTGCTCAGAAAAAGATTAATACTCAAAGTTACATTTTACACCCCAAGAGTTCTTACTCTCCTATTTACCTACCTGTTTCTCCTAGTTTCCTAGTCATAACATGCCACTTCATATAAATGGCAAATCATTCAGAGAGACCACTGAAGTTTGCAATACTCTGATTCACCCTGACCTACCTTCCTCCCCAAGTCAAAAAGAAAAAAGAACAACAAACAATCCACCTCAGCAAGGAGGCAAAGATAAAACCCCTTATCAGAAAAGGTTAGGAAAAAGAACCCCAAAATATTCTCCCCCATCCCTAAAACAACCCTGAAAATTTAATTGAGTTTCATTACCTTGCTAATAGCCATCTTCCCTTTGGATACATAGGAACATTCCTCCAAGCACCAACCAAGCTGGCTTTTTTGATTTCAACTTCCAGCAGCTGTACAGGGTATAGCCTCTGAATCGTCTGGTGCTGATTCACAGTGATTCATCATGCCAAACAAACTCAATAGTAAAGCAAAAAAAATTTATTTAGGGAGAGAAGTCTCTAGATACAACATCCGTGGCAAAAGATTACAAGTAAAATAAATATGAAATGCAGGGCTTTTTAAGATGCAACAACCAGATGCTTTGGCAGTATTTTTGAAATAGCCTTCCTGAGATACTTCAGGAAATGTCACCTGCCTAAGGATCTCCATCAGTTCTGAAGACAAAACTAGCTAGAAGCTGCAAGACTTTGGGACTGGCGACTGGGCATCCTTTTCTAAGTATTCCATAAACTTTTTTCATCTTTAACCTGGTTGCATATCTAATAAATGGATGCTTGAAGGTTTACGTCTTTATCTCTTGATTACTCTATAGATTTAGATTGTGAATGCAAATTCAGTTTCCTTTGATGGCTCAGCTCATTTGACAAAATGGTTATATTTTAACTAGCTGTAGAATCTACATAACTGCAGGGATTTTTTCATTTTCCTGAGAGAGGTTTGGTTTTTTTAACTGCTGGTTGACTACTTCCTGCCAAGCCTTGGTGGTTTAACAATACCTCTAAGCCTTGTTAGAGCTGCTATTAACATATATTAAATATTTTATGTAAATCATTTACATAAGGAGCATTTAGCCAAAGTTTTGATTATCTGGTTTTGACTTTTTTCTGTAAAAGCTTTACTACAGAAACTTAATGTTATTACCACTTTGTTCAGGCTACCTTACTTAACCTGCAGGTCTAGGATTCGCTTGCTATTTAACCGCGTGGCATTCAACCAAGCCAAATGCAAGGTCTCCTGGGTTGAGGCAATCCCCAATATTATAAGAGCCTGGGAAATGAAATTATTGAGGGAAGCCCTGCAGAGAAAGACTTGGGAATACTGGTAGACAAAACACTGGACATGAGCTAGCAATGTGTTTGCAGTCCAGAAAGCCAGTAGTACACTGGGCTGCAGATAAGGAGCACACAGTAGAGGTGATTCTGTCCCTCTGCTGCTCTCTTTGGAGACCCTACCTGGAGATCTGCTTCTAGCTGTGGGGCCCCCAACACAGAAGAACACAGCCCTGTTAAACCAGGTCAGAGGAGGACTTTTCATGAAGAGGAGCTGTTCAGCCTGGAGAAGAGAAGGCTCTGGCGAGATGTTATTTTGGCCTTTCACTGCATAAAATTGGCTTAGAAGAAAGATGGAGAAACACTTTTTACCAAGGCATGCAGTGGCAGCATAAGAGGCAATAGTTTAAACTGAAGGAGGGTAGATTTAAATGAGATATAAAGAAAGAAGAGCATACTACCATCTATCACATATTTTATGGGAAGTGTATAGCAATTAATGTTCCTAGTTCTGAGTTTCCACATTTTCGGAAGATGAGTTTTTAAAAAATGCAAGTCTGTAGTCTCTTATTTACTTTTGCTACTGATCTAAGAAATGGAAGTAGTTAAGTTCTGCTTTCCTTACTATTGTTTCTGGCAGTGTCTTAATGCATCATTTGCTTTCTGCAAACAACTGATGATAATGCCTTCAAGAGTAGTAAAAAACATTTTCCAGAGCAAGAGTAAATTGTTATGCAACAAGATGGGATTTATTAACGTTCTGTATAATGTAAGCAACTATTTTCTTTGAATGAATAGACTAAGGAAAAAAAAAGTACCATGGTTTTCAGCAGTGATAAAGTTTTTATTAGCAGATTTTCTGTGGAGATTGTGGGCTGTAGAGAGAATGACACTAATATGACTGAGGAAATACTAAAGGTACTTTGTGTAGTTATAGAGTACTATTGCTCTGTTCTCTGTGCACAGAGAGAAGGGTCCATAGAGAGGAATTGTGGGATCAGACTTCTAAATTATTCTCTATGTTAATAGTCAAGCTTATAATTAAAACAACCTCTAGTGGAGGGAAAAGAACATCCTGAATAGACATAAGTATGTATTTATAGATAGACAACCCATTATGAATACAAAAGCTAAGGTATCCTTGAAAGTTGTCATCCAGCTTCAAGGCAAATACTTTGTATGAAATTCTATAATTGGAGATTTGATTTAGGTCCAAAACTTATGAAAGATTCTGCTGGTTTTATATTGGCTCATATTTGGGAAGAATGAAGAAAACCACTCGAAGAAATGCCTTTCTCGGGAGAGGCTCCTGGGAGTTCCTCTGTGCCTAGAAAAGGCCAATGGCTGTCTAGCTCTGAGAATTGACAGCTTTGTAACCCATTGAGAAGCTGGGTCCTTCTCTATGAACATCACATTTTAAAATCCGGAAAGTTCCAAAAGACTTTTCAGCTTCCGGCTCCAGAAGGCATCGGGAGCTGTGTGGGGCCGGCCCTGCTCTGCCGGGGCCCGCGCGGCCTGGCCGGGCCGGGCCGGGCCCCAGCGGCTCCC
>VWYI01000704.1:0-22851 GCA_013399455.1 Anthoscopus minutus | reverse complement strand
TATCGCTCCTCTCCTCTCCTCTCCTCTCCTCTCCTCTCCTCTCCTCTCCTCTCCTCAAAATTGTAGGATCCTCACCCAAGATCTGAGCTTTCTAGCTGTTCAGGAACATAAATAGTAATGAAACCTTTTTACTTGTTCTATCCAAAATAAACAATGCGCAATACACACTAACTGCAACTTCTGTCAGCTTCTTGGATTGTCACAGCACCTGAACGGTAAAATCAAAATGTTCTAATAACAAACAAATCGTAATGCACTATCTAGATTCTCCTATTTATGGCAGAAAGAAGATTTTAAAAGAGGTATATGTAATTAATATCCTACCACATGGCTTAGTTTCACAAACTCTGCTGAAAAGATTGCATCAGCTCAGAACACTTGTGGTCAGATTTCAAATTCCTGTATTAATTTACTGAGCTCTGTAATCAGCACTGAAGTAATAGTGGAATATAGTAATTATATTCCATTTGAAATTCCATTTCAAATGGAATATAATGTGAGTTGCATTTTGAACTTGTGGACAGTTCTCTAATTATGTTCTCTGCAATTGCAATCAGCATGAATTTTGTTTGCAAAAGAGAGAAAGGTGTTTCATAAGAAGCAGCTACAAAGCTATCTGATAAATAACAGAAAACTAAATTGATTTTTTTTAACATTGTTAAAGAGTTAAAAATATTTATATATTCCAAAAAGCAAATTATTTAGGAAGGAGTTTACTAATTTTTCCAGAATTCATAGGACTGAAATTATTAGCTGGAAGCAATTTGATAGAGACAAAATATCTGATGGTAAGTGAATAATCTCTCTCTCCATATAGTCAGGGAACTTCTAATTTGTTATACTATGAGGATATTTGTTTGAAAACAAGATGTTGTTGTGCATTAAATTGTATCTCATCAAAATTCTATACATAAAAAAAGAAATACATGCTGCTTTCTTTGTTTTTTTGCAGAAGGCGTGCAGAATGCAACCCAAAACAGCTGATGCATATCACTTCATTCATCATAACCTACCTTCTTAGATAAAGGAGATGGAATTACAAGGTGAAAATTGAGGCTAATTCCTTTTTTCATCAAGGAAGATAAATAATACTTCACAGTGATTCCAAATCTGTCTCAATTGCATTCTGGACAGCTCTCAAAAAGTACAAAGAATGTTGAAGTATTTTGCTGTCTGAACTAAATCTGTGTTTTTGACTAGAACTGAGGGAGAAATCCTTCAGTTTTTTATGTCTGTCCATTTTTCATGCAGCAATCTGTTTGTCTGGGTTTTTTTACCCCTCATACTTTTGAATAGGTTTCCAATTAATTATACACCATTTACTGTGTTTAAGAAAAAATTTTGTAAAACTGTTCTTATGTTTCAAATCACAACATTACTAGTGGACAGAGTTAATCTACCTCAGCAGTTTTGCGGAATATTTTCTTTATGTTTTTTCTTTCACTGCTAAATTTGATGATTAGGGGAAACCATACTCTAAGAATACCCAAGAAGGATAATTTTAGAATTTTAGAATAGAAAGCATAACTTTCAAGGATAGGTAGGATGCATTAATTTCTAACTTTGAGTTGCAGTTTATAGTTGTAATGGCATGATTTTCTAAGTTCTTATATAATTCCTGCATTCATTCTCATACTTCATTCCTGACTGCATTTCTGAGTGCAGCCATTCCATCTGTTTTCTGAGAGAATGCCTGAACTCAGAATTAGGTTAAAATATGTTTTCTGTGTTATGCAGATGATGTCATTCCTCTGGCCCTAAGAACTGTACCAATGAGGTTAGGAGAATAAAACAATATGAACTTCATGATCCTTCAGCACAGTTACATTTTTTAAAATACCTTTTGGCTCCTGGGAAAACATATCTGAAAACCTGTTTCCTATGAAACTGTTAACTCAGCAGAAAAATAGACACAAAATGACATTTCAAGTTAATCATAATTTCCTTCCTTACAAAGGAAGAACTTATTTTGTGCAATGAGACTTAAAAAGGCTGCATCAGACTGATGACACTTTTCTATTGGGAAATGTTCACGGTAATTACATGTTTACGTTACAGCACATTACCATTAAATCCCCCTGTACCAAGGAACAGATATCAGTAGATTAAATAGTGGTAAAAATTATATGGAAAATGGAAGAAATTAACCATTAAATCCTGGGTGACCTAACCAGAACAATGTGGGGATTGTTCAGCTATATCCTGGATTGGTTGGACAGGTTGACTGTTGATAATGATGCAGACCAGCAGAAAATTAAAAACATGCATATGGGAAAAAATTCTTGGCTCTGATATGTATTGATGGGTACTGACGTGTATTCCCTCTCCTTGGTGTAAAGAAGTTGGGTGAAAAGAAAACGGTTGGTGAAATATTAACTGTCTCTGAAGACTGTTTTGCTTTTTGTGTTGCTTTCATCTTACTGAATTTGTAACTGGAAATGCCTTTGGGTTCAGTTTAAGAAAAACTAAAGATAAAATTAAATTCCTGTATCGCCTTGTGACTTTTAGAGAGTGCTCTTTTCTGACACCCAGAGAGATGTTTGTGTGAAAGTCTGCCTAAAAGCCAGAGACAGATTGCAAAATCACATTTTTGGACAGACTCTGGCATGCCTTTTTCCCAGAATACTTCAACAGATAACCACTGGATGCAAGACTGTATATAAAACCAAGAAGTCACTCACTCAAAAAACAAGTGCTAAAATGAAGTGTATGATAGGTAAGAATAGAGGACTCTCCAATAAAAGTGGTTTATACAGGCTGTAGTAAAAAGTTAAATTACCTCATAAACTATCAGAAAAATAATAGCTTGATAAAAGAACTCTCAAATTCTCAGCTAGATGGAACAATTTTTACCACAGGGGTCAGTAGGTGACAAATTGCAGCACTGCTGTTTAGATTCATATGCTTTGTGTGTTCATTGCCAGAAGACCAAGGCAGGTAGAAGCATAGAGCTGGAGAGATAGCAGTGAGACAAGCATACTCCTTTCCCCACTGAATATCACTGAACAAGGAGATGGGGATGAGAGCCCAAAAATATTATGAGCAGTGAAATTAACAGGAAAATCATGTAGTTATGTGGGAAAAAAGTGCACTCATCGGTCTGAAAACAAAAGAAATACAGTTTTAAAGAAGGAAATAGTCTTTTTAAATAAGCAGCGAAAAATATGCTCACAGATCTTCTCATTTATACCTGGGGAAACATCTTCCAAAGGAAAGTATCTATCTAAGCCCACAAAAAGTAAACCAAATACCTAGTACTGAAAAAATTACAAAAATATAGGTGCTGACTAATCCAACTTTATACAAACAAACAATGCTGTGAGGTAGGTACAGCTTTAAAGCCCTGAATTTTGGGTTCCTGCAAAGAAGGGAAACCCTGCATCAGATTGTGATCTATCCTATTGCATATGGAATCATTAGATCCAATTATTAAAGGGTTTGAAATCCTGTCCTGGCAAGATGTATTCTCTGCTGGTGGAGAGCCCTTGGAATTTTCCAGAATTTTTAGCCAAGATCAGTAGGCAGTTAAAGTTTTCAAAAATTCAAATTTTCTTCACCATTTTAACCCTGTATCAGTTGCAAAGCAGGAGTAACTTACAGAACTAGTGTTGTCAGAGGAGTTTTCAGTTAAAATATTATATCCCAGAAAGTTCAAAAGAAAACATAGTATTTAAAGAAAAAAAAAGGAGCTGGGCTCCAGTTTAAATGGGTGTGTATGAAAACAACTGAAAACATTCGTGTTCCAAGAAAAAATGTGTACAGCCAAGTGTGAGAGAGTAAAAGCCTACTGCTAGCTTTACTGCATCTTCTTGCCTCTCTTTGGAGACAAATCCCTGACCACCCAAAATGCAAAATCCTGGATGCCTCTGTATAAAACGCAATCTTTAAACCTAACTCCTGCCTTTTACAATCCATTCTTGGTGACATATTTCACTGAATATTTACCTTGAGCTAGATACAGTTTAACAGTGCATTCATCAACAGTGCATACATACTGTTCTACTAAGTCTTCTATGTTGCTAGCCTTCAGCACAACCTGATGAGCTATGACTGTGAGAAGGGGTTGGATTTATCCCTAGCTGGGCTAGGAAAATATATCCCAAAACTCACTAATTAATTTTTGTTCATTTCTCCAAACCCTGTGGTTAAAAAATGTTTTGTTGTAAAACTGTTTTAAAAGTACATCTCTTCATTGTTATCCATGAAATTAGCTTCAGTTTAAACCAGCTGCTGGGTGACTGGAATAAAGTTTCTTTTTCTCATGTCTTTCATTTCTGGCTGCTGATGCACCCCTTGCTGTGGGTTTCTCAGACAAATTTACTCTTAGAAGGAATTGTATTTTTATGTAGCAATTTTTTCCACCAGTTGCTTAACTATTTCTCTTCTGTACTTGAAAACAGCATTAGTTATAGTCATAGCATAGACAACATATAGACAAACAATATATGTGTCTATAGACATAAATTCATATAGGTTGTTACTGTGCGAATACTGCATACACTGGAATTTGTCTGGTCCTACCTCTTTGGTCAAGGCAAAGGTAATTTATTTCAAGTTGCTCAAGATTTGGACCAGCCAGAAATGGAATTATATGCATATTTCTTCTAGTTTTGGAAGAAACCACATTAGGTCTTGAAAAAGAACCCACTGAGTCACAGAAGCCTCTGTCAGTAGACCATGATGGACTCAGAGAAACAGATTAATCAGAAGAGGTTATATGAAAAGTGTTTGGATAGCTGTGGTAAATTCAGACTGTATTAATGCTTTGGACAGTTAAAAGATGAAACTTTCTGTTTTGTATAAAAGCTTAAAATTCAGATGTTAAGAAATGATTAAAGTTTGGAAAAAGTAGAGTGGAATATCAAGTTATGAAATATTAAAGAATGAATGCCCAGAATGTCACTTGCAAAAGTGTCTCACTGCTGAATGTGGGCCACAAAGATCTGACATCCAAGCATTCACATACAGGGCCTGTGACCTTCTCCATTAATGTCTTTACTCAGTTAAAAGAAAATCTCATTAAAGGAGCACTTTTCTCAAGAATGATCTCTGGAAACTGCTGTCTCCTTGAAATACTGAGTGGTGGTAGGTCAGGGGGGGTTGTAGCGTTAACATTGAGAAGGGGACACTTAGCAATGGCTCTGGGGTAAAGGAAGGAACAGAGGAACACTGTGGTGATTGCCATCAAGAAAAATGTTCATTCAGGCAGAGATGGAGGTGTGAAGAGAGAGGGAGTGCATAATTTTTTACATACTATTCATGCTATTTAGGCTTTAAAGGTATTTTCTAAGCTATTTTTCAGTCACAGAGGAGTTTTAGCATGAAATGCCATAGGACGAATCATCCAGTTACTGTCTTGCATTACAGATTACATTTCTTTTCTAGGTGCTGAAAGGTTTTGAAGTTAAAAGTTCTACCTCTGTATCTGTCAAGAGCCTCTTAGCATTAAATATTAAAAAAGATGTTGCTTTTTCTAGTCATTGGCTATTTTTGCTAAATATTTTATCAAAATAATTTTTTTTTCACTGTTAATGAACACTGCATTCTTGCCAAAAAGGTGAGAATTCTTTCTAAAAGATTAAAAGTTAACTATATTTCTTTTGATGACCTTTACTTCTTAGCACATTAAAGATTTACCAGAATCTTTAGGTTTTATTCATTGTGAAATGCAAGACATCCCAAACTACATTGCAGGATAAAATATTTTTCTTTCGAAGCTGCAATTTCATATATTTTGTAGTGTTCTATATGGAATATTAAGGGAAGTTGAGATTTGTCCAGCCTCTTCTCTTACTAAAGAGTTTTATGACAGAAGATAGTCACTGTAATTGCTTACATTTGAACTAATTTCTGTGGTAACAGCAATTGCAGACTTATTGCAGAGAGTCTTATATATTTTTATGAGTAGCCAAGGAAAGAATATAATATTTTATAGAAAATCATAACAAAAGAAACTTATTAGAGTAATATTTATTTTTGTGTAGCATTTGAAATATTACTCTACTACTTGCAATTGGATTTAATAAATTGCCTTACAGTATTTTGAAACTTGCAAATAAAACTGCTTATTTATTAATGATAGCTTAGCTATGGGATGTTTTATCCAATATGATAGTATCTGAGGAAAACTTTCTATTTTTTCTCTTTTCATCTTTTTGTTCTATAATTTTATGTCAGGGATTTCTCAAAATTCAGCCAAAAATGTGCATATGTTCTTCTTCACACTCTGTAAATTACATGAAGTTGCAGTGTATTATAGTATTCCCCAAACATCTCATAGTGTCAACAGAGATGACACAAGAGAAGAAGTAAAGGAGAAGTACAGATCACAGAGAAAGTGGAAAGTCTGCAAATTTTGTAAAAGTTAATTGCCTGTGCTTTAAAAAAGCAGCAGTGTGTGAGGCAGGCTATGTGGGAAGGCTATTAATTAACTGAGTCAAGGAAGCATCAACCAGAGAAAGAATTAGAAATTTAAAAAGGTGGACAGATAAGTCAGTAATTGGCCCTAACATGAAGGTGAGACTGATGTGAACAAATTGGAAGGGAAACATTAAAACAATAGATCAAATAATAAACATAATATATAAACAGAAAAGGTGATCTTCTGCTTTAATTGTTTTTATTTCATTTTGAAAATACATTCATGATGTCATAAGCGATCATTGATTTGTTTATGGATCTAGGCAAAAATATAGATTTAATTCTGAGGGACTGATTGGAAAACAAGGGTTTTGTTAATCAGCTAGTATATTAATAAGAAGAAACAAAGACACACCTTTAAGTTAAGATGCACTAAGTACAGCTCCTATGTAAGAGAAAATTCAAATTTACCCTCTAGAAAAATTCCAAAACAATTATGTACCCACTGACCTCAAGGAATACAAGTTCCTCAGCTGGACAAAAAACTCTATTGCTTTTGTTGTTATTTTGATTTTTTTTCCTGAATCTGCCAAGTATTCTAAGAGCTTTACAGCCACCATGAACATACTGAAACCTTCACACAATATCAGGCAGCTTCTTGCATTTTTCCAGTCTCCTGAAGAGTTAGTTTTTGATTCCTGGGTTGTTTTTAATTTGTAAATTCTTTCTTGCTCTGCTCTGTGGGTTCCTGTTCCTGGAATAGCTGGCTTGCCCTCTACCTCCTTCTCAGTCATTTATATGCCTTTCTCTTTTTCTGTGCTATAGAATTTGTATTTGATTCAGACACTTCTAAGATCATCTGTTATAAAATTAAGATTTCAATTCCCTGTAGAAGGTCTAGAATGTGCATTGTGGTCTACCAGATCTTTTTTTAAAAAAAATTGGCAGAGGGTGACATTTGTACTATCATGCAATATCTGACGTATAACTAAAAAGATGTAAAAATATGTGCCTTATCATCTGAACATACTCAGTGCATTTTGCAATTTTAGCAACGGAGAATACCTGCAAGTTTAACTTTGATTTTCATGCATGGAATTTTGTCCTTTGTTACTGTTCTTCTCCTAAGAACAAGAACATACTTTCAAATACATAATTCACTAAAAATAATATGAGGATTTGGAAAAGAAAGGCAAGGGCTAAAGAAGACTACAAAGATGCCATAATCTTTGGCTGGAATTGTATTGGTAACCTTCCAAAAAAAAGTAAATATGGTAAAATGTATTTAATATATTAATATATATAAAATGCATTTAATATATTGTAACTGCTAGAGTGGACTATATTAAATTTTAAAAAATCCATCACATTTTGAGCAAACTACCCGCCTTCATAGTCACTATTTTCCTCAGAAGTGTAAGGAGGGTAGTTCTAAGGGAGGTAGCTAAAGTAAGTGAACAATAGAAAAAGTGATTCCTTTTGCCAGTCAGCACAGGTATTTGCAAGACAAGCTGCACTTTGTACATGAAAGGGATAACTCCAAATAGCTCCTGCATTTTTCTATTCACAATTCCTTTAGGTTTGTCTGAATATCTTACTCACGTCTTCTGAAATGCCAAGTGTCAGCATTCTTGATTTGATTGTCCTGTAAGCACTTCAGTAATTTGGTTTAGATTTTTCTCGTAATTATGACTGACCACAGGATTTTCTCTATTTTTCAACCTACTTTTCTTTTGTAACTTAATCATGTCCTGATGAAAATAGAAATTCAATGAGTTATGAAGATGCTCAAATTTATAAAGCTTTAGGACAAAACCTTTACTTATTACTTACAGCTGAAGAACAGAAAAAACCCTAGCTAAATAAGTTACTGTCTCTAAGTTACATACCACTTCAGAATATGCATAGCCATGAATGCTTTCTTGTCACTTCAGCACAGTTCAAACTGTGAAGGATGACACTACAGTATGTGGTAAACCTTGGGATACAAGCTGTAGACACAAACATTACAAAACCTTTCCTTGGCTAATTACAGCTTAAGAATTGCACCACTGGATTGAAAGGCACACAGCAGAAAATTCAACAGGTCTGATTTGTGCTCCTTCTTGCCACAGTAAACAATGAAAATTATTTCATCTGTTTCTCATTTAGCAGACAGAAAAACCTACCTAAAGTAAATAAGGCCAGCAAACTCAAATTTTTAATACGCTGTAGCACTAGCTTTGGGGCTTTCTGTCATTCTACAAAAGTGTTCAATCCATGTACAGAAAAGCACCCTAAATAACCAACCATAATCCCATACTCAATTTCCTACATATTTTTAAGTAAGTTTACTGAGGTTTGAACAACCCCAAATGACAGTAAATATTACTTGGAGATTTGTTTCAAAACCGAACAGGCTGTACAATAAAAAATATTGTAATAAACCAGAAAGTTTTTAACTACACAGATTTCAAACTTATATTAAAATAAATTCTGTTTTAGATAAGATACTTTTTCAGAAACATACAATCTCACAGTAGCTGTTGAATTTTTCACACTTCATCTAATGAATGATCTGTCGGTATTTGCACATTTCAGTAAATCTCTGTGGTAAGGGTGTTCAGTTTACTTGTAAACAATGACCCTAGGATTCAGCATAACAGCATTTTTATTGAGTAAAAAATAACAATTTGTGTGTGAGTACAGTTTCAAGTCCGAGTTTAAAGATTGCTGTTTCTTTTTGTTCACAATAAAATAAAATCAGACTTGGACAGTTTTTGCAGCAGCCGAGAATGTGGAGCCTGAAACCACATGAACACATCTAGTTTGTTATTCTATACATCACTACCAGTGACAGAAGTAAGGGATTCTCACTTCCAAGAAGGGTGGCAGGAGTGGATTGCTGTCAGGAAGAAAATGGTGGCACAGGGAGAGTCTGCTGCCATTTTGTTCTTTGTCTCATGGATCAGTTGGCACTGGTAGGCCTGTTGGTGAATATTGTTTGGAAGTCGCCCTTTTTTTTTGCACTTTTATTGTTCATATTGTTGCTGTTACTCTTTGTTTTCTTATCTCATTGCTGTTTTCAGTAAATTGTTTATATCTTTTTTGTCTCTCACTGAAGGGGGCTAGGGGAAAAGAGGAACTTGCAGTGTCCTTTTTAATGAGAGCACTAAACTAGGGAATGCCATTTCTAAACCATGGCACGTATACATACTATTATGACCTTAAACAATGAATTTTTTCATGGTAGCTACATTAGCATAAACCTTTTCTCTCTTACAGTGTATTCTTCCCCCATTTTCCTTCCTTTCCTCCTTTCCTTTTAATTGCTGTTTTTCTTTCTCCCATGAAATATACTTTTTCTTTCTTTTCTTCCAAAACATCCTTGCAAGCCTCTTACAAATAGGGAAATGCAGCAAGGTAGTTATTTTTTCCTTTGCCTTGTCGCTGCAAGATGAAGTGGTTTCAGTAATTGAGACTGTACAAAAAGTGGGTGGGAGTCAGATTGCCTCTTACTCTGCTTTTTCTTTTTCTAGTGCTATAACCCCATCTGGCAAACAGAGACAGTTTCACTTGTGTAACTTCTGAAGAGGTTGAAAGCCTCAATAAAACCCAAAGCTAGCACTGGATGGCTGTTACAGAGATCAAGAATATTCTGAAGAAAAATATGAAGTCATTGAAGACACTTGTGGGACAAAGAAACTTAATTAATTTGCATTCTGAAAACCGAAAGGATTCAGATGAACAGGAATTAGAGTAGACTGGTCAAGAACCAATTTTCCATTTCACAATATTTTCCATGATTTTAATGTATTTTCTTGTTTCAAATCAAACTCGAAACATTTTTAAAAGTCCTCCAAAGCAAGTTAAAAGACAAAAATGTTTAGGTCCATAAAATCAGCACATTTTGATTGTATTGAAGCTTTTATTTCATTTTTTATGATTTTAAATCAATTTTAGACCTACATATTAGGCCTTCAGTTTTTAAAATGTTTCACTAACAAAAAATCCGAAACTTCTCCTATTTATAAAAATAAGCAAATTACATTTGCGCAAGAAAAATTTGAAATATTTCTGATCACATCTGTCCTGATGTATTATAAACATTTACTTCTGTCAGTAGAATTGGAAAGATCTTCAACTGATTATTTTGTAATTCAGTATACAAAGACATATTTTTCCCACCTGGATTGAGCCATTCACAAAAAAAATTTTCCATATAGTAGTGCTGGAACATATGCTTTAATAATAAAGTGCTTCACCTTTGCTTGAGTGGATGTAAGTAGAAGTGACTGACATATGATAGACTAGTAGTTACTAGGGCAAAAAGAAGGCTTCCCTTAAACACCCTCACTATTACACAGATTTATTTTCCCTTCCACATCTCATTTGCAATGGTGTCTGATTTCATTAACATAGGAATAGCCATATGTGTTAAACCATGTGTTCCACTTTTCAAATGAAAAAATGGCCAAGATTAATAGCAAAAAATAAACTTGTGGTTAACTACATAAATTTAGAATTTAAATGTCAAGATGAGCAATAAAATTTCAGTTTCTGGCATTTAAATTTTTTAATTTGGTTTTGACTCTGTTGCAAACTGTGACATCAAAATTCCTGCATCCTTGGAGTGTATGCTTATGACAAAAGCTGACATAAAGAAATAAGAATGTAATTGAAAAAATAAATCTGATCAATCTGTCAAACAATTTATTAGTCCTGTGTACTGTGGGACCTCTGGGACCTCTTAGTTCCTGAAATGGGCATATGTCTTATCTGTGACCTAATTGCATTAGAAGTTAAGATTGAGGTGCATGGGCCTTCCCTTCTTTGTCACAGCTGAGTTTCCACAGGAGCAAAATCAAGCTGTGCGCACCAAAAATCAGGCATGCCCTGCTTCAACAAGTTCTCTGATCTGAATAATCTGGGACACAGGATGGGCAAGCATGACTGACAAAACCTGTCCCATACTTATTGACTATTTTGGCTTAAATGAAATTAGTGTAATCTGCCAAACTGTAAACTACCATACTATATCCAAATTTGAAAAGAAAGAGAACATTGTGGCTTCTTCACATAAAAATTTCTGCATTATGCCCATTAGGCATAGTTTGTAGTAAGGGTATCTTACTATGGGAAGATTAATACCAAATAACATTCGGGTTTTACTTTGAGAGTAAAATGACATTTGCTGCTCACAGGAGAGCTGCTTAGCTCAAGATGTTGC
The DNA here is from genome assembly GCA_013399455.1 of Anthoscopus minutus. NCBI lineage: Eukaryota > Metazoa > Chordata > Aves > Passeriformes > Paridae > Anthoscopus > Anthoscopus minutus. Next base: position 11,282 of record VWYI01000704.1, on the reverse strand, counting down.
AAATATATTGCTCCATCTAACCCACATGCCCTGTTCCAAAGCATCTAATCCACTTCATCCTAATATTGTATAGCGAATTAGGAAACACTTTGACAGAGTTAAGGATTAGAAATCTTTATGCACATTATTCTAAGTGAAAGACATGCCTAAACAAAAGGGCTTGGCAGAGGGGAATTCAGAAATTCCATAAGTAAAGAACTACCTTTTTTTAGGACAAAACAAGTAACAAGTTTTGACATATACTTTGCTTCCTCATAGATTTTCTCTGCCAACAGAAACAAACTAGAAACAAGTTCAAATTCAGGCTGGGGTTTTGAAAAATGAAAGGACATGAAAGATTTCTTTATATCTTTCATTATTATTTAGTTTTTATTTTTGGAAATACTGAATATCTACTCTCTTAATATTTTGTTCCATTGACTGAGTTTTGTTTAAATATCATCTGTAAAACTGATATTTTTATCTGGTTAACTCTTGGCTACCCAAACAATTCTGTGAATACTCACATTTCTGAAATGTGCTCATAAATTGAGGTATGGCATGCCAAATTTCAATTCACAGGAAACCCTCTGTTGAACCTTAACAGCAGATTACAGTGATGCAGTTATGCCTGGAACAGCACTATGAATGTTGACACCATACTCTGCTTGGAGGTTGTATCAGCCTAAAGTTTTTCATGCGTGATGGTGCAAGTTTCTGCATGCAGAAGTCCCAGGGAACCTTATTGGAAGAGATTACAGGACTGAAATTATGGTATGTGATGGGAAGGTTCCTCAGGGATGAAGAAAATGTCATTATATTTTACTGAAATACAGCGAACATGTTGTTCTACATTGCCCTATATAGAGGAAAACCTTCAGTATTGAATTATTTGTTAATTTTGGGGTGAAGGGAGGAGGAGGGAGATATTTGGGCAGGGGACTAGACAAAGACAAATGTACAGTTGCCAACACACATGGAATCACAACATTGTTGGCAAAATGAAACATCATGCAAAGTGCAGTATGAGTTTAATTTAGAATTTTTATAAGATACTGTGTTGGTTTTGCACTGGTTTTTGGTAGCGGGGGAGCCACAGGGGTGGCTTCTGTGAGAAGCTGCTGGAAGGTTCCACCATGTCAAGTGGAGCCAGTGCCTGATGGTTCTGAAGATGGACAGGGTACTGGCCAAAGCTAGGCCAGCTAGGGAGACTGGTAATGCCTCTGTGATAACATATTTAAGAAAAAAAATCAAAGTACACAGTTTTTTTCTTCTAGTCAGAAAAGAGGAGGAGGTGAGAACATGTGAGGGAAACAACGCGGAGACATCAAGGTCAGTGGACAAGGAGGGGCAGGAAGCGCTTCAGGCACAAGAGCCAAGGTTCCTCTGCAGAACATGGTGAAGGCCATGGTGCAGCAGCTGTGCCCCTGCAGCTCATGGGTATCCACAGGGATGCAGAGATCCACCCACAGCCCATGGGGATCCACAGGGATGCAGAGATCCACCCACAGCCCATGGGGGTCCACAGGGATGCAGAGATCCACCCCAGCCCATGGGGGTCCACAGGGATGCAGAGAACCCATGGGAAAGGTGTCCATGCCAGAGTGAATGGATGCCTGGAGGAGGCTGTGATTCAGTGAAGACACGGTGGAGAGAGGGCCGTGCTTCCAACATGGAGCAGCCTGTCCTTGCAGGACTGGACCCTGTGGAAAGAGTGACCCATATCACTGGGTTTTGGGATGACTGTGTGCCCGTGGAAGGGTTTCATGTTGCAGCAGTTCTGGCAGGACTGCTGCTCATGAGAGTGTTTCCATGTTGGAGAAGTCCATGGAGATCTGTCTCCTGTAGGATGGGACCCCACAGTGCAGCAGGGGAAAGACTCCTCTCCCGGAGCAGTGGAAGAAAATTGTCAGGTGACAAACTGACCAAAACCCCCATGCCCTGTCTCTCTGCTCTGTCAGTGGGAAGGAGGGAGGATTTGGGGGAAAGAAAGGTGTTTTGAGGGCTTATTTTACTTCTCATTATACTCCTTTGACTCTGTTACTAATGAATTCACTTTGTACCGTTAAGTTTGGCCTCTTTTGCTCTTAGAGTGTTTTCTCCTGGTCCTCATCTCAGCTCATGAACCCTTTGTTAATTTTTTTTTCCTCTCCCACTGCCCAGTGGCAAGGAGGGTGAGCAAGTGGCCTTCATGGGTGCTTGGCATTTGGCCAGTGTCAATCCACAACAGGCCTGACAAGCTGAAAAATAACAAAGCACAAAAATTAAACTCTTGTATTCTTTTTTAAATTTCTCCCTTCACTTGTTTTATATCATAAACACTTTTTTACTTTTGGCAAACTTGCAATAATATCCTTAATTCTATTCATTCAAGCTCTTGTAAAATTTTCTGAGTGTTATTCAATGTTCATTTTTATTAAGCCAATAACTCTTTGGCTGTTTGCAAACTTTGATGCCTTCAGTCCCATCTGTTCTAGTCATACTTTTAAGACTTTGATTTTAATACAGGATAATTTTGTTTGAGCTTGACTCTAGGTTGGACTTAGGTTGGAAGTTTCTTTTTAAGTAAATCAGCTCATGTAATTAAAGAAGAGTTAAGCTGCTAGGGAATGGCTGAAATAGTTAATTACCTGCTTCAGTTTTTGCTTCCTAAGCAGGATAAAAGATCATTTGCGGATTTGCCATGACATTTTATTATATGAAAAGGAAAAAAAAAATTACAGATGTTGATGCCTCTTTCAGAGCATTCCCTTAAACTCTTCCTGGTGTAATACTGACTAAAGAAAACTTAAAGCTATCTTAGTAATTATTAGGGCATCTGTTGTGCCATGATCTTACTCTGTCACACTGACTTTCTCTGGAAGACCCTGTTCCAATTTTGGATTGCATGTCTGCAGTCAGGTTGAAGAATGTTTAGAATGTTTGTGCCTCTCTGGAGACTGGATTTCTGTTTTGAAAACTTCTGTTTCCCTGGTGAGATGCATCTGATAGCCCAAAGAAGCCAGAGTTAGACTGAAAAGGGATATAACCTAGGGATAGAATTTTAAATTAATAGACATTTACATGATTGACTACAGGTTTTTGATAATGCAAACAGGTTTCTCAGACACAAAAGCCAAGACTTCTGGGCCTCATTTCTTGCATCTGAAAATACTTTTTTCCCCCCTATCAAAAGCATCAAGTTATTTGTTTTGAACTTTACATCAGTGTGGTCTAAAGTCTTCCCATAAGTGCTAAGGTTCTGAATGGCTCAGGCAAGGAGAAGGAAACATGTAACCTCCTGCACTTTACAGACCTCTTTAGTAGGTGGGTAAATGATACCTTCTGTGGTGGGTTCCAGCATAAGTTGCTAACCTACTCCCAAGGGAACAGGAATAAAAACAGCATTTCCAAATTAAGTTTAACAAAACAGTCCAATTTTGTTGAAAGCGAGGTTTAACTGCCAAAGATCCATAGTGTGAGGCTTTGGAGCTTCACATCATAGCTCAGCTTGTTGGCAGTCATAGTCAGTCTGAGTCCAGGTTAGGTAATGGCATCTCAGTTAACATTTTCCTGGAACACTCCTATTGCTCCAAGCATTTCCTGAAATATGCTTCAAGCTCTCACTGGTAATGGATATGTAGCTTAATAAAGGCCAGGGTATTATCAGAAAACATCTTGAATTGGTGCTTAGTGTCTCCATTGCCAAGCTGCTGCCTTTTCTTGCATCTGCCAGCCATGACATCAAGACAAACACTTGCTGACCACGCAGGGGAAGAAGAAAGAGTTGTTTACCCTTTTCCTGGTCTGGACCAGCTTCCAAGTTTACTCAAGGTCTCTTTGTGTTCCAGCTTGAAGAATGACAAAAGGGAGGAAGACTCCTCTGCTGAAAAAGAAGACAAGGCCAGGGCACCATGGTTTCACTGCCTTCTGCTTCCGTATTGACTCCATATTTGAGAAGTAGGGGGAAGTTCTTTTTGGATATCTGCTTTTGTGGTTTAGCTGGATTAGAGATGGAGGAAGCTGGTAAGCCCCTGGGCCAGCTCTTCTGCTATTAAAGTACTGAATTAGATGCACTGCAACACACTCTAAGAGGAGGGAGCTCGATTCTTATTCTCCAAATGAGTCGGTAAGGACCAAATTATTACTTAGAAAAGTACTTAAATTCACCACTTGTAATGGAGAACAACTAGAAATTCTAGGACCTGTCTGAAGGTGTCATTCCAGAAACCTGGATTTACGGTTCACCATTCTCTCCATCTTCTCCAAATAATTTAAGTCTGTGCTGCTTGTAGGAGAGGCCTTTTTGAGTTTTGTGGGTATTTGATATTTGTGCTATCTTTTTCTTCTTGCACATGATAGAGGAAATTTATATATATAGCATTAACTTATTTGAATTTATTCTCTCCAGGGGACTGACTGCTTTGTAGAAGTGATATGGGAGATGTTACATTTCTGTCTTTCTATCATAGCCAGCTTTTTGTATGTTTGTCCTCGTTTTATCATATTCTGCCTTCAACATCAAGCAGGGAAATGGCCTACACCTCTTTTTTGCATCTACTGACCTTCCTCAGCTGTACATTTTTAGACTGTCCTGAATTTATCTCTATGCTATCCCCAGTGCTATACTAAGAAACAGCACTTGAGCTGCTTTTATAACTGAACTCACACACTTTTCTATGTTAGCATACCTTTTAGATAATTTATAAAATTTGTAAGCTGAATCACACTACTAAGTATAATTTTCTGGTTATAAATCTCTACAATCATTATTTTTATTTTTTTTCCCTACCACAATTTTACCCTTATCAGCCAGAATATAGAATTCTTTATTCAGATCAGTGTTTATAGGATTAGAACCTAAACCAATATTAGTACCTGATAAATATATTCTAAAATGGCAGACGACACCAAGAAAGCTAATAAGTAAAAGTTCAAGTTGCTGTACATACTTCCCAGCTGTTTTCTCCCCATGAATGAATAAGTAATTCAAACTTGCCTTTATTTTTTATTATACAGAGAAATAAAATCTAATTTCTTTTGAAATTAATTAGGGATATAATTATAAATTGCTCAGTACAACAAACACTGATGAATTCAAAATAATTCTGGTACTATTAAAAAAATATATCATGCCTCCAGTAACAAAGATTTCTTCTGCAAGATAAAATTACACTGTTCTTTTGGATTAAAAAAGATATTTATGATATATTATATACTTAAAGCTTAAATTAAATGTTTTATAAGGTAGTAGGGATAAATATGCAACCACAACACATACAGATAATCATGCCAACATGAAAGACATTTCCAAGTATCAAATAAATAGTCTGATTTACAATAAAACCCTATATTCCACTTTTTGAAAATAAATCCTCTTTATCTTGGATCCAAGTAAATATATTGGACAAAATATGTGAATGGTTATGAAAGATCTTTAACAGTTTCCAGACAAAGCTCTTTATGTGTATAAAGGGACAAAAAATTAAGGCATGATTTAAGGTTTCCTTTACAGGGCTTGTTTTTTGTTTTTTGGTTTGTGAGCTTTTTTAAACTCTGGAATGTAATGTAAGAAGTCAGAACCTGAAAGCTTGACATTTGGTTGTTTTGCTTCAAACCTTTCCATTCCTCTATCTTCCAGAGGGAGAGGAAAACTTAGATTCTTTCTGTCTTCCTGAAGTCTTTTCTGTAATCACAGCAATCTTTAGATGTTTTAGACTCGTTGCTGTAATCTGGAAATTTATACTGCAAATCAAATGAGTTATAAACCATGTCAGCTTACTAAACTAAAGGGAAAATTTGTTATTTACTTATGGATGTATCATTTTTAACTCCTTAACCAACAGAAAAAAAAGTTCTCAATTTTTTTTCACGACACTTTTATGCTTCTCAACTAGCTGTCTATCAGTGTGAAGCACACTGTCAAGTACAAATAAATTAGAGTGTATTTACTTTAGCTGGCAGAACACTTGCCATTTTAAATGAGTATTTGGGGAATAGTGCCCTACAAGGTAACCTTCCAGCAGAGGCTGACTGCTCCATTATGTGCAAAAGTTTCCTTTTCCATTAAGTTAAAGTGGAAGATTGAGTAAATATAAAGGGAGTGGGGAAAAAAACCCGTGGTCTGCATGGAGATAATCTAAAATAGATTTAGAATAAATTCAAATTTTCCTTTCAGGAAAGAGAATGAAATCTTGAAATTTCAATGAGGGAATTCAGCAAGCTTTGGTCCATTTCCCTGCACTTCGTGTCAATCCACTGGCTTTTATTTTTTTCACCTGCTTTCAGAGGTTTCTCTTTTTTTTTAACATTTCATTTCTTCCATTTATTCTCCTGTATCTTTGTTTACCTTTCTTCCTTGATTTTGGGATTTCAACTGGGATAATTTTGACAAGTTTTGGTCCTTTTCTCTATACTTCCTTTCAGCTAAGTACATTTGCTTGTAGTCAGTCCATTTGCAAATTTTCTGCTTTTTTCAATTGCCTTTTATTTGATCATATCTCCTTTCCAGGGTCTTTGTTACACTTGGTTCTCTGATTTCAAGATTTTTTTTTTCAGGAGGTGCTTTGACTCATGCAAAAAAATGGTCATTCTCTGACACTTCTTTTAAAAGGGTTTGTTCTATGTATTAAATGGTCTTTTTTTCCCATTTTCTAATAATTACTTTTTTGTTTGTGTCTATGTTTATTCAGGCAATCTTCATAATCACAGAATTACACAATATCTAAGTTTGGAAGGGACCATCTCATCCAACTTTCCTGCTCAAACATGGTCATCCAAGAGCACTTTGCATAGGTTCCAGATGGTCAGAATTCGATGTGAATGCATAGGTAGAAATAGTTTTACTACTTAACTGGGATTTTTTGAAATCTTATTGGGCCATTAACTAGTTTGTTCTTCTGATTAATTCCAGCTGAGCTTGTTAAGAATACAGAATCTGAAAGTACCATTTTTGAGCTGAGAATTAAAAGTGTGGGGTTGTCTTTATTACTGTTTAATTTCACGGCCAAATATTGAAGAACTATATTTTAGAAGTTAAATATGAAAACTGTGTATCTAAGTTAACTAGAGAATATAGATCAGGAAATCAGACTGGTATACGGTAAATAGAACACACAAAGTGATTTATTTCTAAAACTGTAATCTCTAATATTCGTGAGTTGTGTCTTGTGTATAAGAAATATTCTAAACCAAGCCTGTCAAGTTCACAATCTATGTGCATCGACTGAAAAATTGTAGTAGCACTGCAACTGTTTTATATGGCATAAAATACATTTAGCACGGAGTGCACAGAATCAGAAAATAACATTATAATATATTTTAATAAGTCTACGGTAAAGTGTCTTTTTATTCCACTAAAAAGAACAGAAGTCCGTTAAGAACTTGCAAATTTGTGGACAATTCTCTTTGCTTTCAAGCAGTTCAGAAGGCAGAATTTCAGCACTGCAAATGGTGGTGTGGTTGTCTGGAGAGAAGTAAAACATGCCTGAAGCTGTAGAAGAATATTGAGCACCAGTTGCTGTTGGAGAAAAGGGATTTCTCTAGAGCTTGATCTAGAACTCTGACCAGTGTCATGGTAAAGGTACTTTATGTACCAAAAGATCAGAAGATCATAAAATTTCGGGTCAGAACTTGGTGAAGAAATTCCCATTCTGGACCATTCCGTGTTGGACAAAGAGGGAGAATGATAGTTAAGAGCTGCAGCAAAGCTTACATCCGAGGATTGCGTGACCAAGGTTGTCAATTTTCTCTTTTCAAGGTGTATTTTCATCTGAATCCTTTACAAAAAAATCATGACTGTTTTGGGATTTTGTATGTGGGATTAAATATCTGTCACCTTCTTATGAGCAGTAGTATGAAAAAAAGAGAACTACTAAAAAGTAGATCTAATTCTGTATTCTTAATGGATCTTACATTCATTTTAAAAATATGTGTATCTGGAGCTGTTAACTATGGCTTTCTGGAAATGTTTGAGTTCTGACAGCAAAGATAGTTAAAATAATTAGCTGCTTTTTTTTTTTTGTGAAATATTTGCATTAGAAAGCATTTTGTGAATATATATAGATAGCACTTCCATGGTTTTGTTTGAGTAAAATATGATCATTGAATGATTTGGTCTGATTCATGAAGCTGTGGTGTTTTAGCACAAAATAGAATCTGAATTTTGTTTAAGTTCCTACCCATCCAAATGCAACTCAAAGTGATATTTAAAAGCTTGAGCAATAATATTTTAATTCACCACATGCAAACTATTTACAATTAAATGTATTGAATAAACAAGACAGAAAAAGAGTCCATATTTGGAAAAAATGGGAATGATGACGTACATCCAGGGAAAAAATACTCAAGCTAGCCAACACTAATTTTAAAGAAAAAGAATTGCATTCTTTTTGCATATGCCTGGCTTATTATTGAAAAATGTATATTTTTATTTTTTTACCCATCATGCAAGTTTGGCAAAAACTGATCTCTGTTGGATGGGATATTTGCACTCTAGTAGAAAAATATATCTTGGCAGAAAGGATGTCAGGTATGATTAAGAAAAAACAATGGACTTATATTTTCTTAAGAAAGTATATGTTTTCCCTTTGTGAATTTATTATAGTAGAGTTGGTAAATGTCAGAGCTTGTTTAGGTAAAGGGCTTTTTTTTCTATATTCAGAACTGTATCTGTAAGGATTATTTTTGTAGCTAATTTAACTCATCTTTCTAAATGTATTCTGGAAGAATCAGCAATTCCTCGGTATCAATATTTTTTAAAAAGTATATGGATACCCTGAATACACCCTGTCACCTTAAGAAAGACTAGCAATTCTGTAATCTTGTAACTCCTTTTGTCACATCTTCAATACTTTGTGGTTACTTTTCCTTTCTGTGGATGTAGAGCCAATAATTACAATCACATGCCATGAATATTTAAGCTACTTCTTAAATCACCTTGGAAATACTTATGATTGTTTTGTCTCACCTTTTTATGACCCTGGTTTCCACCGTGCAGCTCCCTCCTTTCGTGGTTGTCATCCAGCTCACATCTTAACCTACCAGCAGGTAGGGCCAGAGGCACTCAGAGGTGTCCTGCAGTCCTGGCCAGACCCAGTCCTAAGGGAAGACCCACAGAACACCAAGGTTTATTTTCACAAAATAAACATTTTGATTCTATCAGAAGTATGAAGAATCCCTTAATTTCTCAGGAAGGAAAATGACGTTTCAGTTATCTAGGTGCCTGCTTGGAACTTAGGAGCAATCAAGCTTGATAGCTAAGCCACCCATCTCACTAGCTATTCTTCATTTAAAAGTCCTTTACAAACACTTGTTGACTGTGATATGCCTTATCAGAGTCCTTGATGAAGGCACAGAATGCTGGCTCATGGACACTTATTGTGCACCAGGACCTCCAGGTCCTTCTCTACAAAGCAGTTTTTGTGCAGGTCAGCCCCCAGCCTGTTCTGGTGCCTGGGGTTATTTAGTATGATTAAAGGATTTCAGTGAGAAGTATCTGATATAAGGTCAAAGAGACAAAGTAGTTAAGATATAGGAAAAACTCTGACATAAGATTTCCCATCCTATATTGTTATTAAACCAAGTAGATGCATAATATATATAATTAAGAATAAATCTTCTCGTGTATTTTCAAATTAGTTTGATTAATAATTTTTGAGAAAAATAAGTGACTTTCAAAATTCAGGCATGCATGCAGATAGAAAATAAGACTACTCTCTCACATAAACATGCCAAAAATATGGTATTTGTGACTTTTTGAGAGTTTAAAAGCACCACCATTTTCAATAATAGGATAGCAGTCAGTTCTGTTAGAAAATAGCTAGTTACCGCAAACTACTGTGTCTATGGCTAAAGTTAGACATGCATGTCATTGGAAAGAATTTCCTGTATTTTGCAAGCTTGATTTTAAAACTTTTCCAAACTACAAATGCATTATTTCATTCCCATTCAGGACAATATTATTACATTTGGAGAAATTAGTATGTCATCCCTAAAGATGACATCCCTAAAGATCCCTAATTTTTATTTAAAAGGTTTTGGGTTGAAAAAGTTGCAATATCAATATTTTCTGCAGTCTTGGGAACTGTTGACTTAATCTTAACTACAACGACATGAAAATGGACTTTACAGTCTTTGCAGTCTTTAATTTTTATCTTAATCAGTATGTAACTTTTTAAAATTAATGGTCTTTTTTACGTGAAGTAATGAAGATAGCTGTTGCAGAATGAAATGGAAGTGGTCTCACCATTTTATAGGCAGGAAAAGAGGGAAGGAAGTTGTGGTCATGCAAGTGCACTAAGCAAACTTGAAAAAATAACAACCAAGATCACAGATGAAATTGAAGTTTCATAAACCTGGAAGGATGTTTGTGGGATAAAATTGGATCCAGCTGATAGATGTAATGCCTCCGAATTTAATAATCCATGTTATTCAAATCATTTTCCCAGGTTTGTTAGTGCTTCATCTTGCTGATTGTGTTAAAGCTTCATTTAGACAATTTATTTCAATAGAAATTAAAGTGTTAATAGTTCCAAATAATTTCCAGGGTTCTGGTGTGATGTGGAATCCAAGGAAAGAATTCATTTCATTCTTTTCTCTGAGGTTTTCAATGATCCTAATGAACTGATTAGCTTTAGTGAATGCATAGTTTTTGCCCCTCCAGAATAAACAACTCTAAGGCTTTTTGTAATAATTACTCAGAAAACACCGGTAATCTCGCCAACTAAAACTGTAGGCATAATCTATGTTTTCCCTTTATTTAACAAGAATTGACTTTATTCAATAGCATACTGTTGCAATGCTTTTCAACACTTAATGCAAGATAGCAGTTAAGGCAAACAGAAGTGTGAATTTTAAGTAGCAGGAACAGTTCAGCTTTCCCACAAGTCCTTATTCTTCTTCTCCCTCTTCTTCCTTTTCTGTTTTCATTGGATGTAACATCACAACATTACTTTTATTTACAAAGTAATTTTGTATTGATTTGATTTCCTGAGAAATTATTTCAGGTCATCCTTTTNTCTCTCATTATTAATAATAGAGGAATCAGAAAAGGTATTATTTAGATTTATACTTTAGTCTGTAGCTAGTCTTGTCAAGAAATAGATTAGGAATTATAAGGTGCTTGCTGTACATTTTAAAATCCAGTTGCATCTTCTGAGTTTGATATTTTGCAGTAATAACATGTCTTTTAAGTTTTACATTCCCTTTGGGATAGTGCTATTCATTTAAGGGCAACTCAAATGGGAATAAAAGCATGGTTATTATTTCCTCTGCTGGTTACTAAGACTCACATTTAAGAAGAAAGAAATTTCAAGCCTACTGTT
>VWYI01000702.1:0-25766 GCA_013399455.1 Anthoscopus minutus | reverse complement strand
ATTAGGAGAAGGGTTGATTTCTCACAAAATTACTGATGGAAAAATGCCTTCCTATCAGGGAAGATCTTATGAACTGCAAACAGTAAAAAAATATATATAATTTCCTATCTCTGTTCACAATTCCACAGGACAAGGCCAGTTCCAGCACACAAAGGAAGTGTGGGATATATGAAGAAGATATTAAAATCAGAAAACATTGTCAAAACAATTTTTTGTTCACATAATGAATATAGCACTGAATTTGTCCTGTATAGATTGTTAGAATAGAAAGTAACTTGTTTATGTCTAAAAACTCACCCATTCTTAAAAGAATAAGATACCTCATGATTTATATGTGCCACACTTGATTTTGTATTTTTTCAGGGACAGAAAAAAAAAGAAAAAAAAAAAGAAAAATAAAAGAAACAAACAACAACAACAAAACAGGTAAATGTGTGGTTTGGTTTTTTTCCCTTCCCATTTTTCCTTTTTCTGGTATCCAGCAAAAGACACAGAAATAATTACCACAGTGCTGGACCTGAATTCAGTCCGATGTAGCTACCATAAAACAGCAGATCATATCAGGACAAGGATACAGCAGGTCCAGCATCCTTCCTTCAGCAGGCAGGCATATAGGGACTGGCATGCCTAGTGTCCTTTCTCCTGGCATGCACTTGCAGCAGTAGGAGCCCAAGGGACTACCTGAGATGAAGGCTCCAGACTTCTGTGTTCAATAGAGAAAATGGGGCTGACCACAGTCCTTTTAAGATTCTAATTACACTGTTGGCTCCTGAAACATCTTGCAGCAATGAGTTGCACAATTTAATTACAGGCATGATATGACAAAGTACTTCCTTTGTTTATTCCAAAACTGCTGTATGAAACTTGCATTGAGGGCTCTCTAGATTTTGCATTGTGAGAAATAATGAACAGCTGAACAGTTTACCATACATCAGAGATGAAGACTAAATTACCATCAAACAACTTGAGTAATCTGGTCTCTCATCAGGATCTCTAAGAACAGAATACTCACAAAAATGTACATAAACATGGAAAATGTATTTGTATGAAAATCAGAGTATCTTGAAAGGAGAGAGGAAGAGAAATTATAGCGGCTATTTGTTCATGGGTTCATGGTTTGGGACTCTTTTGTTTTATATTGACTAAGGAAGACTTGCTTCTAACCATTTGCATAGGAAAACTTTAAATTATTTAGTTGTGGGAATATTCTAAGATAAACACATTTTTAAAGAGTATTCTGTTAGTGTAAGAGTACAATAATTCCTGAAAGTACAAAGTTCATAACATGTATGATTACAAATTCCTTTTGCAATTTGCATAATGCCTTATTCACTCCTTGATATTTAAGGGCACTTATGGAGGCAATGTAAGTGTTATTACAGCGAGTGACATACCATATGGCAAGTAGGATCAGCTGCATCTTTGCACACTGTTGTCATTTTTCCCCTTGTACTACAGTTTTGTATGATGTAAGGTTTTTCTGTGGTTGTTCAACAGTCTACCATTTAAGCCTGCCATATTATAAAATGCCATTTTAAGGAGTTGCAGCTGAACATGCTCACCATAAGTCTGCATTTATTTCACAGCTGTCTGTCATACTGTCATCTCACAGGTGTACTCCAACTTTACAATTTCCCTGGGCGTCATCTTGTGATGAAAGAAAAATGTATTATGCAAGATGAAGAAATGGCAGCCAAGAAAGTAAATGCTGCTAAATGTCATTTTACAATACGACTTGGGCACGCAAATGCAAGTAACCTTAGAGGATGATAATATTTGCACTCTCAGCTAAATATGATGCACAAATGATAGTGGAAAGGCCAGATCCTGAAAAGTAAAAGTCCTCTCCAGGGTACAAGAAATGTAAATGAGGTCTTGGGTGGAGGGGGGAGGGAGTAAAGGCAGTGTCCATTAAAATAGGAAAAATTTGGGGTTTTTTTATGCTTCTGATCAACTATAATCAATGAAAATTTTGGGAAATAGAATTCATCTGGAGTTTATTTTCTGACTTAAGTGGAATTACAGCTCTTTAAGTGTAGTCCTGTTGCTCCATTCTCCAAGAGTAACAGAAAAAGCAATGTACTATGTATAGTCAAAAAAAAAAGAAAATATATTAAATATTAATTTTAAAAATAAGTACAATCACACATTTAAGAAAACACTTGAATGTTTCTTCAAAGTTCAAACAACTATGAAGAACATTCTGTCTTCACTTCATTTCACTATACTCTGTCTCACACTTCCTCTTTCCTCCTCGACATGCCATGCCTGTTTTTCTATCTGCAAGTCATCAGCAATATTGTGATCCAAGATTCCATTTCAAGGTCAAATGCTGCTGTATGTCTACATGAAACATCCCTTTGATTCATTTAGGCTGCTGACATTCACAGGTACTCTGGGAGAAAGATAATGAAAAAAATAACTAAGGATTTTTTTTTCAATGGGATCTGCTACTGGTCAAAAAATATTTTCAAATCTCAGTTTGAATTTTAGAAAAATAGTTTTATTCATGAACCAATCAGGAAAACTGTAAAAGTCAACAACTGACAAACACTCTGAATACAAAGTGTTAAAAAACCACTTTTCTGAATTTGAACATTAGTGCTAATAGAAATATTTTTTCAGTGTAAAATCATATAAAAATACAACCCAGTGTTATTTCTAAGTCAAATAAGACTTCTTGGGTTTGACATTTTGAAAATTAAAGACTGAGTAAATGTGAAAATAACGAAGGTTGAACTCCATTGTAGAGGAAAGGGTAAAATTAAAATGCAAATATGTTTTAAATTAAATAAATCACTATAACTTGTTCATAATTTCTCAGTATATGTTACAGTAGTTGAATACACTAAATCCTATATTCTCATTTCATATTACTTTTGGTGTCAGTACTGAGTTACAATAAAACAAATGCCTTGTTTATTCATAAGCTAATTGAGAGTAGATACGGCCTGATAATTTTGGCAAATTCTTCCCTGATTAATTTTGAAACTGTAAGAGGAAAACGTGGCTTTATAGAAAGAGTAATAGAAAATATTGAAATTGGTTTATAACTGCAATTGAAGCTATGTTTTCATATGAAGGCCTTTACACCTTGCTTTACCTTACCTGTTTTATCAACTGGAAGACAAAGTAGATTAGTAAAAAATATCTCTGCAACAAGGAAAGTTAAAAATCCTACTCCCTCATTAATATGTGTATTTCATGTCTTATTTCTTCTACTTTAAGTACTGATTTACCAGATATTTTCTGACTCTTGGTTAATAACTAGAAAGGATAACCAAAATATCTTAAAATACATATCTTTATTTTTCTACGCAAACAACTAATATGATTATTAGAATCTTTCTTGACAATAGTGTGGTTTCTTTAATTAATTACTTATAGTAAATTTCAATAACGTGAAACAAACACCTAAGGCTTATTCTTTTTTTTAGTTTGGAAATATGAAAGTCTCTTAAAGAAAAAGGTTCTTAGAGAAAACACTGTTCAGTTAGAATTCTGTTAATTTTGTGCAGTTATGGCCACTTGCTTATTTTATATGCTTTCATATTAATTTCCTATTGAAGGATTTGAATTTTAATAAGCTGACATTCAAGATTTATGGCAAAAATACTGGCAAAAATATAATAGAAAAGTACTGAAAAGTCTATTGCAATTGCATGATGCTGGCTTTCCAGCTTAAAATTTTAACTCCACTGGTGAGCTTAGTTGTTATTTATACAGGAAACAAAACCAGTTCCTCTTCACAAACTTCACTTTCACATTTTTAATACCAACTGCAGATATTGTCCTAGCTGAGAGAGAAGAGGGTAATTATTTTGTTCGCTCTGATTTTGTGATTCTGTTGAATTTAGGTAAGTTGGCAAACAAGAAAAAAGAGAGCTATAGAATGAAAAAAAGCAATTGTGATTCTAAAGAAAACAGAGTTAAAAAGAAAGTGATGACAGCAGGTTTCTGACAAAAAAGACCTATACTGTGATATCCCAGAAACCTTTCTATTTTCCATTTTGTTTCAATTCTTTCAAAGCAAGTTTCTTCTTTTCTTAAATGATCTTTAATAAACAGGTGTCATAATGTTACAATTTCTATTGAAAATAAATCGGATCATGAACATAACTTTTCTAGTAATTTTCTACCAGTGAGCATTTTCTTAAAATTATACTTGCTTTTGATCCAGCTTCTGAGCAATTTACTTTTATATAACAACCATATTTTTTTAGTATTCTTTGAATTGCTGGATTGAATCCATGTAAGGTCACCTAACAATTATATATGTAAAATTTCACTCCTCAGTGTACAAGTTTAGCAAGTTTGAAATGAAAACTTTAATTAATATTATCTTCCAACAGAAATTACAGCAAACACAATAAATAGTAACACTTAAATGCAGAAAAACGCTGTTATTAGTGAAAATGTAGTGTTGTATTTTTGATGAGCAGTGGGAAAAGTAAAATCAGAAGATAAATCAGTAAATATGAAGAGCTGATACAAAAAAAGAATGGGAGATGAACAAGTTAAACAATATCATGATGGACATGGGAAAATTTCATACATAAAAAATAATACTAATATTGATAATAGTAACCAGATTAAGTAGTTGAACACACAAAGAGATATATGACAGTCATATGGAATCATCTATGGAGTCACAGAAAATCATCTGGGGATAAGCTCCTATGCAGTGGGTTGATGTGCATGGACAAAGGAAAGAAGTTTTTCTGCTGCAGATAATCTTCAATAATATTTGGGACTTGTAAAGAAATAAAATAATAAAAGGTACAAGAAAAAAAGTCAAATATTTATCACTGATGTGACAAAACTTTACAAAGAAGGCATCATATTCCAGACAATTTTTTAGAACTTGTATTAATTCAACATTTGTTAGAATTAAAAGCTGTTCTAAATTAAGAATTCCTTATAAAAACAGAATAAATGATTTTATCATCTAGAATTTTTTTTCAAAGCAGGTCAAATAATAAATGGGAAAGATATTTAAGCAGGCTGAAAAATATTAAATTAATGGTAATTTTTTTATATTTTGTATCACAAAAGAAAAAAATTGAAACTCTCTCCTTTAAAGAGTACTTCATGTCATGTATGTAGTTTCTTTTTAGTAATAGTATTTGTCAGTGCACAATGCTTATGTGTAGAACTTCAAACATATTGCATAAATTCTCATGTTCATCTGTCCTGATTGATCTTACCATTACCTCAAGTTGTAGAAATGCCAATAACTTAAATCAAGTTTTTGCTGCTAGTTTGCCTTTGAAAAGATCAAGCTATTAAAATTCTATCTTTCAAAAAAAAGAACTACTTTGCAGTGAAAAGATTAAGGAACCTGTTACTCCATCTGTAAGAGTATTTAGATTCTACAGCAAAGAAATCTAACAAATCTGGGCAAACTGCTCAAACAGCTGACAGAGTGAACCACTGAAATGGCTCAGACTCCAGGGTTCGAAATTCTCCTTTGGCTGTACATTGTCTCAACATGTTATAGAGAAATTCAGAGCTCCTCTCTCTCAGGGCCTGAGGTGGGATAAGGAGTAAATAAATGTTCTTCAGAGCACTCTTCATCTCAGGAATTTTTTGCAACTCATAAGCAATTCAAAACAGATGTGCCACAAAAACTGAATATTAGATTGAATATTTTATGACTTCATAAGATAGAAGGGAGAAAAATAGAACAATCTAATAGGATTCTTTAATCGGCTTTCTGAAAAGAAGTATTCATTTTTCCAAATAATGCAGAGTAGAAAGTAATTTAGACCAGAGTATGTTTCTATATCCAAATGTCTAGAATGTTCTGCTGTGGGGTGAAAAGTCCTAGACCATTCCAGACATGGTGTCTGCACTTAATATTCAGCACTAATTGTACACACCTGTATAATGTGTCAATTTACCCAGAGTGATACTAGGGTATACTATCTCTTCTTGACTGAGCATCTAAAAGATTTTGCACAAAAAACTTCTTACTTCTGGTTGAAAACAACAATCATGAGGAAGTTCAGCCCTGACCTCTGTCAATGTGCTCAGTGCTAGGTAGCCAGAGTATGCACACCTTCAACTACTCAAAGAATCTGTGAAGCAGATTTGCATGAATTTACAGAATTGTGAATACGGACTGAGGCACTTAGTGCCTTGTATCACTGTGTGTATTTAAATTCTTCCCCCTTTTTCATATCTAATTTCTTCTTGCTTTCTCCAAGCAGATGCTTGTTTCAGACTGGTAATCTGTGAAAAATAAATTTGGGCCAGAACTCAATGAGGAAAACTAATAGAAAAATGCACAGCAAAAACAACAGACTATCAGCTTTAATTAGTTATCTTGTTGTAATGTAGTCTAGTGACCAAAAAGTAACTGTAGAAGTATTACTTCTTTATATATCTAAATAATAACATAAAAAATCATTAAAAGAATCTATTAGTGACATTCTATTATGTCTTATAATTGAAGTAGTTATTACTCTACAACACATCTACTGTGCTAGTAGACATTAAGCAAACATTAGCAAAACCAGAAATTTCATTGGACTGGAATTGCATTATAGGTTTGTTGTTTTTTTTTTAATCTGCAGTGAAACTGATGCCTTGGGCCTTTGGGTTTTCTGTTCTGCATTGGTGTGTGGCTTTTGTTCAGGGTTACTAGGATCCTTTCACAGGGTGATGAAGACACAACAATCCTACTCCAATTGGGACTAAAAGACATTTTATCCAAACTTCAGGCTCAAAGTACAAACAATGTGAAAGGGCAGGCAAGTATGCAAATGGACCCAAACATCTAAAATGCGTGATCTCGGGGCTGGGCCCTCCTTTGCCTCCATTTTGGAGCCATCCAGGCAGAGCCTCGATTGTAGCACTGGCGCTTCCCAGGTGTGGCCTTTGAAGGCCTCAGTACATATCCTTTATTGCTCTTAACTCCATCTAGCCTCTGTTCCAGGTCTTCAAGGTGTCACATCTTTTAGCCTAATAACAGCAGTGACTAAGTTTAAAATTCTTACTGGCCCTGAAAGATGTCAGAAGAATTTTCCAATTAAAATCTCTTAACACATTATCCCTCAGCACCAGACCCTAGCAGCCTTGCTCTAAATTTTGGTGACTACTGCTGCCTGAGAAAAATTCTAACAACCTTTCAAAAAAATCCCACTGCTGACGTTAGCTACAACGTTTCAGTACACCAGATTCTCCTCATGCATTTCACCTACCATAGCCAACTTTTCTTTGATGGAGCTTCTTTCCCAGCATACAGTCTTCTCCAATTTACCCTCACAGGAACTTCTCTCTTTACTGTAATCTCCATGTAGCCAGGGAATACGGCAATGCTGATAAAATGTTTTGGATGCACTGATTCGTTCCATGTATGGCATTAGCTTCATCCCATTCCTGCTGGCATTCCTTATTCTTTGAAGTTTAAAATGTAATGACCATTTTTTCACTTCCTCCCCCCCAGTTTTCTATCGTGATATTAATAAGTGTCCATTAGTGGTGCTGAAGTTACCTTTAGATAAAGAAGTATCTTTTCTATTAAATAAGCTTCAGCTGTAGCGCAGACCACAGCATGTGTTCATTCATTGAAGTGAACTCATAGCTTCACATGATTGTTTAAATGCAAAATATATATTAATTACTGCATAAAAATTTTTGGTCAGGTTGTACCTAAAAAGCATCAACCATAGAAATGTCAGCTGTGATAGTAAAATAATATATTCAGTGCAGGGGACTGTTCTAGTTCCACATTGCCTTTCTGGCTAACAAATACTGCTGTATTCGTTTCAAAGTATAGAATAGAATTTTGCTTACAGAAATATTTCAGAAATTTAGCATTTGCATCTTCTTTACTTATCTTATCTCTCCTGAGAAAATTTTGCAGAGAAGAGCAATTGGTAAAGAAGCACTTTCCATCATTTTTCCAGTGTGTTTTACACTAAGAGAAAGGTTGGTGAAACAATAGCTGTTCTTTTGTCATTGAGAGCAAAGGGAAAAGATTTTTTTTCATTTTTTCAATGGCGTATAGAAGGCCATTGAAATTTGAAGATTGGAAATGTGATACTCTGCCCTCTAATGTGAAGAAGGCAACAGAGGTCTGAAACCAGACTGAAATTCCCAAGTGCAGGCACATGAATAATTTAATAACAAGCTGTTTAGAGAATACTAAAGAAACAACATTCAGAAAAAAAAGTGGGGGGGAAAGAGGAAGCAAAAACCAAAAAGGGACAATTTAGATTTTATTTTTTATGACAATATTTAAAGAAAAAATTTCATAGAATTATAGAAATCAGTGCAAATCCTGAAATGTTTTTTAAGACAAAAATATTGAATTTTATTGTGGGTTTACCTTGGTTGGCTGCCAGGTGCACATACAACCACTTTCTGATTTCCTCTCCTTAGCAGGATGGGGGAGAAAATAAAATGAAAAATTCCATAGGCTGAGATGAAGACAAGATTATTCACTCATTATCATCACAGTCAACATAGATTTTACTTGAGAAAGTTGAATTTATTGCCAGTCAAAAATAGACTCAGTTACTCAGAAACAAAACCAAACCAATCCCCCTCCCTTCCACACCACTTTTTTCCAGGTACAAATTCCCTCATTCCTGACTATCGGGCCTCCTCCTCACGGTGAGCAGTACATGAGGGTGGGTAATGAAGGGCTGGGGTCAGCTCATAGCATTTTCTGTGTGTCACTTCTTTCCCCTGCTTTTCTCCTGCTCTAGTGTGGCTCTCCAGCAGTTTCAGCCTTCTCCACGACACATCCACCTGCTCTGGCATGGAGTCTTCCATTGGCTGTAATGTGGATTTTCTCTTCCCTGTGGTCCTCCACGAGCTGCAGGGGCCAAACTGCCTCGCCATGGTCTGCACCAGGGGAGTGTCAGCTCCGGTGCCTGGAGCAGCTCCTTCTCCTCTTTATGCACTGACCTGGGTGTCTGCACGTTTATTCCTCTCACATGTTCTCACTCCTCTCTCACACAGCTGCTGTGCAACCACTTTCTACCCTTTCTTGAGCATGTCTTCCCCAAGGTGCCACAGAGCCTTTGGCTGAAGGGCCCAGCTGTGCCTTGTGTGGGTGGGTTGTAGCCACCTGGATCCAGCTGTGCCCTGCCTGGGGCAGTCCTAGGCACTCCTCACAGAGGTCTCTGGAGCCCCCTCTGCCCGTGCCTGGACACCAAATACATTGGTTCACATAGAAAGCAATTTTGGTTTAATTTGGTTTAGTTATAAAACAAAACAAATAAATCTTAATACTTTCTCCTCCTGTATGTTGTGATCGCAAAAGTGAATCAATTCAATTAAAAGAGATATTTTCTCAGAAATTCTATTGATTTGGATGAACTCCCATTTTTCCATGAAATAATATCCTTATAAAAAGCTGCCAGTTATTAGTAATGCATTATGCCAACCTCTGCAGGCTAACAAGCTTCTCTAATGACAGAAGGGTTATAAAACAATCTGCTACAAAAAATTTTAAATTGAAATCAATACCAGAATTTTCATGCTAATTTTAATATTTAAATGCCATTGAGAAAGACACTATGCTGGTTTTACCTGAAGTAGTTAACTTCCTTCACAGTGACTGGATTGATGCTGAACAGGGGACTGATAATACAGAGATGTTTTTGCTATTGCTGGGCAGGGCTTGCTCAGAGCCAAGGCCTTTTCTGCTGTTCATTCTGCCATGCTGGCAAGGGGGAGGGGACACAGACAGGACAGATGACCCCAAATGACCAAGGAGACATTCTAGACCATATGACATCATGCTCAGTATGGTGGCCCGTAGTATATTCATTGATTACATTCTACCTAACACATAAAATTAGTCATGAAAGTAGACAAGAACCTTTTCCCATTGTTCAGAGAATCAAGTGCTAGGTTGTCCATTTTGATGATATTGCTAAAGGAAGGCAAAAATGAGAATGACTTGGGTGTGAGGTTCTGAAAATAGTAGCTAGGCTTTGGGTGCAACAGCATTTTCCACCCTGTTCCCTGTCTCAGTAAATTACATCCTCATGCACAGCCCTTGAAAAGGCATATGGAGAACTGGGTCCTGGGGCTCTCTCTAAGTGCATGCCCTTAAAGAAGAGAAGATAAACAGCTCTTTGACTTTTCAAAAATAAGGATAAAATAACAATAGTACATATTATAATTAATAATGATCACTTTCAGAATACCTTACAGCTTCAAAGCACTATTAAACCATCAAGTAATTAATGTTTACTTAGTGAAATCCACATAATTCAATATGCAAAGATGTTGAAACAACAGAGGAGTTCTTAAATACATAAGCTAAATCCCTGAGCCCACCTGAGAAGCTGCCCAACTTTGTACTATCCTTGATGTGCTATATAAGGTGACTGTCCAACAGTGGTAGAGTAGACTAGTGGAATAAATCATTTGGAAAAAAAATACTGTCTCAGATTCAATCCAGGCTTTTAGATAGGTTGACCTCTCCAGAGGGTCAAAATCACACACCTTGACGATCAAGTTACTCATGCAACTAATAGCAAAGAATTGACCAAATAGACATTGAGATTTTGTCTTTTTTTCCCTTGTGAGCAGCATTTTATTGCTAATTGATTCTTAACAACTTATTTACAGTATGATCCTGCATTTTTATACACGTAGAAGTTCCACTGACTTAAACAGGAGTATTGAGTGCGCAAGGAATGGAGAATAGGGCCTTTGAAGTTCAGTATCATTATTTAGATTTTAGGCATGCCTGGAGACAGCACTCTAGATTAATAAAATGCTTTGCTTCAATTAGATCTGTGTCTCCTGCATCCCTCCCCAATTCCCTCTGCCCTTGTTTAACATACTCCCTTATCCCTTCGCATTATCCAGACAGGTGCTCCCTGCTACCAAAGTGTTGCAAGTTTCACGGAAGAGATTCAGCATGGGGAGACATGGTATATATACTGGTTTCTTGGCTGTGATGTATGAAAGGAGAATGTATGAGTCTGTATATGAGTCTAATTTGTTCTTCCTGAATATATTGTTTCAGAAATTCTTTAAAAATATCTCTGAAAAAAAAATCTTAAAAGATCTTTTAAACAGACATGTTCACTTCTCTGTATTGCAAGCACATTTTCACAATCTAGCACAGAAAATGTAAATCAAAGGAGTATTACTTCTAGCTGATTAATTCTAGGGGAAAGGATGACAATTTAAAGGAAAAATATATATACTTTGATATATATTAACTCAGATTTATGTCATGATTTTTTCTCATTTTCCACTGTATTAAGTCCCCTCATTTCAGATTTCCTTGAAAGAGACTTAGGAGCATAATGGCCACTGAAAACTGACACATTCTGCAAAGTGGGGCCAGGAAATTATAAGTTTCACATTGAGTTCAGTGGGAAAGTCATAAGGCCCTGCTCCTTCTCCCTTGGGGTATTTTCCTGTTTTATTGTCAGGACTATAATGGGCAATCAGTTCCTGAAATGGTGCCCTGCTGTCTAGATGAAGCATTTATAGGGTTTTTAAGCAGTCCATTTGAACACTGCAGAATAAAACAAAGTCAGCCCTTGTAAGTTCAGATTTTAGGGCCCTGATCCTGCACTGGACCTCCATCAGGAAACCTCCTGCCCACTTGGAATTCAGAGTAGGATAAGGGTCTTAATTTCCACATTTTCTGCTGCAATTCAGACCTTTATTCATCATAGCTGGAAACAACACTACAAATAAAAATTGTTCTAAAATTCAAGTGTCTGTCCCTTTTAAAAGTAAACTTCACTAGATTTATGCAAATATATTTACATAGTAATCCTCTGAACAGAGAAACATCTCCTAATGAATTGGAGGATTACTACAATAACATATATCGCAGATATTTTGCATGCAGAAATATTTAAAAGAAAAAAAAGTTCAAAACTCAAAGGAAGAAAATCTTTTAAAGTGCCTAACATCACAAGCCAGATCTAAGAAAGAGATAGAACTTATGGGCCAGATTCAATATAAGATTTAAAGCTAAAATAAAACTAAGAGAATTTAAGGATCACTTAAGGTTAGTCTAAATTAGGATTTAGAAGCCCAAACTTGACTAAAGCCCAGATCATTATCTAGGTCATCTCTTATCAGCATTTGTTAACCCTTACAATACCTAAAGCTATAAAACGCCTTCCTATGAGGGTTAAAGTTTACTACTGCTAAAAGTGGCCATACTTGTTCCACCCTGGCTAGTGAAGATATATGCACATTGCCCTGATAAGGTCCAGGTTTAATCAGGGGTTACGAAGTCAGTGAGCTATCTACTTCTCTAGAAAATTCTGACAATACTGCTATGTGGTTTTGTTGGGGTTTTTTTACATCTGCTTAATGCTCAGAACTGTTCTTCACAGAAGCTGAAAGCCTGCTACCAGCCCTGAGCCACTATTAGCCACAGATTTTACGCAGCCACAAGAAAGAGGATGTTCCACCTCCCTGAAGATGGAGAACCTCCATGAAGCAAGAGGCAGGGTATTAGAAACAGAACAGATAAAAAGTTTATGAGTAACTCCCTCCTAGTGTTATTGTATTCACAACCAAATGGCATAGGCAATACATTTCTATTCTGACATAGAGAAATAATATAATTTCTATCTTACTCAAAGGACAGAGAAAACTTTCAGTTGGCGTTTCTGGTAACAATGGCTTGATTTGAGCCAAATCAAGAGCCAAAGCAAACATTTTTCAGCAACTGTCATCACCAAATTGTTTATGGTGTCTCAGGTGGTCACAGAGCTTAGCAATGTAGGCCTCTATTGTATGGAGGAGGCATTAATTGCTTCAAGATTTAAAAGTCTCCTTAGTAGGCCAATGCTTTAACTGCCAGCCTACAGTTCAAAAGACAGGAAGTGCAATTTATCACTTTTCAAAATCCTTCCCTTTGGCATCTATTCCCCATGGTGTGCAGGCTCTCAAAATCAGGATCTCACTCTTTTCATCTGAATTCTTTAACATCAGAGCAAGAATTTATTCATGGGAACTAGCTACTTACTCTCAGCTGCGTGACATGTATCTGAGTTCAGCATACCTTTTCTCATTCTCGGCTCAATTAACCTTGTCTCATGTAAAATAAACAAGAAAGATGACAGCATGATCAGAAAATAATTTTCTGTGAAGACTGTCTGGTTTTGTTTTGTTTTGTTTTGTTTAAGATACATTGAAAGACTGAGGACATA
Source organism: Anthoscopus minutus (assembly GCA_013399455.1). Taxonomy (NCBI): domain Eukaryota; kingdom Metazoa; phylum Chordata; class Aves; order Passeriformes; family Paridae; genus Anthoscopus; species Anthoscopus minutus. The sequence goes on along the minus strand of VWYI01000702.1, from coordinate 12,606 downwards.
CCTTCATAGATGTAAAGATGCATATGGAACCTATCCCAAATTTACCTGTCTGGCTATAAGCTGACTCCAGTTGCAAGGCTGGGTAGTAGTATTAACATGGCACCAAGACCAAGTTAACCAGGAATCAGGAGACTCCTGGGAAAAAGGAGTGTTGGCAACTTTGCAATTTTGAAAGGTCTGAGACTCTTTCAGACACTCCCTCAGCCTCAATGAATAGTTCCATTCAGTAGCAGGTGATTATCCTTAAGAGTAGGACATATATACACAGAGAGAGCTAGTAGAGACACCCTACTGTGAGTGGTTTTTTGGCAAGCCTCACCAGAGACTTTGGCAGCCTCTCTTCCTCTAAAGTGCTACTGTGCTTTTGCATGGTTGCATTCTTCATGCAAACAAATACCAATGCCAACTCTAAGAACATGAAGAACTGATAATAATTATTGTTTTCACTGCTGGATAGCAGAGAACAACTGCAACATTGAGAAATATCATGCTTTTTGAGCATTTTTTGTTTCAGAAAATATATCTATTTCCTTAAGCTTAAGTAATAAAATCCAGTTATCTGACAACAAATTTGAATTGTGTTTTCATTATATGTGTGTACATTTTGAAATGGATTACGATTTTTAATTAAGGCCCCATGTGGTTATCCGAAAAGAGTAATTAGTAGCTTCCAATGAAAGTTTTATGCTAATGCTTTTGAAATAATATATTAGACAATTTTAGAAGAAAATAAAATAAAATAAAATGTGGAATGTCTTAAATATCACAACACTTGCATCCAAACAAAATGTTTCTTTTATTCAATATTTTCTAGTCTATGCCATGTTTGAAAAAGTACTGTCAGTAGATATATGTTCATATAATTTCAAAGCTGAAAAATATTTACTAGTTTGGGTTGAAAATATTTCTTTACAGTATTAGTACTCACTTATCCTGGCCTCCTCTGGACTACTTAGTGAAGTTTTAAATCTGGAAGAAGGAGAAAATAAGTACCACAAAATATTGTGATGAAGAAAAGACATGAAAAAGAAAGAAATGTAAACAGAAGCATTAAAGGGCAATGACTTTTATTAATTAGGAGCAATACACCTGGTTGGATGGGGCTTTGAGCATCTGGTCTAGGGGAAGGTATCTCTGCCCATGGCAGAGGATTTGGAACCAGATTAACTTTAAGGTTGCTTCTAATCCAAATGATTATATGATTCTATGATCATCTATTCACAAGTTAGCAGTGAAAATTATTTCCAAGTTTTGTAGCAATGCTCTATCATTTGCATGCAACATAACACCCAGTCTAAAAAATCACTCAGAGTAGGGTGTCTGCCTGACTTCAACTAGTGTTAACAGTTGTTGAGGTGGGAATAAGCAGGCTTTTATTGCACGTCCACTTGCCTACAGGCTGCAGCTCTTTGAAACATATTCCCTTTTTGAACCTTGTTCCAAATCAGGGAACAGTAAGATTTGTTCACAAGAGGAAAAGTCCCCTACCTCTAAAAAAGATAAAATGTTCATGGCAAGATGACTCTAAAGAATTTCTCTGAGACACTGACAGTTTGGGCTGGCCTAAAGGCTTTGCTCTGTTGAACAAACACAATTCATTCTGTCTTGTGAAGAATGCCACAGTGAGTATGCAGGGAGCAGTGAAGTTTCTGCTGGGTAAGCTGAGAGATTCTGTCTCCTAGAGTTCTGGGTTTGATGCAGGAACAGTTAAGGCTGCCAAAAATATATGTGTTAATGACTTTCAAGATTTCAGCAGCAAATGACTCACCTCATGCATGACAGTAGTTCTTAACCTCTTGATACTGGCTTGATGTTAGACAGACTAGAGACCTATTGGAGAGAAATGTTATTGCAGAGCTCTGAATTATGCATATTCTAGATGCACCAAGGCTGACAAGGTTGTGTGGGTGGAAGATGTCACTCTTACTGGCTGTGTCTTCATTACTGAAATTCAAACATTAGCTCTTTTTGACTCCAAGATTTTTGTTTACAAATGAATAATGAGAGCTCTAATTCAATAATTAATTCTTACTCCAGGTATTTCTGATTGTGTCTTTTATTTACTCGTAGTTGTCATACAGGGGTTTTCTGGTCCAAGGGAGAATACACAAATAATGACAGAAGACCTAACCACTATTTATGTTCATTTTTGGTGGTTTTCTCCTACATGGAATAAGCACATATGTGTTTACTTTTTATTACAGTTTTAAATTATTTGGGCCAGCAGATGGAAAGCAAAGAAGGATAGCAATAATTTCTATCAGTGGTTCTCTTCTTATCCCTTTGCCTCCAGCACAGGATCTGTGGTTTTTGTCTTTAACAATCTGCATATCAAATATTTATATTCCTAGTTCTTTTACCCTAATAGAGGAATTCAATTGGTTTTTCCATGGGAAATTCTAGTTCTTCAACAAAAGAAGAATCTCAAGACTCCAAGACATCTGTTTCCCAGAAAAAAGAATCCTGAAAAATGTCTTAGAATATAGGAATATTTTCAGCAGTTTGTAGGATTTAAATAAAAATTAAAATTTCAAACTTAGGGGCTCCTTGTATAGAGACATTACTATCTATCTATTTCTACTGTTTCTACTGAAGTAATTTTATCTGATACATAGTAGGATTATAATTGCTTCATGAGGGAGTGTTGTTCCCTGATAGACTATTATAGCTAGTTCTTGCTTTTTTTTCTCTTGCATCTGATTTAGCTCCCACTGTATTGCCCTCTAAGATAATGACACTGTACTTGATACAACTATTTTTCATTCTCCTTCTACACCATAGTTATCCATGATACTCTGTTTTTATCAGATCTTGATCTTCCATTGAACTGATGATCCTTCACAATGCTGTTTTTGATGTTTATATCAAGGTTCTCAATGGAATACCAATAAATTTCCCATCAGTGATGTTCCTAGATCTTAATACATTTCCTTCTAACATAAACCCTTTTTTCTAAAACATAAATCCCTGTTTCGATTCACAGATTCTTTTTTTCTTATTTTTAAATAAAAGTTATAAACCCAGTAGCAGCCCATGAACAATATTTGTAAATTTAATGACTTTATAATAGTTTGATGGAAGACTTAAGGATTAGAAGGAATGTCTACATTAGGAAGCAGTATAGTGCAATAGAGATCAATTTGTGGAGTGAAACCATTAATTCAAGTAATCTGCAGTACAAATATTCTAGATGAGGTACTTTAGAAAAAGCTGCAGACTTGTCTTACTTGCACCCCCTGAAGTGCAGGGGTGTGCTACTACAGCAAAACTCTTCACCTGTCTTCTATGTACCCCATATAAGAGATTATAATGTATTCTTCTTCCATCCCTTTAATAATTTCAAAGACTGGAAAAAATATAGGGTGAAACATCTCACTAGATGAAGTGATGTACTGTGTGCTGACTTTGACAAGTAATGAGAGACATCAAAGTAAATCTATGTCTAAGAACTCCTCATTTCTTACCAAAGATACACCAGTAACACCCACAACTCTTACAGCATCCTCAAAAAGAATTGTCTTTGGATTTGTATTACCTACTTATACAAGTTAGAAGCTCTAACATATCTCAAAGAGTTTGATATAAATTTGAATTTTGGATGTTTTTTATATGACAACTTTCATATAATTATTAACTTGTTTAAATATCACAGTGCTATTACCTGAGGTAAATGCAGTAGAAAATCACTATGTTCAATGTTATTGTCTTACAGTTTCATCCCCTCTGTCAAACTGAGAACTGTTAATTCTGCAGGGGAATTTTTATTTCATTTTCTTGTTCATTCCTAATATGGATGAATAAATTGCTGGCTATCTACTTACACATATAGAATATTTCCTGTGTCAGTTAGCCAAGCTCAAAAATGGATCCGTGCACTTTTGTCATTGTCACAGAAAGGGTTTTTTCCCCACTGCACGATAAAGAAAGATAGAAAAAATACACATTAGCTTTTTTAAAAAAATTATTTAAATGATTGATAGTCAAAGCAACTGCTGTTCATTCTAAGGCAGGTTCTCAAACTTAATACAAATTAACTTTAGGAAAAAACTGAGCACATACTTAAATCAGAATTTTTCTTCAGAAGAGCTTGGAGTGAATTCAAAAGGTGGGTGCCAAACAAGAATTCTACACTCACATACAACAGCTGTGGAAGAACACAGCACTGTGCTTGAAGAGTGCTTGAAGTACTCAATAGCAGGGGGAACTGGGCACTGACTTCCCTACTAAATTTACAATAAAATACAATTGGATAAGAAAGTTATGGTGATGGCAAGCATATGGACCAGAATGCGAATCTGGCTCTTCTCTACTCAGTGCAGTGCCTAACAGAATAGAAAAATCAGATTTTATTCCAGATCTCCAGGTGTTGTGGCATTGCTCTAAACATTGAATTACTTATATGAAAGGAAGACTCCTGCATGAGGTCCAGACTCATGCAGGCAGCTAAGTGTGTTTCAGAATTACCGTCTCAAACTGGAAGGGAAAGGGTGTTCAGACATCCATTTTTATAATTTCAAGTTGATTGATCTTGAAATCTCTCTCTTTAATATTTCAATATCTCTATATTCTGTTCTTAGGTGTCTAATTCAGCAAAATTCAGCTCCTGGGATACAGCAAATAACACATACTAGCACACACACAAGTTTTCCTTTGGAGCTTATTCTTAGGCTACAACTACTGCTTTAGGTATCTATGTGGGAAGGTTTTGTACTAGTGACATTTGCAAATCTTTGATATCACTTAGGAGGTGACTAACATTTCCACTGGTAATATTCCCCTTATAACTAAGCCCTTGCCGGAGGCCATGCATATTAACACCAAACTTCTCACAGAATTAAACTGGTAGGTGTCTTGATAATTAGATTAAAATTTCATAAAACAGAGACTACTCAGTGTGCTTCACAGCAAAGCCTTTACTACATTCTGAGTATTTCAGATATACTGGAATATCTACATGAACTTTGGTAGGACCCCAGATCAGGCAAATTTTTGAGGAGGACCAGTCTAGATCTTTCTGCTAGAGTGGCCTCTCTGAAAGAAACTGAAAATACAGGCTTCATCGGTTCTTTCAACTAGGATAGCTAAAGTTTTGGACAGAAAGATTCAAAATTAATAAGATTATAACAAAAATGTTAATGGAATAATTGACTTAATGCAAAAATAGACTAAATTCTTTTTCCTCACTTTAGTTCCTCCATGATCCTAAAGGTAGGTACTTGCCTCCACACTTTATTTTGGTCCTTCTGGAAACTTCCCAGCTGAGGCAAATCCACAGTCCTCTGCAGTTATTAAGGACACTGCTTCTGCCATTCCTGAAGCTTTTAACAATGCTTTCAGTATTCCTGACCTGCAGGATACCAATTCATTGCTGTACCTCTCACTGCCTCCCACTTCTCTCTCACACTTGGCATTTCCTATCTCTGTGCTTGCTCAGAATGCTCTCCGGAGAAAATCCAAAATCCTCTGCATAGATACACATGGCTCACTTAGTTTGAAGGAACAGAATAATTTTGAAAAGTAAATTAATAGAAAAAACTGAGAAAAAAAGAAAAAGAAAATTCTTCTCTGAAGAATTTACAATTGTTAACCTTACTCAACAAAAATTATCTTAACAGAAGGCATGTAAACATCTAGGTCATCCCATTTCTTCATGACCCTCTTACACAGAATCTCCTAGTTCAGTGTGCTAGCAGTTTTGCATCCCAAGCCTAGCACCCAATACAGCCTTAGACTGCACAGCAAACAAAGCATCTAATGCTGCAACACTGTATCAGTAATCAAGGCCTGCAGTATTCATTTGTAAAACTACTGCTCTCTTAAAAAAGGGCGCCCAGAGTTTTAAAGTGGCTTTAGAAAAATTGACTCTATGGCTACAGAAATTGTTTGAGACACAAATTAAACAAAGCTCAATATTTGAACCTATATTCAAGCCAGGTGTTTTTTGTTTCTTTGTTTACTAGCTTTTTAGTTTTTTCAAGTTTATTTCTGCCAACAGCAGTTAAGGATTGGTTTCATAAAGAGAGTTTGAAAGCATTGATTTCATATAGGCATTATTTGATCCCATAGGAGCAATGAGGAAAAAATATTCTATGCAGAAATGTTTATTCATCGGTATTCATCTCTTATAGCTTTCTGTAGTCTGTGATAATATGACCTTTGTATATTCTGTTGACCACCAGACTTATAATAAGCATTCAATATAATACTTTATTTAAATATTAATGTATTAAGGCATTTAAGTATACTGTAGGTTAACTTTTGTTCCATTTGTTTCTTAAGTTATACTAAAAGGTTTAGATTTAGAAAAGAAAAAAGTGAAATATGTCCTTGAAAACTTGTAACTAGATCTTTATAAATATTACAAAACCAATAATTTTGCATCTGTATGGTGAACAAGTAGCAAAGTGCCTGAAGAATATAAATTGAATGCTCTCTAGAAGAATTGGTAAAGGTTAAAATTCATCATTTTAACTGATAGGCTTTCTTTGGGAAATAACTGATGCAATGAATACAAAATGTTATGATAATTTTGTATTTCGCCTCCGTTTTTTTTCTCCTTGATAAACAATATCTCTTCAATAATAAAGCACATATTTTTTTCATTCATACTAGACCTGAAGTTTTCTACATGCTTGTCTTCACACACAACTGATTTTTTTTCACTTTAAATGGAATTTTTTATGTGAATGGAGTAAACTCTTCTGTGTAGTAAAGGAGAGGTTTCACTCCTATAGGAAATACCCAGTGATTCAGATAATTTTAGGAAAAGGATTAACCTGGACATGATATGAAGACTGGTTGCTAAATATCACATTTACTATTACAGTTTCCATAGTGATTTTCATACTGTAGCAGGCTGGAGGCTAAACTAGAAAAATAAGCATAAATACAATTTATGCTAGAAATAATGATAGTATTTAAGAGCATCTGTTTGTCCCAGGCACTGCACCAATGCCACTAACAGATAAATTTTCTTTTCAGAGTCCTACCATCTACTTAAGTGAAGCAGAAAGGTACTTCCATCTTTCTATAGTTAGAAAACTGAGTTACAAAGAAACTGAAAGACATTTCAGGAAGACTGCCATAGAAATGAACTCTGATCTGTTGAGTTTCAGACCAGATTATAAAATAGGCTTCAATTTTCCATTGAGTATATTTATCTCACTTAACTGTTACTCAAACTGCAGATTAACCTCCCATGCTGATGGCACAGGAGCAGAGTTCCATGTAAATCTGGTATCAGTTTGTGAAGATTAACTAATTCCAAGTAATAATATTTCTTTCTATCATGTCAGTAGTTCTGCCCACAAAAGAGTCTCAGTGCTTTTTAAGTTTGGGGTCTGAAACAGGCTTTTAATTGCTTTGCCAATTTAAAACATGAGTATGATTAGACTGTGGCAAAATAGGGACACACGAGTCCAGATTTGTATTTGGCATTGCTGGCAATCAGATCATCACTGGTTCAAACATTTCCAAACTCTCTCTATGAGGTGTTAATTGCCCACTCTGAGTTTCAGGCAAGCTGTCATCTCCAGGAACAACTGTGGCAGATGGACCCTGTAGCCTGACACTGAGCACCATTTCAGTAGGCTATGAACTACAGATACGTGCACTCAAGGCCTATGTTCAGAAACTGCACTGTGCCACTGCAGGTTAGGGGCTTTCTTAACTCACCTTCAGATAGAAAAATCTCTCTAAAAGTTCACCATGGAAGGCACAGTGACTCTGAGTATGTAAGTGTTTGTATGAAGTTCACCCCTAATCTTTACATGAGCTAAGAATTATTCCTACTCCCTTCATATCTTTCTCTCTTTTTTCCCCCCATTCTCTTTCTGCAGGCTGTTCAGATAAGGATTTCATTGTCATTGTTCCCACTCTGCTCTGAATAAGTGGAGTGTATGAAAAAGCCAAAATCACAAAAAGACTTGCAAATACTGATGCCACCATTGGACTTGAATTTAAAGTTATCTCACAAGGACACTGTTAACATTTATCCTCCTCTCTGTAGGCTAACAAATTAAAATATTACTTGAAGTCTCAGATCAGTTTCTGCAAGAGTGTTTCATTTTGATTGATATCCTCTATTAAGATCAGTGATGCTAGTTAGCTTTAAGACACCCCAAAGGGTAGTCAGCTAGTTAAAACTCCACATGAACCTCATGCCAGCTGTTTAGCCCCTTGAAAGTTTTACTGAGCATTGACAGAAGACCTTATCAATCATTACAATTAAGTGCCTTCACTGTCCCTTCTAAGGGAAGTCAGCTGAAGTACCATCTGCTATTTTGCTTTCAAAACTCATTGGTCTCCTCTAAGCCAGCCGTTTCACTTTTGAAATTACATTTCTTTTTCATGAGAGTGATGGGCTGATACAGAAAACTTTTTGTTTTAATAATCAGCATTTTCTGTGATGTGACATAATTTTTGCAGTGCTCAGGGCCTTTTACAAATCAAAAGGAATCCAACTAAAACAGTAATTAATGTCAAATGACTGGTCACATACGGTTGTATTTAATTAAAAAAGTTCTAATCTTTGATTAAAACTCCTCACACGTTCTTGTGACTGCAAACTGTTGTCTAAAAAGTGAATGTAATTGGGTACATAATCTATTGTGTCTTCTAACTGACACCTGCTAATTGTCTCAGCAGCAAATGGCAATGATTTAATTCAGGAAGTCAAAAAGTTTATCTTTCAACAGATTTTTTTCTGTATTATATTCATCACATTAGAACAATCTCTTTCTGAGTCATTTTTATCCCTCTAAGAATTTTGTGCTCTCTAACAACATGATTTCCTATAGTAAATTTAAAAGATATTATTTAGTGGACCATTCTTTTAACGTGCAGCTAATGTTTTAAAAGCTATTAATCTCTTTTTTTTAAAAAAAAACATTAATTTATCTGAATGGTGGATGCTGCAAACAAGTTTCTATACTCATAACTTACAGGGAGAAAACCAGGTGGAGTAAGCCACAGAAATTATCTCCACAGGAATTCTGGCATTCAGAATTTCAGCTGGTGAAAAGCTGGGAGCTATAGCCACATTCAGCACTGTAGTGAAGGACTTTGCCACTTTTCCTCATCCTTTTGGGGTCTTAGCTTCTGTATCAGCAGTACAAAGAACACTGTTAAGGCAGAAGTGCCTCAGAGGAAAGAATATTCTTTACCAGCTTTTATCCTTTTTTGCCTTTACTCATCAGTGCAGAGTCTAACTGTGATTTAGCAAAAATTATAGTCACTATTATATGTGTGTTTACTGCTGAGGTGCTCTTTCTTCCTAGGCTTATGGTAATCTTCTAGCTATATTTTTTTCTTTCTGTCTTCTATGGCATGATCATTTGTTGTCTGCAGTTTTTCTGAATTAGAATTGTGACACTCCAAATATACTGGAGTGAAATTCCCAACAAGTATTTTGTCTGCTTTACGTCTTATCTTCCCAATATATTAAAAAGCCCTTTGGCATGTTGAATTCTCAGGGAGGAATATCGTCACTGCCTTTTGACAGCACACCTTTTAAAGCCACATGTAATCCACAGAGCCAACTCATGAAGTGCATCTGCAAATATATTTTGGTTCTAATGGCTTCAGACACTGGTGAGCTGCAACACTCCAGTCAAAATTACCTCCTTGGGCACTGTCACTTTCAATTTTTTTGAAACCCCAAACACATCTGGACCCACACCAGGTCTCGGATGCTGCCACTATAAAAGGACCCATTGCTACCCAAGTGGTGGCTGCGAAGGTGTCCATGTGGAGCAGCCTGATGGAATCTTCTGAGTTGAGTTCTACAGAGAATTCTAATTCTTGTGAACAGTATCTATCCTTGTTCATCCATAAATTTACAAAGAAAGGAAAGAACTGCTTTCACTGCTGTGCAGACAGAGAAACTAGCACAGCAAACAGAAAATACCTATCCAAGATCACAGGCCTAATCAGTAATAAAAATATACTTATGTCACCTGATTTCCATATTCCTTCTCTACAGTCTAAATATAAAAATGGCTATCAATACATATGAATATATATAGAGAGATAACAATATAGATGATCTAGAAAGCTTTGTGACTTTTTCTATACTGAGTTTGCTGCAGCATGTCAATAGAATAGTAAATAAACACAGCAGGAGTCTTGACTACATTTTCTTTTACATAATCATCTTTCAAGTATCTGAATTTGGGCTCCTTGGCCAAATCACCTCTTCTGTCTTATCTACAGTATCTACAGTTATTCATCTTCTGTTCCTGCCTGCTTCATGCCTTCATTATCTCTTACCATCTGTGACCTCTTAACCACTGTAACCTTCTTCCCTCTCATCTCCCTTCTCCAGCCTACTCCAAACACTGCGGCCAAGGTTATCTTTCTTGTTCACAACTCTGGATCATGTCAAGTCCTCTCTCAGTGGACCTCGGATGGTTTTCTGTCTCATTACTCGACAACGTAAAATTTCTTCTCTGCAATTTTGAAGCTTTGCAAGAGTCTGCCTTAGTCTATCAGTGGACAGAATCTGTACTCTTTCCTGGCTCTGATACCAGTCCTGTTTACTGAATCACTTAGATATCCCTTATATGACTTCTTTTTTCTATTCCTAAAACTGCTTACAGTGCCTAAAATATCATCTCTGCTCTAACCTGCCAACCAACTTACCAATCCTCTTTCATGTTTCTTTGTGCATTATGTGTAAATTTGTTTATAAGTGCTTTGGAGCAAGAGGTTTGTTTTCGAAAATATGAAGTCCTGGTGAAGTTGCAGGTATAACAATTGACAAAATAATTATGGAATTTACTTCATCATCTTGCACCACACTGGATATAAATACACAAAGTAGCATTTAAATATGTGCATACAAAATGAACAACAAAAATGCCTCCAATTCTCCTCTTCTCCAGATTTATAGTGCAGCAAAGGAGAGGAATAGTGGTTACTCTGTGTGAGTTACATATAATTGACAAATTTGATTCCTTCATCAGATTGCCTTTCCTTTGAAGGCTGGCCACAACCAGCTGATACATATTTAAACCACAGCCTGGACATTATGGTGGAGTAAAGTATACTTTTGATTCTCACTAAGATGTGACCCCTGAAAAAATTATATGAGCTCTGTGACTTTCTCACAAGAGCCTTGAGCCACAGTTAATTTTGAAATAAATATGCTGCCTTTCAACAAAACAGCTCCTAGTGAAAAAAAGACAGGTACACCTAAATCTGTAAAGCAGAAAAGAAAAAAAAAAGGGATAAAGTGGATCATGGATAGAAATCATAGGTAATGCATATAACAATTAAAAATGTTGGGCAAAAGTTTATGGCAGCAATTTGGTTACTCTCATCCTTAAAAAAAAAGAAAAAAATTTAAAAAAAGCCAGACACAACAAAACCTTTTATTCCTAGGAGGTTCCTCAGGCAAGGGGCATTTCAGCTTGTTTATCATACAAATCTTCCCCATAATTCAGCTATTAAGCAACAATATTCTATAATCCATTGTCAGTTAAATGAATGTTTGTAAATCTTGACTGCTGATAGTATTATAATACCAGAAGTATCTAAGGGCAAATACTATCAGTTTTATTGATAGAAGCAGTGGGAAATAGAAAAACTTGCAGCAGCAAATCAGCAACTCTTTCTGAAGCAAATGCAGTGTATGTGATATATTTCTTTTAGTTTAGCTATTAAATGAACTAACAAAAGAAATAACAAAACAAACTCTGGCCACACAAGGTTTTCATCTTGATATGTCATTGATTAATTAGAAGTATGCTTCTTAAACTGTAATATATAGATAAATTTTTAAAAATTCTGTATCTGGTGCTACTGTAGGAAAACAATCCTCCTCTCCAATTTATCAAAGTAATGTGAACAGCAAGAGATAAAAATCTGTTATTATAAAGTGGTATAAGAATTAATCTGATTGAGAGCTCAACATACAACATTGATCACTAGCTGCTTAAACTCAGATACGCTTTCACATTTGTGACACTCCACACATCTGGAGACACATGCCAACTGTTCATCTGTTTGCTCTAACAGTGCTGGTAGTTGTTTTCTATTATTCTTTCTTTGAAATACACCAACAAGGCTAGAAATATTGACACCTATAATGAAAACGTTGTTAAATTCAAGCACACCTGTTAATGTCAGGTGTAATTGCACTGGTTTTAGTAAAAATGTACCAGAGACTCTACTCCCACTTTGTGGTGCTAGTGAGTTAGTGTTGATAATGACCAAATCTAAATATTTTGCTTGTAAGTACTGTATTTGAAAAAAGAAATTAAAAATTCAAATTTCACTGAAACAGACTATCTTTTATTTTTCAGTATATCTCTGAACCAAATTAAAGCAGAATTTCAATGTGGCAGCCAAGTATATTTACATACTTCATTTTAAATAATTTACATTACCCTTTAACAGGATATTTTTTTATTAGCTGGTATGGTATAAATCTTCCAAATTATTAACCCCAAACTAAAATCATTGCTGTACTCACCTGTATACTAAGATTAAAAAAATCACCCGTGTTTTGTGTACCACAGTGTGAACTTTTGCTGCCTTAATAGTAAATGGCAAAATTCAATGGGAAGGTAGGAATGAAGGCATGAAGGCAGGCAGGCAGGCAGG
>VWYI01000700.1:121710-136723 GCA_013399455.1 Anthoscopus minutus | reverse complement strand
ATTCCCCCTGCACAGGAGGCAGAACTTCTCTCGTGGCCAGTGCCCAGCCCTGAGCAGGGCCCAGAGAGGCTGTGGAGTCTGGACATATTCCAGAAGCCTCTGGACGCAATCCTGTGCCCTGTGCTCTGTCTGAGCAGGGAGTTTGGAGCAGAGGAGCCACTCCCAGCCCAACCTGCCCAGGATTCTGTTTGTGGAGATGCTGCAGGGTGCCAGACTGTGCTTCCCTGCTGCAAGGCCTGCAGCACAGCAGGACGGAAATTGTGACACATGGTCGGTGCTCTGTCCCTGCCATCCACACCACAGACCTCAGCAGCCTTCCCAAGGGCCAAACAGCTTCCTCTGAGAGGCAGAGGGATGGCACAGGGTGCCCTGCAGGGCCACAAGGTCCCTGCACACCCTGAGGGTCCCCATGAACCTGAGGGTCTCCACACCCCACCCACAAGGGGATCCATGGGGTCACCCACACCCAAGGATGTGTCACTCTGCTGGAGCGGCTGGTGGGGAAAGGGAAGGAAGGCAAATGCCTTGCCAGGCTCCTGCTGAATTCTTCTTCTGCCTGTGGTTAGAACCTGCCTTTCCCCACGGAGCTGCACACAGGGGTTTGTGTAGGGTGGCCCAGATCCCCTATGCAGGTCCTTCCCCACCCCCACAATGGATTTTAGGGCCACTGCTGAGGTGGGGAAGGAACCTGCTTGAGCTGGAGTGAGGGTGTCCTCAGCTCTGGGCCCCCACAGGGCAAGGAGATGTTATCAGCCACAGCATCAGGAGTGAGATATCAGCTTCTGACACCCTCAAGGCTGGGGAACAGCTGAGCTGCACCAATGGCTGCCCCGCTGGGGATCTTGCGAGAAGTGTTGCATTAAAAGCAGCTGGGTCAGTCTGTGGTGACTCTTGCAGGAGAGAATCCCACTGGATGTCCCCTTTCCACCCCAGCCCCTGCTGGCATCCTGCTCCTCAGCTCACTCCACATCCTCCTGCCCAAGGGGCACCTGGAGTGGGATGAGGGGCTGCATTCCCAGCATCCCCACAGCACAAAGGTTTTGATGGTCCCAAAATTTCACCCACCCAGCCCCAATGCCAGCCCACCCAAGCCCGCTCATCAGCGTGAATATTTTAGCCTGTTTTCCCCAAAGAAAGGCAGAGCCCGGCTGAAGGACATAACACAGCACAGCGTCATTCCTGGGAAGGGACAGGACAGAGGGTGGGACAGGGATAGGGACCAGAGGGTTGGCCTGGAGGAGGGACCGGCAGTGGGAGGCGCAGGCTGGGTGCTGCGGAGCCCGCGGCAGTTCCTGCACGGGGCTGCCTTGGCATCACCCTGGAGCCCCGAGCGGGGTGGCCCCGGAGCCCACACGACACTGTCACCGTGCTGCTGTCCCCGGGGGCCTGCGGACCACGAGAGGTGAGGGACAATCGCATGGGCGGCAGGAGATGGATGGCACAGATTTGGGGCGGGTGGGGAAGGGCCGTGGTCTCTGCACCAGTGGCCGTGGGTTTTGCAGGCACAGGGATGGTGCCCACCTGCCCGTGGGCACGGCTGCACTGCCCCAGAGTGCCACACCACAACACGGTGCCCATGGACCGGGAGGTCTCAGGAGCCATCTGCTCCCTGGAGAAGCCGCAGGCAGAGGGCAGAGCCGGCCGCAGATCCCTCAGGGTGATACAGGCATGAAAAAGGGGGAAATTGCCCCATTTCGGCCCCAGCTGCTGGGCAGAAGTGGGTACAGCCCTTTAACCGTGGCACACAGAAATCGCTGCGGGACCTCGCTACCCTACCCTGCATTTTCTCTAGGTCCTACACCAGCCTGGCAGCTGCCCTGTCCCCCTGTCCTGCTCCCCGTGTCCCAATCCCTGCCCTGACTGTCGCCTCCTCCTCGCTGACAGCGTCCCCCACGTGCTCGCGGGGACAACCGCAGCTTCCCAGGGCACTTCCCCGCAGCACCCAAGCACCCCTAGCCTGGGCAGGCGGGGCTGGGCTGCGGGGACGCGGCCGTGCTGGCCGCGGGGGCTCAGCCCGGCTCTCCCCGGCGGGCTTCGGGACGCGGCTCCTGCGGGAGGGGGGCAGGGGATGCGTGGGAGCGTGCAGGCAGCAGGAAGGAAGCCTGTGCCGAACAATAGAGGGAAATGGAGGAACTGGAAAAAGACCCAGTGGCAGCACAGTCAGCACAGATGGTTTAGTGCGGAGCTGCGTGATTCATGGGAAAAAGGCCCTCAGCAGGCTCGGTCCCGCGGCTGGGCTGGCGAATCCTCCCGTGCCTGCGGCACACGAGCCCGGCCATGCCTCTGTGGCCCTGTGCGGGTGCTGGCAGTGGGGGGTCCGGCCCGGCCGGGGCTGCCTGGGTGGGAGTCTGTCCCATCTCTGTTTGCCCGTGAGTCATGCTGACCTCTCCCATGCCCTCGCCAGCACTGAGAGAGAGAGATTATGGTCTGGCCCTTCCGGCCGCAGAGCCCTCCCCGAGCTGGCCGGCACAGGAGCTCATCCCCTGGGAGGGGCCCCGCTGCTCCCCCCGGTATCTGCTCGGGACACCCCCGCGGCTGCGCGGCTCCGGTCAGCGGAGCCCGGCGCGTCCCAGCGCTCGGCGTCTGCTCGACCACCCGCTCCCCCCTGAGCCCCTCAACCCCTGCCTGGGCTCGGGTCACGGCCCCGCCGACAAAGCGGGGCCAGGATCCGGCTCCAGCAGCCCCGGGGAGTGCAGGGGAGGCTGGGCAACAACAGGATGCCTGCTCCTGGAGCTGGGAGGTGAGCGGCTGTGGGGACAGCAGCGATGCGTGGGGACTTCTGGCAGCGTCCCACGGCAGCTGAACCCACCCCCTTTCCCTTCCCGCTGCCTCCTCAGCCCCTCTCTCCCCTCCTTGTACAGATGATGGGCTGAGCATCCGTCGCAGAGGCACCCCAGGGCCATGAGCTCCCCGTGCGGCCCTGACTCGGATATTGCAGACTGGCTGGCCACCATCCACTTGGAGAGGTACCGAGATGTCTTCAAGCAGCACGGATACCACGTGGCCAGGGATGCCGCCTCGCTGGACAGCCACCACCTGCAGCAGATCGGCATCACCGCCACCGGGCACCGCAAGAGGATCCTCGCCCTGGCGCAGCAGACGCGGATGCTGAGTCAGTCCCGGGCGAGACCTGCAGCAGGCGATTCCCGAGGCACGGAGCTCCTGGATGCCCCCCAGGAGGGCAAGGATGCCATGAGAGCAGAGCCGGGAGGGACTAGTGACGCCTTTGGGACGCAGCCGCGCGTCACCGTGCCCAGCCAGGCACTGCCTGGAGAGAAGGACCCCGCTGTGAAGCCGGTTCCCAAGCCGAGGACGGTTTTCCCTCGCTCCAAGCCAGAGCAGGGATTAGTGCCCGTGCCCCCGGCGCGCTCCACGGTGCCGGCGCACGGCCAGGGCAGCGAGAGGGCACCAGCAGCCTTTGTGGTACTAGAGGGGTTCGTGCCAGGGGAGAGCTCCACGGATTTGGACAGCCCGGATCCCGGATCTGATCCAGGGACAGCCGTAGCCATGGGAGTGATAGCGTCCCGGCTGAGAGGGCGGGACAGCGCTCGGGAGGAGACGCGGCCACCCCCGAGTCACGGACAAACCTTGGAGACGTCGGAAAAATCCCCTCCGTTCGTCCCGCGCGTTCCCCCGCGGCACAGACACAGGGGCCTGGCGGCTGAGCCCAGCCCTGGCCGTGCCCTGGAGGGTTCCCCCGCTCCCAGCCCGTCCCTGCCCGCTCCGGCCAGGAGAGAGCCCTCGCCGTGCCCCAGGGCAGCCTCGCAGGCGGGCTCGGGGCAGCGCAGGCTGGAGATGGTGTCCAACGTTATCTACGAAGGACTCGAGCGCCCGTCAGCGCCCGCCGAGGAGCCGGGAGGAGAGGATGGTCCCCGGGGTGAGGGTGTCCCTGAGCCCCCAGCTTTGTCCCCTTACGAGCAGACCCGGCCGGAGGACGAGCCTGAGTAAGCGGAAGCTTTCCCTCAGCCCTGGGAGCGGAGGGAGCGGAGCGGGTGGCAGAGCAGGCAAAGATGAGGATCCAGGGAGCCTCCCACCCCCGGGAGCCAGCCCAGAGCCTGGCCCTGCCTGCCTCCAGGTGCTGACGAGCCCCTTTCAGCACCCTCCCCGGGCCTTCCCCGAGCTCTGGATACGGCAGCTGGGATCCTTCTGAGGTGACAGGACGGCCCTGGGCCCCGCCGTGGCTCCTTCGGGATGCAGGGAGAGGCTGCTGCCCTTTTTCTGCCCCTCTGGCAGCAGGGCTGGGGCTCCCCAGCACGATGAGGGGGTGGCTGGGTGAAGATTCTGGGGCTGGGAGCGACGTGGGAGATGTTGCGGTGGGAAATGCCCCACAGCCCCAGAAAACACAGCCTGGCAGTGGGAAGAGAAGGGAGCAAGGAGAGCACTGGGAGCAGGGAGGGGATGCTGCACATTCCAGGGGACAAAGCCGGGCTCGGGAGCAACGTCCAGCAGTTCCTGTCCAGCCAGGTGGGACACCACGGGCTCCCAGTAACCCCTATCCTGTTTTCCTGCAGGCCCAGCTGGTCCCTGCCCCCCATCCCACAGAGACCCACCAGCAAGCCAGGTGAGAGCCCCCGGGGCACAGCAGGGACCTCCGGTGTCCCCAGGGAAGGGGGACAGGGGCTCACCCACAGCCCCTGCCCGTCCTCCAGCCCCGCCCCTGCTCCCGCCTCGCTCGGGGACTGGGGTGGCCCATTCCAGGAGAGCCCAGCCCCACACGTGTCACTCTGGCAGGTGCCCTGGGTGTTGAGGTGCACCGTGGTGGGCTCGGGGTCCCTCTCAAGGGCTGGGAGTCCTGGCTGGCCTCTCCCTCCCCTCAGGCACCGCTGATGCCTTTCCCTGCCCCGTCTCTGCCCACAGAGATGAATGAGGCGCCCGTCAGCCCCTACAGCGAGACCATCTTTGGCCATGTGGCCCCAGCCCGGGAGCCAAAGGTGAGGGGACACTGTGGGGGTGGTGGCTGTCCCCTGCTGGCAGGGAGCAGCAGCTAGTGAGGCCACGGTGCCTGGCAGTGCCTGGGGAAAGCTCTTTCTTCCCCCAGAGGTGCTGGCACTGCCCAGGCTCCTCAGGGAATGCCCGAGGCTGCTGGAGGTCCAGGAGAGCTTGGACAGCACTGCAGAGATGGCCGGGGTGGGATTGTTGGGGCGTCTGTGCAGAGCCTGGAGTTGGGCTGGATGTGTCCCTTCCAGCTCAGGAGATTCTGTGATTCTCTTTTGGGCTCGGGGTTACAGGCTGAGCCCCTGCACTGTAGGCCAAGGATCTGGGATGGGACAGAGCACAGGGCACAGGGCACAGGAGATGTGACCTTTCTCTATTCCCAGGGTGTTGGCATCACCTCTGAGCAGAGCTACGAGGCTGTGTCCGAGCTGGAGCTGGAGCAAGAAGGCTGCAGGTAGGGATCAGCTCCTCCAGGCTGGGCTGGGGGACAGGGGACAGCCCTGGGGACAGCCTGAGAGGGGATGGGGGCTTTTTCCCCATTGCAGAGCTGATCAGGAGTGTCTGGGAGAGTCTCTAGAAGAGCTGAGGGGTTTGGAGATGAGAAGGAGCTGTGCTGGTGGTGCCTCTTGGGGGGACTGTACTTGGGAAGAGATTTCTGAGTGCACAGCTGGCACTGGGCTCCCATACACCCAGAGGAACCTGGATTTGGTCCCTGGGAACAGGGAAACACCATGGGGGATGGGGATTACTCAGAAATTAGCTGGCTCCAAGCTCCAGATGAGGGGCTGTGCAATCCCTGAATGCTCCAGCAGCATCAGGTCAGCACCTGCTGCTCAGCCACTCCGTGGTGGTAGACAGTGAAATGGTGAGGGGCACCTTTAAAAGGCGGCTTTTGAAATGTACTTTCCATAACTCCTGATAGCATCTCAGAAAGAGGAAGGAAAGCTGCTCTTCCCATTTCACATGGGGGGGGCTCCTTTTCCTGTGTTGCTCAGGGAGGAGGAGGTGAGCTGCAGCTCTGTGGCCTTCAGCTCTGGTGTGGCCTTGCTGGCCAGTGCATGCCCAGCCCTTCTGGCCCAGTGTGCTCCAGTCTCTCTGGGTGTGTGGCACTGCGGTGGCTCCTGAGCCAGTAGCACAGATCACAGCCACGGGAGCTGCAAATACCTGGGAACTGGAGTTTTGCAAACAGAAATACTGAAATCTCCTGTGGAGCCCCTGAATCAGGTCAGAGAGGAGCTGGGCACTGACCTGCCTGCATCCAGCGGCTTCCAGGGTGTTGGGATCCCAAGAGATCTGGCCAGGAGCTTGCAGCTGTGGGATTTTGCAGCTGGCCTTGCTGAGAAGAGGCAGGATGGGACCATCAGCAGTGTCAGGGGCTCACAAGTTTTTCCTCCCAGCCCAAGCACCAGCGTGGCTAGGGTGTGGAGAATGGAACAGGAGACAGAAAAGCCTTTGAGAACCTTTCTGCACTGTCCTCACAGACTCCATCACCCAGCACTTCCCTCCCACACCCAGCCCCACTGGTCCCACCACGATTCCCTGGAGCAGAGCTGTGGGATCCTGCTCAGCTGCTGAGGGGCTGCTGGCCAGCCCTGACCCCAGCTCTGCTGCCTCTGTGGGACCTCCTGATCCTCCCCTGCAGCACTGGGGTTCTCCAGCTCAGCCATTCCTCATCCTTGTGTCACTGGGAATGACCAGGTGTCCTCTGCATCCCATCAATCTGCTTGTTATGGGAAATATTTCCTAGTCCCAAACTTCAGAGAGGCCCTTGTGCCACTTTTCCTACCTGTGGTGACTCCTCTTGCCCTGTTCTGGGGGAGCTTTGTCTGGCCCACATTGCTCCCTGGCTTGGGGTGTGGGCAGTGGCAGGGGTGGGCAGAGCTGCCTCACCAGCAAGGAAATATGCTCAGAAAGAGGAAGAGGAATGCAAAATTCCCTGCAAACTGGGAGCTGGGTCTCTGAGGGTGCAGCAGGAGCAGAGGATGGGATTTACCTGCTCTGAGCACCTTCATCCACGCTGGTGCTGCTCAGCCCCCTGAGGTGCTGGTGCCCTGCCCCAGCCGTTGGTCTCAGTGGGACACAGAGGCGGCACAGCAGTGCCTGTGCCACCCACGGAGCTCAGGGGGCTGGGTCAGACTCACCGGGCACCGTGGGCTTTGCTTGTCCCTGCCACACACACTCAGTGCTCTCCATCTCTTTACAGTTTCAGTGACAGCTCAGGAAGGGGCTGTCATGGATTTTTTTTTTCCCGTTTTCCTCTTGCCCTGACCCATTCCATGGGTCTGCCTCCCACTCAACCCTGGCTGCTGTCTGCCTGTGACTCACAGAGTGCTGCAGCTCACCATTCCCTGTCCAGTCCTCCCTGATGCATCTGCAGAGCAGGCTGGGACTCCAGCCAGATGAGTCACCCTGCCAAGGCTCTGTTATGCTAATTAAACAGCAATTCTTGTGCTCCAAGCCAGGGTCATTTCTTGTCTTTCCTGGAGCCAAAGTTTTTCCTCTCCATCCCCTTCTCAGCCTTGTCCACTACCCCACTTCTCTGGAGCAGACTCCCAGCTGGGATGGCTCCAGTCCATCTTCCCAGGCACATTTAGGGCTTGCTCCTGTCCCACGTGGATCAGGGACATCTGATGTCTGCTGGCCTCAGAAGGTGCCTGCCCAGGGCCTGTCCTAGGATGAGGCAGTGCCCAAAACCCAGGTGTTGGGAGAATTTATGAGGAGACGTGTTTGGGGTCTGTCTCCTGGTCCTGAAGCTTCTCATGAGCTTACACTGGAAATGCTTTCTCACATTTTGTGGGTTTCTTCTCCAAAAATGTCCCCATCTCCAAGCAGACTCCCACAGCTCACCTGCTCCTTTCCCACGTGGTTCTGCTCCTTGCTCGTGCTGGCTTTGTCAGATGTCACCCAGCTCCTGTGGCTGAAGCAGGGATGGCCAGCAGAGTCCTTTCAGTTCCCCTCATGACCCTGCCCTCATCACTCACCCTGTCCCCTGGAGATGCCCAGTTTGCTCAGGTGCTCCCCAGGCAGAAGCTGGGACAAGTCTTGGATCATCCTCGTTGCCTTTTTAGGAGCCTCCTCTTCCCCCTGGCACTGGATTCCACAGTGGAATTTGGCATGGATGCTCTTCTGTGGGTGCTGGGGTGTCCCAGCTGCCACAACTGCCACAACTGACACAACTGTCTTCCTGCCCACCACCATTGCACCTGGGCAGGCCCCCTGTGAGCTCCTGGGACTGTCAGATATTTTCCAGCACGTTTCCTTTCCAGGGAAAGAAAAACGCCTGGCTGAGAGGGCTGATGGGAAGGGGCAGGCTTAGTGGTTTATTTTTATAATTTCCTTTTATTGTTATGGTTTGAAAGCCTCAGCAGGCCTGGCTGGGGGTTTAGCACAGCTTCCCAAGGAAAGGAGATGGATGCAGGAATTCCAACAGCCCCGCATTTTGGCTGGACACAAAAGCAGGCACAGAAGTGGCAGGAGTTTCACAGGAGTGGCAGAGGGAAGGAGCAGCTGGGGTGGGTGTGGAGCAGGGAGCAGGACGTGGGATTGGGATCTGCCTGGCGTCCTTTTGCTGCCTGTCAAGAGGGAAGGACGTGATGCCAGGGGTTTGGAGACGCTTTGGATGCCAGGGGTTTGGAGACGTGTGGCACTCCCTAAAGTGAAGCCCCAGCCTTTGTGCCACCCCACAGGACTGGCTGAGCCTCAGCCGAGCGCTCGCGGAGATGCAAACCCCAACATCCCTGGGTGCCCCAAGCAGGTCAGGATGAGCAGTGCCAGGTGTCCCCAGATAGGGTGGCATTGAGCAGGACCCTGCTGTGCTGCCCAGCTCCCTCACAGCCCCTTCTGCCACAGGACAAGCAGCGAGTGCAGCAGCGAGGGCCGCAGCGAGGACGAGGAGAGCCGGAGCCGGCTCATCGAGCGCATCGCCCACAACGACACCGAGGGATATTCTACCGTGGAGGCCCCGCGTGCCCAGGACGCCCCGTTCAGCCTGCCAGCCCACCTGTACCCTGACGAGGTCCTGGATGACCTCACCATCTCCCCGTACGCCAGCTTCACCTCGCTGTCCGAGCCCCGGCCCACCATGCTCAGTGGCTGGCTGGACAAGCTGTCGCCACAGGGGTAGGTAGGGCTGGCGTGGAATCACAGTGGGCTTTGGGTTGGGAGAGACATTCAGATCATCTCATTCCACACCCTGCCATGGATAGGGATGCTTTCCACTATCCCAGGTTGCTCCAAGCCCTGTCCAAGTGGCCTGGAATTCTTCCAGGGGTGGGGCAGCCCCTGTAGGTAAAGCCCCCTTGGGCAAGGTGAGGTGGCTGCACTGGTCACTGTGGTCCCCTTGGAAGAGGGGAACCCCTTGGGCTGCCCTCTGTGCAGCCCTGCCTGGGAGGAGGAAGGATCTGTGAGGGGGAATCATCCCCTTCCCAACAGTTTTTCTGCCATCCCAACAGGAACTATGTCTTCCAGAGGCGCTACGTCCGTTTCGATGGCAAGAACCTGATGTACTTCAGCAGTGAGAAGGTACCGAGGGGCAGAGTGGGGCAGGCTGGGGAGGCTGAACCTCAACACCATCTGGGGAGCTGCCACATCCCTTTTGCTTCCCCTTCTCCTTCTGGAAGGAGCCAGCAGTGCTCTGCCATCACCAAGGTGGCGCAGCCAATGCCTGGAAGGCTCCCAGCACAACCTCAGCCATGGGGAGCCCAGGATAGCAAGGGTCCCTCTGCCAACTGGGAGCAGGAAAGGGGAGGTTCTGCTGGAAATAGGGTCCCAGCCATGGATCCACCACTTCCTGAATCCCCAGCACCCACCTGAGTGCTGGTGTCTGCAGGCTCTGCTGTGAGGTAGCACCAGCAGAGCACCCAGGGGA
The DNA here is from genome assembly GCA_013399455.1 of Anthoscopus minutus. Lineage (NCBI taxonomy): Eukaryota > Metazoa > Chordata > Aves > Passeriformes > Paridae > Anthoscopus > Anthoscopus minutus. Next base: position 126,921 of record VWYI01000700.1, on the reverse strand, counting down.
TGTGGAGGAAGTGCCAGGTCATGGATGCACCCTATGGGAAGGACAAAGGGAGTAACCCTGCCTGGGGCTCCTGAATGGGGTGTGGAAGATGTGCCAGGTCATTCCTGGGGCTCCTGGGGGGGATGTGGAAGATGTGCCAGGTCATTCCTGGGGCTCCTGGGGGGGATGTGGAAGATGTGCCAGGTCATGGATGCGCCCTGTGGGAAGGACAAAGGGAGTAACCCCAGCTGGGGCTCGTTCCAGGAGCCCTATCCCAAAGGAGTGATCCCACTGTCTGTGATCGAAATGGCTCGTTCCACCAAGGACAACAAGTTCCAGATCATCACCAGCCATCGGATCTTTGTGTTCCGCACTGAGAACGAGGGTGAGTGAAAACCTGGGCCAGCCCTAAGGAGCCATCCCTGCCTCCCTTCTCCAGCCAGAGCACCCTGCAGGCAGCTCTCACCCCGTCCCCAAAACATCCCCTGCCTGCCTCCTGGGTGCTCTGCTCCATGCCAGGGCTGTTGGGAAGGGCTCAGCCCCGCTCCCTCCTGCCTGGTCCCCAGCCCAGAGGAATGAGTGGTGCTCCACGCTGCAGAAGAAGGTGACGGAGCAGCGCCTGGTGGGGTCCCGGCCCCGGCCTGCCAACACCGCCCACTGCCAGAAGTCGGGAACTTTGGAGCTGAAGGGCCACAAGTCCAAGGTTTTTGCAGCTCTGAGCCTGCCTGAGATGTGGCTGTACAAGAGTGAGCAGGTTCGTGGCCAGAGCAGACCCCCACATGGGATGAGAGGGATGGCGGGAGCTGAGCCAAAGGGAGAGCACAGAGAAAATGGCTGGGCAGGAAAAAGGGAATGGCAGAGCAGGAAGTTGGAGATCCTGCTCAGAGCAGCAGTGATGGGTACCAGGAGTAGATCCCCCATCCCAGTCTTCTCACTATCACCAAATTATCATCTTCTCCAGCAGGCATTTTGGTCTTGGTCACACCAAGCATCACAATCCATCCCAGCACAGCTGGATCAATGGCCACAGAATCAGCAGCAAACATACCTGCTGCACAGGGACTCGCAGCGACAGCTGGTCCCTGTCACCTCCCATGCTGTTGCTGCCCACAGAATGCCCCACTTCCTTCCTGCTGTGTTTTCTTAGTATCCATGTTTTCATTTCCATCACCTCACTTCCAGTTTGCCTGCTGTGCACTGAGCAGCATCAGCTCTGAGGTGCTGGCTTGATATTTGTTTTATCAGTGTCCCTCACTCAAACCCCAAAAGAAAGGGACCTGGACAGCCACATTGCAGGGGCTGTGGGCAGAACCTGCCTCTCATTCGAAGGCACGATGTAATTGCAGGGTGCTTTGTGTCAGGTGAGAGGTGGCTGACAGTGGCAGGGGCTTGTCCAGACAAAGCAGAGCTGGGATGCTGGAGGTGCTGGGGCTGCAGCCTCAGGCATGCCCAGCGTGGTGCATTCACACCAGCAGAACCAACACTGCTGTCACTCTGATTGCAGTTCTTCAAAATGGGCATTGCCGTGTGCTTCATCGAGATGCGCGGCTCCACCATCCGCGAGGCCAAGAGCCGCAGCTTCGAGCTCATCACCCCCTCCAAAACGTTCAGGTATCCAGGGCTGATGAGGAGGGAGGAGCAGCCTGACAGGGGCCTGGGTGCTCTGCTGGTGTGTGGGGGGTTTTTTCCCCGCCCGGGGGCTGCTGGGGCTTTGCAAGCCCCGTTATTTGTGTGAGCCACAGACAAAGCAGATGGGCTTTGCTCTCGGGCTGCAGGGGTTGTTTTTTATTCTCTTATCACAAGTTTCAAGCCTAGGATGGCACAGGCTCTGCACTCTTGGAAAACACATCAGCAAAAGCCTCAAAAGGCTCAAAATGTCTGAATTTATACAAGATAAGGTGTCCAATTACTTGATACCACATTCCTAAAATGTCTGTTGTTATTACTCTACTACCAATACCTAATTATTTGTCTGTTCACACAACACCTGCACTGTGGCCAATTCTATCCGATAATTTTGTGCTCCCAACACTGCAGAAGATGGAGCAGGTGAAGAAGAAGAAGAAGGGAAACTGAGGCAATGCCCACAATTCTCCATCTTGAGTCCTCACCTACGTCCATGCTATATAAAACCCAAAATACACATTTTCACACCCAGTGACACACTACCAACCTTACTCCTTTCTAATTCACACTCTGGTTGTTTACACTCCATCCCAAAGCCTTGGAAGCTTTCTCCATGGACAGAGGTCACAACCAGTGTTTTCCTCGGGGTCAGAACCTTCCAGGACAGGCAGGAAAATATTCCCTGTGTCCCTGATTCCCACACTGTTGCTCCCAGCTTCGTGGCGGAGTCAGAGCGGGAGAAGAGGGAGTGGATGGAGGCGCTGCAGGATGCCATCGCCGAGATGCTCTACGACTACGAGGTGGCAGAGAAGATCTGGTCCAACAAAGCCAACAAATTCTGCGCTGACTGCTGGGCTCCCAGTCCTGACTGGGCATCCATCAACCTGTGTGTGGTCATCTGCAAGCAGTGCGCAGGTGGGACAGCTCCCGAGGGTGCAGGGGCATCCTGGGGTGTGGGCATAACCTGGGGCCCAGTTCCCTGGCAGGATGGAGGAGTGCTGATTTTCCTGCTCCCTGCAGGGCAGCACCGCAGCCTGGGCTCCAACATTTCCAAGGTGCAAAGCCTGAAGCTGGACACCAGCGTCTGGTCCAATGAAATCGTGCAGGTGAGGCACCCAGGGGTGCAATGAAATCGTAAAGGTGAGGCACTCACAGGTGCAAAGAAATTGGGCAGGTGAGATTCTCAGGGTGCAATGAAATTGGGCAGGTGAGGCACTCAGGGGTGCAATGAAATTGGGCAGGTGAGACACTTGGGAGTGCAATGAAATCATAAAGGTGAGGCATTCAGGGATGCAATGAAATTGTGCAGGTGAGGCACTCAAGGGTGCAGTGAAATCTTAAAGCTGAGGCACTCACAGGTGCAAAGAAATTGTGCAGGTGAGATACTCAGGATGCAATGAAATTGTGTAGGTGAGGCACTCAGAGGTGCAATAAAATTGTGCAGATGAGGCACTCATGGTGTGCTCAGGGGCCAGGCTCCTCCTCGGGCAGGGCAGCAGCCCCACAGCCTCCCTCGGGATGCAGGAATACTGGGAATCCTGCTCCTCCTGCTGGCCCTGGGGCTCACCGCCACCATGGGACTCTCCCACAGCTCTTCATCGTGCTGGGAAATGACCGAGCCAACCGGTTCTGGGCCGCTCGGCTCCCCGCCACCGAGGCCATCAGCCCGGACAGCGGCGCCGAGCACAGACGGGATTTCATCACCCGCAAGTACCGGGAGGGACGGTACCGCCTGCCCCACCCGCACTACGGCACTCAGGAGGAGGTGCTCCAGGTAGGGGACACCTGGAGGAGCTGGGAGCCGCCCCACAGCTCCTGGTCTGAGGTGCCAGCACCTCCAGCCTGGCTGTGTGTGCACAATCCCTGGTTACAGGCGGATTTTGGGAGGTTTGGAGCAGCCCTGGGAGGGAGTTGGGCTCTCCACGAGCCAGGACGTGGTCGCTAAATGTGCGCGTTTCACCGCAGGCGCTGTGCACGGCCGTGGCAGGACCAGCCCTGCTCAAAACCATCCTGCAGTTCTTCTCCTCTTCAGAGGCTGCTCTGGCCTCTGATCCTGCTGCCTGCGAGGATCTTTGGTGGGGACCAGAGAGCAAAAGGCCCAGGAACCTTTCAGGTAACGAGGAGCCTCAAGCCTCATCTGGTTGTGGTAGAGGAAATTGTTCTTTGCTGCTGGCCCTGCCCCTCCTAGCTTGTCCCAGGGCTGGGGACGCTGCCAGCTGTCGCAGCTCCCTGGGGGATCACTGCTCAAGGATTCCTCTGGAATCTCTGATTCCCGTTCAGGGAACCCCATGCCTGCACACCCCATTGCCTACACCTGCATTGTGGGAATTCCAAACACAAATGCAGATGCAAGCTTAGATACAGACATGGACACGGGGTTTGGCTTGAGGCCCTGGAGGAAGCTTCCAGACTTAGAGTCGTAAGTAAGAGTGGGAGTTGATATAGAAAATCATTAAATTAGGTTGTGGGAAGTTTTAAGGGTTTTAAGTTAAGATCTAGAAGTAATTATAAAAGTAATAAGAAGTTCAAGGTATAATAAGTAGCTTTGTTTGTCACTTTATAATTGATTAAAAAATGAAATTGTGCAGGTGAAACGCCTCAGGAGTCCAATGAAATTGTGCAGGTGAGGCACTGTGCAAAAGACACATAAAATGAAGTTATTAGTTATGGGTGTGAAAGTAGAAACATTCTTTTGTGGCATTAGTTTATTGGCTCAATAACCTTTAAAAGACCTTGTGACCTATGGCATTGTGACCACTGACTGAGAACATCTGGTGAATAATGTGAAGACACACTCACCCCTTCATGAGGCTGTAGAAGAAAAAGAATAAATTATCTTTTAAGATGCCTTTAAGTGGTCCCGTCTCTCTCTCAAAATCCCAATACTGCATGAGTGGGATCTCTCTTTGGTACCCACAATTTGGTGGGTGCCTGCTCCCACCCTTTTGGGATTTTAATAGAGATGGGACTCTTGGGGGACATTTTAAAGTGTGATTTATTTCTTTTTTTTGTAGTTTAATGAAGGGGTGAGAACGTTTTTATTATGTTTGATAGCTGCTTGTGGTTAGTGGTTATAAGATGCCAGGTTATAAGGTTTTCTAAAGGTTAATTCATGAACAAACTACTGTTACAAAAGAATGTAATAATTAACTGTAAGGTAATCTTGTTTAATAAATAAACATTATTTATTAAAAAAAATTAAATATTTTAAAGCTTAAAATATTTATGCTGAGAGGCCCAGAACAGATTGGCTCAGTCATTTCCCAGCACGATGAAGAGCTGTGGGAGAGCTCTAATATATTTTATTTTTAAAAATAAAAAGTATATATTTATCAAATAAATATTAAAATGAAATATTAATAATACAATATATTAGTGAATATTAATAATATCTATTTATTAGATTAATATTATTATTAAAAATATTGAAAACAAACATTTTTGCTGTAATGCGGACTCTCTTAATTATATAAAGATATACAAAACTATTTGTTATGCTTTAATTTTTTAATTATTTTTCTAACTACTTTCATATCTTAACTTTAAAATGTTTTAAGCTACATCGTTTCCCTAGCTAAATATAAATTATTTTTATAACTACTTTGT
>VWYI01000700.1:50010-121652 GCA_013399455.1 Anthoscopus minutus | reverse complement strand
ATATATTGTTTTATTAATATTTGTATATTTTCATAATACACAAATTATTTTTATAAATATTTATATAGTTTAAAAATATTTTTATATTTTCATAATATACAAATTATTTTTATAACTACTTTTGTACCTTAACTTTAAAATGCTTTAAGCTAAATACTTTCCCTATTTAAACATACGTTCTTGCTTATGGTCTCTAAATCCAGAAGCTTTTCCTAAGGTCTTAGGTCGAACCTCGTATTCATTTCTATATTTGGGGCCTACATGCACCAGATTTTGAGAATTTTCTTGGCATTCCCACCCCACCCTGAGTTCTGTGTCCCACAGGGAGCCCCCGAGCACGGGACCCGGCTCCGGAGGGCGTCTACAACGAGATCACGCAGCCAGTGACCCACAGCGGGTACCTGTACCGGGCCACGGCCCCGCCCAGGCTCCCGGGGGCCAGGAAGAGCAAAGAGGGTGAGCGTGGGCAGCTGGGGAAGCACCAGAGGGTGCCCACCCCACTGCCACTGACTCCAGCCCCGTTCCTGCAGACTTCCAGCACACGTGGTGCTCCCTGGAGAGAGCCCTGCTCTTCTTCGAGACTGAGAAATGCACTGAGCCCCTGGGCCACATTGACAGCGGGGATCTCATCTCCCTGGGGGTCAACAGAGCCCACCAGGCACTCACCAGCTCCGGCCCCGCTGAGAGGTACCCCCAAACCGTGCCCCAGTCGTGCCCGGAGAGCATGGGGCGCACAGACAGCAGGGCTGGGCTCCCTGCTTGGTGCAGTGGCTGCTCTGGCTCTGGGGACATGGCCAGGGTTACCCTCATGGGCTGGGTCATCCTCTGCAGGTTTCGCTTCACCCTTGAGCTGTTCCTCACTGGGGAAAAAGTGCAGCAGCTGGGAGCTGATGGGCCCGAAACGCTGCAAGCCTGGGCCAGTGCCATCGGCAAGGTGAGCCAGCCCCAAGGTGTCCTCAGGCTCCGCCCCTGCTTCCCTACCGCGATTCCTCCCAGCTCCCCATGCTCTTCACCACTGTGGGAAGCACTCTCCTCCCTTTCCAGGGGCTCCCATCCTCGTGGGGGCAGCCCTCGGGCATGGAGCCCTATCTTCACCCCGCTCACCTCCTGTTCCATCCCCACAGTGGTTCACCCCCGTGAGCTGCCACTGCCTGCTGGGCTACGAGTTCCAGCGCGTGGGCCAGCTGCGCTACAAGTGCATGCTGAACCCCGAGCGCTGGCAGAGGGCCTTCTTCATCCTGCAGAAGGGCCACCTCTTCATCTGCCCCGCCGAGGAGGACGGGGCCGAGGACAGCATCAACCTGCGGCGGCTGCAGGAGCTCAGTGAGTGCCGCGGCGAGGGACAGGCAGCACGTGGTGGCCACGCGTGGCTCTGACTCGTCCACTTCTCGCCCCAATGCAGGTCTGGTTCCCCCCACGGACACCCCGGAGAAGAAGGAGCTGCTGGTCCTGGTGGAGATGGGGAGGTGAGTCCTGGCAGTGGGGATGATGGGGAATGGACCAAGCCACCTCGGCATGCTGCCCAGGGCTGAGGCGTTTATGGATGGGCTGATGCTGATCCCAGATCCCTGCTGGAGAAGTTACTGGGACAGCAGGGCTGTGAGTGAGGGGCTTGCAGAGGTGTTTAGTGGGGTAGGGTGTCCCTCGGCTCATCCTGGCTGTCCCTCCTCCCTGTCACAGGCAGGAGGGGACAGCCTGCCCCTGTGACAACCCTCATTCCCTCTTTTCTGCCCTTGTTGTTCTCAGGACATTTTACCTGCAGGGCCTGTCACGGGCAGACTCGGCGGCGTGGTACAGTGACATCCAGGCGTCAGCAGGGGGTCGGGGCAACGCCCTGAGGGACCAGCAGCTGAGCAGGGGGGACATCCCCATCATTGTGGACTCCTGCATCGCCTTCATCACCCAGTACGGTGAGCCCAGCACACCCCAGCACCCTCCAACGCTGCAGGACAGCCGATGGGCCCGGGCAGGAGGCGCCGCTCTGGGGCCACCAGCTCCGTGAGGGATTCTCTGAGCAGGACACGGCCCCTGTGACCCCATGTCCCTGTCCCAGGGCTGCGGCATGAGGGGATTTACCGCAAGAACGGAGCCAAGTCCCGGATCAAGGTACTGATGGAGGAGTTCCGGCGGGATGCCCGCAACGTCAAGCTGCGCATCAGCGACAACTTCATCGAGGACGTCACTGACGTGCTCAAGAGGTTCTTCCGGGAGCTGGAAGATCCCATCTTCACCCTGGAGCTGCACCCGCAGTGGAAGGAGGCTGCAGGTACCTCCTTCTCCCAGCCCTGCTCCTCTCTGGGTTCCCTGGGGCCAGCGTTCCTCTGGATGGGGTCCTGGTGCCAGCCTTGGTGTCACCTCTGGATCCGCTGGGTTCAGCCGGGATCTGCTTTCCCTCCCTGCAGAAATCTCCTCCAAGCCGCAGCGCCTGGAGCGCTACAAGGAGCTCATCCACCGCCTGCCTCGCCTCAACCACAAAACCCTGGCTGCACTCATCGGGCACCTCTACCGGTCCGTGGGGCCCTCCCTGCAGGGTCCCCTGCTCCAGCCAGCACTGGGGGGTCTCCCTGCTGCCCTGGGAGTGCTGACTCCTGTCCCTAACAGACAGGGATCCCCCATGCCCTGCTCCACACACACAGCTGGTGCTGGAACGTGTCTGGGACACTTTGAACTCTCCCAAAGTCATCCTGCAACAAGGGGGAGCAAGAGGAGATTTGGGACTAGGGAACAGCACCCTGTAGGATGTAAATGTCATCCAGTGACCCAAAAAGACAGAGAACACTCCATTCTCATCTTGAGTCACAGTCTGAAGTCACACTGTTGTCTGGTTTGATGGCAGAGGGGAATTCTCAGAACAGGAACTGCCCAGTTTGAAGTTCCCACTGCTGAGGGACTGGGGACACCCAGGCTTGTTTGTATGAGGCAGAGGAGGGGGACTGAGGCTGAAACCCCACCCTGAGCGGGACCAGCCCCTCACCTCTGTGCTCCTTGTGCCAGGGTGCAGAAATGTGCAGACCTCAACCAGATGAGCACCAAGAACCTGTCGCTGCTCTTCGCACCCAGCCTCTTCCAGACCGATGGCAAAGGGGAGCACGAGGTCAAGGTGATGGAAGATCTCATCGACAACTACGTCAGCATCTTCAATGTGAGCAGAGGCCTGCAGCCCCCTCCATGCTGGGTCTGACCCCCTTGGATCCCCCCGCCCACCTCTGCCTCCCCCTGGTCCTTTCACACTGACCCTGTGCACCCTTCCCCTGGCAGATTGATGAGGATCAGGTATCCCAGATGGATCTGGAGAACAGCCTGATCACCACCTGGAAGGACACCCAGGTACTGGGAATGTGCTTGTTGGCTCCCACCACATCAGGGAGCCCTGGGCTGGTGGGATTGCCTGGAGGATGGGTGTCATTGTAAGGACAAAATGAAGAGTTTGGGATGCAGTGAGAGGTCTTTCCTCTGAGGCAGAGAAGCTTTTATTCGGGGTTTGCAACCCTTTTTATAAAGTGTTCCCATACAGGTTAACATGATTGGCCAAAGGAGTCACCTTTCTGGTTACACTGGTGGAACAAAAGAAAAACACATTCAGGACGTTTGTTTTACCTTATTTTGAGAATCAGAATCTTTTCACAAAAAACAGTTCTTGAAAGAGAATGTTACCAAAAGATTTTTCCCTTGGGAACAACTCAGCCACTGACCGGCTGAGAATTTTCTGAGGCTCAGAATATCGTGTCTACAGATGGGGACATTCCCAGCTGCACCCCCTGAGTCCCCACTGTCCCATATCCACATTTGGGAAGGTGTCTACACTGTGCCAATCACCTTGAGGCTCCTGCCCAGGGGAGAAGCACCCCCAGCTTCCCAGGACCCCATCTCCAGCCCCTGGGAAGCTGGGATGTGCTCAGCACCCACACCAGCACCCCACCAATGCCACCCTCTCTCCCCACAGCTCTCCCAGGCAGGGGACCTCATCATCGAGGTTTACCTGGAGCAGAAGGTACCCGACTGCTGCGTCACCCTGAAGGTGAGTCCCAAAGCAGGGCTGTGCCAGAGCAGGTGAGGAGGGACTCCTGGCACCCCTGGGACCCATCCTGCACCACCCACCGCAGCTCCCCGTGTCCCCCAGGTGTCCCCCACGATGACAGCGGAGGAACTGACCAACCAGGTGCTGGAGATGCGCAACGTGGCCGCCAGCCTGGACATCTGGCTGACCTTCGAGGCACTGGAGAACGGGGAGCTGGGTGAGCACAGGGGGATGCTCCTGGCACGACCAGGGGGCAGTGTTGGGTATGGGGTGTGGCTTTCTGCTGGCACAGGAAAGGGGGCACAGTGCTGAGCGTGTCCCTGTGTCCCCAGAGCGGCCCCTGCACCCCAAGGAGAAGGTGCTGGAACAGGCTCTGCAGTGGTGCAAGCTCCCAGAGCCCAGTGCCGCGTACCTGCTGGTGAGGAAGGTGCCCATCGGCGAGGGCAGCTGTCTCTTCACAGGTAAGGCAAGCACAGAGGGACCCAGAGGTGTTCTCTTGGCCTGCTCACCGCCCTACAACTGCCAGGGCCTCATCACCGGGACCCACAGTGGGATCCCCCTGCAATCCCACCCTGCCAGCCCTCCTAACCCTCATGTCCCCACACTGGGCAGGTGCCAAGCGTGAGACCCCCAAGTGTGGGCTGCTGAAATGCCGTGAGGAACCCCCCAAGCTGCTGGGGAACAAGTTTCAGGAGCGTTACTTCGTCATCCGGGACAGGAGGCTGCTGCTGCTCAAGGAGAAGAGGGTACCAGGGGCTGCTGTGGGATGGACCTGAGCCCCAGGGGTGGCAGGAGGAGCCTGGGGACAGTGGTGGCTGTCCTGGCAAGGAGGCCGGCACCAAGCTGGGCTGACCCCCTGGATGTCCTTTCCCAGAGTGCCAAGCCAGAGCGTGAGTGGCCCCTGGATGCAGCCAAGGTTTACATGGGCATTAGGAAGAAGCTGAAGCCGCCAGCTCAGTAAGTGGGACCTTCCCAACCCTGGCACTGGGACAGGTATTCATCCCTCAGTCCCTGCTCCTGGCACCCAAACATGGCTGCTGGAGTACACCAGGCTCCACCTGGACCCAAAGCCTGTGCCCATGGGGTGAGCTCAGCCCCCTGCCCCACTGCCCACAGACCTGGGCAGTGTCTGAGCTCGGCAGTGCTGCCCTACAGCCTTGTGTTCCTTTCCAGGTGGGGTTTCACACTGACCCTGGACAAGCAGCAGCTGTGAGTACCATCCCCTGCCATCCTGGGGCTGGGGGGATTGAGATCCATCCCCACTTTTAGTGGGAGTGGGATAGCCAGGGGCAGTGGTACAAGGCCCTGGGGCACTTGAGAGGCAGAGTGGTGGGGCCACATTGTCCTTGGCACAGGATGGGAGCCAGGCTCCAGGGGCCAGCCATGTCCCTGCCACACAGCATTCCTGCCTCCCCACCCACACCAGCACCCCTGGGTGGTGCTGGGTGCCCAAAAAGCTCTCACCTTGCCCTAAAGCAGCAATTTGGGCATGCAGAGATTTTCAGAGATGCAGCCCCATGGGGTGTAGATGAACCTGAGAGCCCCAGGCTCACAGACAAGGTGACAAGGGGACACGGGCCCCACTGTCCCCACTCCCCGGCAGCTCCTCCGCTCTTTGCTCTGCAGGTACCTGGTGTGCTCAGGGCAGGCTGAGCTGTGGGACTGGACCACCAGCATCCTCAAGGCTCAGGTGGGTGCAGGCTGGCCATGCCACCCAGCTGGGCAGGGCTGGGATGGGGCTGGCAGGGCATGACCCCTGTCCCCACCCTGTCCCTGTGCACAGCACGATGACCTGCGCCCCGTGGTCCTGCGCCGGCGCTCCTCCTCCGACCTCGCCAAGCAGAAATTCGGGACCATGCCACTGGTGCCCCTGCACGGGGACAGCACTGATGTCACCATGCTCTCTGCCAACCAGACCCTGGTAAAGCCCCTGCAGCCCCCTCTGCCCACAGGTGCTCCTGCACCCATCCTGGTCCTCGTACCCATCCCAAGACCCTGTGCCCACCCTGTGCTGGAGGGGCTGGTGCAGCGATGGGTGCTGTGTGTGCCATGCTCGTGCCCGTGCCCATGGCAGCTCTCTGTGTCTGCAGCCTCCTGCACCCTCTGCCCCTCCCCTGCCTGGCCCTGCTCCGAGCTCTCCGTGCTCACCCCTGTCTGTCTCCTCTGTTTCTAGCGCCGCCTGCACACGCGAAGGACTTTGTCCATGTTCTTTGTAAGTACCTGCACACCTGGAGCAGCCGCTGCTGGCTTTGCACTGTGCCAGGGCTCACCTGCAGCATCCCATGGGCACTCGGAGATGTGCCCACCTTGTGTGCCCACTGCTCTGCCTGTTCCCCACCTGGGGACCCTGCATGGTCCCAGTGTGGGCAAGCAAGACCGCACCAGTCCTGCCCAGTGCCCGGAGCCTCTCCCGCTGGGCACACGTTGCCCATAGGGTATCAATGGAAGAAATGTGAGGAAAAGAGGTTTAGGTGTGCCTTGTCATCAGGTTATTTCCAAAAAGGCCACTGGGCTGAGCCTCATCCCACCTGGCTTTGTGCTCTGCATGGCATCCACCTGCCTGCCCCACCCCAGAACCCTCTGCCAAGGGGTGCTGGGCTGGTGGCAAAGACCATGCCCAGGCAGGGACCAAAACTCCCTCAGCCATGGGGAAGGAAGGGCAGCAGTGCCTGAGCCAAGGAACCTGGTGAAGGGCGAGTCCCCACCGTGAGGGACAAGGATCCCCAGGCAGGGCAGGGTGAGGGGGGACAGAGGGGTACAGCCGAGCTCTGTCAGAACTGCCCCTCACCCTGCCCCTGCCCTCCCCAGCCCATGAAGATCCACCAGGACTCTCTGGAGGAGCAGCAGGAGAAGGAGGCTGACACTGATCCTGTCTATGAGGAAGTGGGGAATTTCCCCGAGCTGGCGGCGCTGGACCTGGGGCAGGGGCTGCTGGCAGAGCTGGCGGCCGTGCCCCCCGTGGACAGGTCCAAGAAGCCATCCCTGCTCCTCGAGCAGCCCCCAAGCACCGCCCTGCGCTCCTCCCTGCCTGCCAGCCCAGCCCACAGCGTGACAGGTCCCTCTGTCACCAAAGCCGTGTCCCTTGAAAGGGGCTTGAACCTGGAGAGCAACAAAGCTCCAACCCCGGGGCTCAGACCCACCAAAACATCCTCTCTGGAGAGGAACGTGGAGCCTTCCCTGGCGCTGGGCAGGGACTGGGAGCAGGCAGCCACACCGGGGAGCAGCCCCACGGCAGAGACCTCCCCGGAGCTGCCCCGGAAGAGGAGCTTGCAGCCTCCCTCGCCCATCAGTGACAAACTGATCCAGGAGCTCAGCAGTGTCATCCTCAGGAAGAGCGATGGCCAACCCCCGGGGCCGGGCCAGCCGGTAACGTGACCCGCTGTGCCAAAGGGGTGGCCACCGACCTGGGGGTCAAGTCGTGCCCGGTGGCAGCGATGCTGGGTACCCAAGAGGCAGAGATGATGGGTACCCCACACTCCCATGTCATGGAACCCCCACCCTCATCCTCATCCCGGGGCCAGGCTGGGATCGGGAGCCAAAGGGACAAGTGGCAACCAGGATGCTGGGCCGTGGTAGCCCCTCGTGGGAGGGCTGGGACTGCTGCCACCTCTGCTCTTGCTCGTGGGTGGCACATCTGTCCTCAAGCCCAGCGCCAAGGGACACAAGTAAAAGGGAAAACAAAAGCAGGAATGCAGTGCCCGCAGGTTTTGGCAGTGTGGCACCGTGCCAGGCAGGGGACAAGGGGTGCCTGCCAGCACGGGGGAACACAGCGTGTCCCCTCTCCAGCACTGGGCCTGCGGGGCAGGGCCAGGACACCCAAGCCATCCCCCCCTTCCCTTCTTGCATCCACTCTGGCATGTGTTGGGGGGAAAGGGCTGGAGCAGGAGCAGGGCTGGCCGTGTGTGCCTGGCTGTAGTCCTGGCGATGGAGGGCAGCCCCTCCTCAGCGAGGGTGTTTGTACCTATTCCTGCCACCAGCAGGGAGAAATAAAGGTTTATTTGTATTCTGGAGGGTTTGGTCACTGCAAGAGGAGCGGTGAAGGATGCCAGGGAGTGGCAGGTGGGGAGATCAGGGTGCCAGGTGCCCAGCTGGGGTCCCATGGGATTGGTGTCATCAGGGGAGCAAAACTGAGGCAAAATCCTCAGCACCCTCAGATCCAGGTGGGGTTTTTTGCTCAAGTCCTTCGTGGTGGGCACGCTTCAGGCTGCCCCATCCCCAGGGCAGGGGGACACAACTTGGCAGCCCTGGCTCTGCCCGCTGGACCTCAGGGGCAGGGCTGTCTTCTCCGTGGACCTCCCTGACGAGGCCTCAAGGCCCCGCAGGCAGCGGCCTCCAGCATCCCGCACCCAGCCCCGAAAATCCCGGGAGGCGTAGAAGTAAATGAAGGGATCAAAGCAGTTGTTGCAGGCGCTGAGCACCAGGGCGAGGGCGTAGGACACGTAGGTGCCGTTGTTGCACCCCGTGGGCTCCAGCAGGTAGTGGATGAAGAGCATCACGTTGCTGGGCGTGAAGCAGAGGATGAAGACCACCAGGACCAGGGCCAGGACACGCACCACCTGCCCGTGGCTCCCTCCCTTGGCCAGCAGCCGTGCCAGGATGCAGCTGTAGGAGATGGTCATGAGCACGAAAGGCAGGCCAAAGCCTAGCCCCACCAAGGACAGAAAATAGTAGCCAAAGAACCTTTGAGTGTCCTTTTCTAGCACGTCGTGGCACGTTGTGATGTTCAGGCTGGAGATGTCGTGTGTGTGGGAGCGCAAAAGCAGAGGGCTCATGCCCAGCCCCACCAGCAGCCAGATGCCCACACAGATGCCCACCTTGCCCCTCATCCAGCTGGAGCCCTTCCACAGGAACGGGTGTGCCACGGAGATGTAGCGCTCCAGGCCGATGCAGGTGAGGAAGAGGATGGAGCTGTACATGTTTCCGTAGAAGAAGGCCACCATGGTGCGGCACAGGTAGTTCCCAAAGAGCCAGTGGTTGCCCAGGAGGTGGTAGGAGATCTTGAAGGGCAGCAGGAGGACAAAGAGCAGGTCAGCGCCGGCCAGGTTAAGCAGGAAGATGGTGCTGGAGCATCTCCTGAAGTTGGTGGCCAGGACCCAGCAGGCCACAGCGTTGGCTGGCAGCCCTACCAGCAGGACCATGGAGTAGAGGGCAGGCAGGATGCGGGTGCTGAGGGTGCTGTTGAGAAAATCTTCCTCGGAGGCCTCGGAGCACACGTTCTTCTCCTGGGGAGTGAGGCGGAGCAGGGATCGCCCTCTAACCGGCGCTGCGGGGACACGAGGCATTGGACTCAGCCAAGCAGGAGCTGTCACCCCTCCCTGCAGAGCCACCACTAAACACAGGAGGTGGCATCTCCCTGTCCCGTGGCAGGGGAGCCCCCAACATCCCACTGCCCTCGCCCTGCAGAGCTGTGCCACACCTTGTGCCAGCCACCATGCCAGTGATGCCAGCCCAGATGGGCTCTGGTCCCACATCCCTGGACTGCTAATGTCCCTTGTCCTACCCAGCCCAGCACAACAAGATCAGGAGAGCAGATGGGAAACCACAGCAGCACGGGCTTGGGATAGTCCCAGCCATTTCCTCAGCTCAGCTCCCCACCACAGCCAGAGACATCTCCTCATCTTCCTGTGGTCAGGGGATTTTTGCTGTGTGCAAAGAACAAAAGTGAAGAACAGGAAGGCCCCGGGACATCAGAGAAACAACTCAGGATCAAATCCCTTTTCTGGCTTGCTTAAAAAAACTACCCAGACAGGCTCTGCACATCACCCCCAGCTCCAGAATTTCTGTCTTGATGGTCCCTAGAACACCCTACCCTGGAGGGGCTTTGGTTACATCCAACAGGTCTCACACAAACTGTGTGTGCCCCCTCTTGGCATCCAGGGGATGGAAAATTCAGGTTACAGAGCAGCAATCTGGATTTTGCTGCCAAAAGGGGAAATGCTGGCTGGGTTTCAGGTCTTTGCTCAGATTCTCAATGTAGACACTGAGGGAAGAGCAGCTGAGGAGGGCCCCAAATTCTCCCTGTGACATCCAGCCATCGCCTCCGAGTGTCATGGGGCTTGATACTGGGGTGTCCCAGTGAGGTGTCCCTGGACCCAGACCCACCAAGGCACCTACCTGAGGAGGGCTGGGTGGCAGAGCCAAGCCAGGCACAGCCGAGCAGAAGGGTGACACAGGCAGCAGCAGAACCAGGTGACAGCACTAGCTGGGACATCTCTGCAGAGCACCCGCTGCGCCAGCCGTGTCTGCACAAACGGCACAGGGCTGGTGACACAGCAGGACTGTCACCGGTCCCTTTCCCTGCTGGCACCCTCCCTTTGTCTCCACCACGTCACACCAGCGTCCTGCCCACAATCCTGTGGCGTGCACAGCCAGGCTGAGGCATGAGGTGACCGCCAGCTGCCAGAACCGCCGAGCGTCTGGGGAACACCATCGACGGGGGAGAGATTTCCAGCTGCTGGCACGCACAGAACCGCACAGCGCCAGGAGGAGGAAGAGGCTGAGAGGCAGCAGAGAGAGCCACAGCAGGAAGATGCAGCTATTTTTGCCCCCCATGTATGGGCCACAGGAGGGTGACAGCCGGTTTCCAGCCTGGTGAAGCTGGCCCTGAGCTACTGCAGTGCTGCATCCTGCCCAGCCCTGCCAGGAGCAGATGTCCCCAGGTTCCATCAGTGGGGTTCGGGCTGACATGCTGGTGTCACAGCTTGGTGTAGATGGGGCCTCCCTGCCTTGTTCCCTTCTTGTCATCGAAGTGGGTGGCTGAGTGACCTCCCGTCCATTTTCCTGGCTAAGAAGGGGAATAGCAGAGCCAGTGACACAGCCCCAGGCCAGCCTCGTGCATCATCACGCACCAGGGGGACCAAGACATGTGCAGCCAAGCCCAGAAATGCCATGGGAAGGAAAAGAAGAGAATGAATGGGAGACAGTGGGGAGAGCCATAAGCTGTGCAGGAAGCACAGAAAAATCCAGACAGAAAGAGAAGTGAAGAGACATTAAGGGGATGGGAGAGGGTTCAGATGGGGACAGAGGGACAGGAGGACAGAGAGGGACTGGTTGAGGGCCTCTCATGATTCCAGGTGGTCCCCACCACTGAATGCCACTGCTCAGCTCCATGCCAGTGTCCCCATGGCAAGTCAGGGGCTTTGTGTCCTCCATGTGATGTGGGACCCCACATGTCCCTGTGTTGAGGCTGTCCCCTCAGTGTCCCACATGTCCCTGCATCCCAGCACCCCGTGTGTCACCACATCCTGGAACCAGTGTCCTGTGCATCCTCCTGCACCAGGACTGGGTCCCCAGTGATCCCAGTGCTGTGTGCCCCAGCACTCCCCATGTCCCCATGTCCCAGCTGCCCAAGGACAGTGCTCCACATCACCCCATGTCCCTGTGATCCTGTGTCCCCACATCCTCATCTCTCATATCCCTGTGTCCCCATGTCCCTGTGTTCCCATGTCCCTATGTTCCTGTGTCACATATCCCTGTGTCCCTATGTCCCTGTGTTCTCATGTCCCTACGTTCCTGTGTCACATATCCCGGTGTGCCCATGTTCCTGTGTCACATATCCCCATGTCCACATGTCCCCATGTCCCTGTGTTCCCATGTCCCCATGTTCCCGTGTCACATATCCCCGTGTCCCCATGTCCCTGTGTTCCTATGTCCCCATGTCCCTGTGTTCCCATGTCCCCATGTTCCCGTGTCACATATCCCTGCATCCCCATGTCCCTCTGTCCCCTGTCCCCGTGTACCATCGCCACGCCCACAAATGCAGCACTAACCACCAGGCGGCGCTGCAGCCCCCGAGGGGGCGGGGCTCTGCGGGGTGCGATGGGCGGGGCTCCATCATGAGCGGTGAAAGGGGCGGGGCCGATGACGGGGCGTGGTGGGGGCGTGGTTTGGGAGTATCCGTCAGGTGAGTGGTGGGCGGGGCCTGAACGGGAGCGGGGCTGAGCGGGGAGGGCTCGTCTTGGGGCGTGGCTCCTTTTCGGGGGCGCGGCTAATCGGGGGCGTGATCTATTGTGGCCGTGGTGTGTTGTGGGCGTGGTCGGTGGGCGGGGCGAGGCCGGCCCGGCAGTTCCGGCCTCCGCACACGCGGATCGGAGCGGCGGCGATCGGAGACCGGCACCGGGTTTGGGATCGGCGCCGAGACCGGGGCAGCGCAGCGATGCAGCCGCCGCCGCGCAAGGTGAGCGCCGGGCCGGGCCGGGCCGGGCCGCGGGGCGGGTCACCGGGGCCGGGTCCTCCCTCGCTGCCATGTCCTGCAGCCGTGACCGAGACTCGCCCCCGGCGGAGCCTCACGGGGCTGGGGAAGAGAGGCTGCGTTTGGGTGGCACTCAGGAGTCGGGGCCGGTGGGCACCGGTACCCGGGCAGAGAGGCAGAGCATCCCCGCCCCCCATCCCCGCCGGGGCCGCGGGGCTGAGCGAGACCATCCCGCAGGTGAAGCTCACGCAGGAGCTGCGGGTCCATCTCCTGGAGCAGCTGTCGGGCCTGCAGAGCAAACAGCAGCGGGACGCCGAGCTGCTGGAGGACATCAGGTAGGGCCGCACAGGTGACACCCGGGTCGGGCTGAGGCCGGGCAGCTCATCCCATATGTGTGTGTGTGTCCCCAAGCTGAGGCCGGGCAGCTCATCCCGTGTGTGTGTGTGTCCCCGAAATGAGATGAAACAGCTCGTCCCACGTGTGTGTGTGTATGTGTGTGTGTGTGTGTGTCCCCAGGCTGCGAGCATCCAGCTCATTGCACGGGTGGGCCAGGGACCGGGCACGGCTCACCTTGAGTCTGTCACCTCGAGGTCATGGGCTCCATCACCCACTGGGGTGGCCTGATGGGGACAGGATGGTGGCAGGGAGATGGGAAAGGGGTGATAATAGCAGGGGGATGGTGGCAGGAGGAGATAGGAGGGATGGCCCATCCCTGCCCCTCTCTGTGTCCCCTCTCTCCCCTCAGGTCCTACAGCAAGCAGAGGGCCACCATTGACAGGGAGTATGGGCAGGTAAGGAGATGCCATGGGATTCAGGATCAATGTCCTAGAGAGGCCCAGGCTCCATCCTGCCTGCCTGGGCAGGGCCCCACACAGGCAATGGGCAGCCTCAGAAATTATCCGAGCATGGCTGCTCCGTGCAGGCCCTGGAGGGTGGTGGCAGATGGCTCATCCTGCCAGGAGGACCCTGACCACGTCCAGCACCTGCTGGGGGCTCTGCTGAGCACAGCATGGCCCAAACCTTGGGTGTTTTGGGAGCCTGGAGGGAAAACCTTGTGGGGGGAGGAAACCGCTGGGCTCTGCTGTCTGCTGGGTCATCGCAGGGCGCTGCTCTGAAATGTCAGAGTTTGGTTTTGATGTGAGATGTCCCTGCAGCGTCCCTTGGGGATGTGCTGCAGCAGGATTGTGTCCCCTCATCCTGCAGCTGGTCACCGTGTCACTCCCCTCCCTCACACCCCTCAGGCTGGGGATGACTGTCCCTTCAGGGTTGGGGTCTTGCTGTGCTTGGCTTTGCTGGGGCTCCTCTATCTCTGTATCGAGTGTCCCTCGCTGATGTCCCCTTACGGGTGCTCTGTCCCAAAAGCCACAGCAAGGAGGGTCCTTTCTTTGTGGTGGCTGCTCCCCAAGAAGGTTTTCTCATGGGGAGTACAATGGGATTCCTGCTGACACTGAGCCACAGGGATGTGTGTGTCTGTGCTCTGGGGGGAACCATGTGTGTCCCCAGGTCCATGGTATGGGCAGCCAGGGTGGGGGAGCCCAGTTTTGGGCCCAGAGGGGGGTGGTGGGTCCTGGGCAGGGTCAGAGAGTGCTGGTGATGCCGGGTGTGTCCGCAGGCGCTGCAGAGACTGGCGAGCCAGTTCGTGAAGAGAGACTGGCAGCGAGGCCGTGGTGAGGCTGGTGACTCCAGGTGTGCTGGGGACAGGGACAGGGCTGGGGACAAGTGGCTGGGGCTGGCCGTCCCAACTTGGAAATGCTTAATGCCAACCACCATTTGGGTGTCACCAGGATGCAGCTGTGGGTGGGATGTCCCCAATTCCAGAGCCCTGCTGGGACTGGGGGGTGCTGGTGGTCCTGCTGAGCATCCCCAAAAGCTGCCAAGGGGCAGGGAGTACCCAGCCTTGCGTTAACCCTGTGCCCACAGGAGCGTGGCAGCTGTCTGGAAAGGCATCATCGAGGGGACAGCACACGCTGGGCAGGTCCGTGTCACTGCCTCCGAGAGCTTCCGTGCCCTGGCCGCCGAGGCCGCCCGCAGCGCCCGCCTCTCCAAGGAGAGGACACTCAAGAAGGTACCTGGGTGAGGACATGTCCCCTGTGCCCGGGTGGTGGGGACAGCTGTCCCCCCAAGCTGACGCTCCCCACAGGGCATCGAGCGGCTGCAGAAGGCGCAGGCGGAGCTGCTGGAGACAGTGAAGGAGCTGGATAAGGCAAAGAAGCAGTTCAGCCACCTCCAGCGCAGCAGCGAGGTGGCCAAGGACAAGGCAGCCGATGTGGAGGCACGGTGAGTCGGGGGCCTGGGGCTGGGGGCTGCTGTGCCTGCAGGGTGGTCTCACACCCCATCCTCCCATCCTCCCCAGCCTCCGGAAGAGCGACCGGCGGATATTTCACACCAAGGCCAGCCTGCAAAAGCTCAGTGCCAAGGTCAGTGGCACGTGGGTGGATGCAGGGGGACACGGGGCACCGTCACCAAGCCTCACTGTCCACGTCCCCTCAGTTCTCAGCACGACTGGCCGAGCACTCGAGGCAGCTGGCAGGGGTGCACAATGAGTACAGCTTTGCCCTGGTGTCTGCCTCTGCCCACCTGGAGCATTACCAGCGTGTGGAGCTGCCTGCAGCCATGCAGGTAGGACCCCTGTGCCCCATCCCCACGATCCTACAAGGAGCATCTCCCCGCTGCCAGCAGGGAGGGTCCTGCTGGCACAGGGTCAGGGCTGGGTGCCCTGGGGGGGTCAGGCATGCTCCAGTGGGATGATGTGGCAATTCTGGGGGGGTTCCCACCTGCTTTCCCCCAGGCACTGGATGGGGACCTCTACGAGCGGCTCCGGGAGCACCTGTCAGTCGCCAGCCGGACGGAGGTGGAGACCTGCCGGGCCACCCGGGA
This sequence comes from Anthoscopus minutus, assembly GCA_013399455.1. Lineage (NCBI taxonomy): Eukaryota > Metazoa > Chordata > Aves > Passeriformes > Paridae > Anthoscopus > Anthoscopus minutus. The sequence goes on along the minus strand of VWYI01000700.1, from coordinate 106,566 downwards.
CTGGTTCCAGGGTGTTGTGGAGGCCTCCGCGCGGGTAACGGCACCGCTGGGTGGGACAGGAGGGCACAGATGAGCCCCGGGCCCCATGCCACTCCCCTGCTGCAGGTATGCCGGGAGCAGGACTTCCTCCTCTTCCTGCAGGACCACCCCGCCTTCTCCCTGGCGCCCGAGCAGCGCTTCCAGCTCGCCGGGGTGGAGGAGGTACGTGGAGGGGGTCATTCCAGCAAGGGGGGGTCTGCACAGCCACCCCTTGTGTCACCGCTGTGTCCTTGCCCAGGTGTGCCTGCTGCCACCAGCAGATGACGGGGCCAGCCTGGAGAAGGAGGCGCGGCGCTGGGCCACACGGGTGGCCCGGGACCACAAGAACCGGGCACACTGTGAGGAGGTGGGTGTTGTCCTGCCCCACGGGGCACTGGGGGGCTCAGGGAGGGGCTTTTCCAGCCTCTCACCAGCTGCTACCTCCCTCTGAGCTGTGAGTGCCTGCCCAGGTGCTGCAGAGGCTGGAGGCCAGGCGGCAGCAGGGGCCAGAGGCGGAAGCAGCAGCCGTGGAGCGGCAGATGGAAGAAGTGAGGGAAAACATCCGGAAAGCAGAGGTGGGTCCTGCACTCAGGGAGCTTGGGGTGGCTTCGAGGTCTGTCACCCCCAGAGTAGGGGGTGTAGGGGCAGGGAGGGGTGGTGGCTGGCATGCTGCATATGGGGTGTGGTGCTGGAGATGCCACCATGCCTGGGGATGGGGGTGATGGGGTGGGGACATCACCAGGAGTGTCCAGGGGACTGTGACAACGTGTGGTGTCCTCAGGTGAGCCAAGTGAAGGCCGAGGCACGGCTGGCACTGCTGCGGGTGGCAGGGCTGGATGTGGACACCTGGCTGGCTGGGGCCACCATGGTGGGGACAGGAGAGGAGACCCCCACAGGGCTGGACCCGGCTGAGTTCGATGACTACGAGGACAGTGATGAGCCGGACGAGGACGATGAGCCTGGGCCTGCTGCTCGCACCTACCCCTACACCTGCCGGGTGATCTTTGGCTACCAGGTATGGTCCTGCCTACCTGGCCCTCACCCTGCCTGCCCAGGGATGGCACCTCAGCCTCTCTGCCACTTTGTCCCCATCTCCTGCAGGGCTGCCAGGCTGACGAGCTGTCCATCAGCCAGGGCGAGGAGCTGGAGATCATTGAGGATGGGGATGCAGAGGAATGGGTGAAGGTGGGAGCAGGCTGAGCCCCGCTTCATACTGGGGGACACCTTTTGGAGGTACCCAGGCTGGCCTTGCTGGGGAGCCTGGGATGTTCACATGGTTTTTGCCTCCTCAGGCTCGGAACAAGGCAGGGCAGGTCGGCTACGTCCCCGAAAAGTACCTTCTGTCCCTGGGGTGTGACTCGGGGGCTGGACTCGGCCCCCCAGGACCCTCTGCCTTGCAGCGCCAGCTCTCCAGCATCATGGCTGCAGAACTGGTGCTGGAGCCTGGAGGTGGGTGCTGGGCATCACCCCCACCCCAGGCAGGGGGACAGGATCCAGAGGTTGCTGAGCCCCCTCCCCACCCTCCCTACAGCCTGGCTAGTGCGAGCCCTGTACGACTACGAGGGGCAGAGCCCCGAGGAGCTGAGTTTCCCTGAGGGAGCCATCATCCGAGTGCTGCCCCGCGCTGCCGGCGAGGTGGACGATGGCTTCTGGACCGGTGACTTCGATGGCCGCGTCGGTGTCTTCCCCTCCTTGGTGGTGGAGGAGCTCACCGGGGCCCGGGAGGCAGCCGGGCAGGTTGGTGGCAGAAGGGTTGTGGCACCCTGGCATGGACAGCCCCCCAATCTTTGACTGCTGAGGTGAAGACCCCCTTCCCACCACTGCCATCCCTCTTGGCTGTGTCTTCCCAGGAGCTGCCATCGCCATCCCCTCCGCCCTTCTCCCCTCCCGGCCTCACGCCCGGGGCCAGCCTGGTCCCCAGCCCTGCTGCTGAGACAACGCTGGAAGGTGAGTGCTGGAGAAACTGGGATGGGGCTGGGGGAGCCCAGAAAGCCAGGCTGAGCTGCTGGGCCCTCCCAGGTTGCCGGCAGGATGGTGCGGGCAGCGGGCAGAGCTCTCCGGACCTGGCAGCCACGCGCCTGCGGCCGGTAAGTCTCTTCACAGGGATGCTGTGACCCCAAAACCTGCCCCAGCCCTTCTGTAACAGAGCCACCCTTGTATTTTGGGGGGTCTGAAGGGGGATGAGTGGCCTCAGCATGTTGGCACCCCTTCTCTCCCACTCCCTTTCCCTCTCCCACTCCCTTTCCCTCTCCTCTCCCTCTCCACAGCTCCGTGCGCCGCCCCCGCCGCCCGGCAGAGCCCCCGAGCCCGACCCTGAGCTTCACCTCAGCTGACCCTGTGGGTCCCCCCGGCCCCCCAGCCCCCAAAAAGCTTTGCCCAAGCAAACCACCACAGGCTGCTGTTTCAGCAGCAGGGACTGGAACTGCCCCATGCCCTGAGCTGGTCTCTCCAGGGGCTGCACCCTGCCCGGTGCTGCTTGCTGAGTGGTCCTGCATCCCAGTACAGCACCCAGAACCCCTTTTTTGGGGTGCCCAGTGCTGCAGCCAGGCCCCATCTCACCCCTCTCCTGCCTCTGCCCTTCCTGCCTGGCATCCCCCGTACACTCCCAGCACTCCCCTGGTTCTTGGGGGCCTCACCTCTGGACCCTGCCACCTCCCCACAGGCAGGAGCGGGCGCGGGGGGCCTGTTCTAAATAAATCCCTCTAGCCCTGGTGAGGGGTTCAGCAGCTTTAATGGTTGTAGCTTGTCTATGTACAGGGCGTTACACACCGAAGCTCGGGGCCCCAGGGCTGCCCGCTGGCCTGGCCGGGGGCCACCCCGCCCTCAGGGCCGGGCTCCAGCCCCTCCTGTGCCCGGGATGGGGCTGGAAGCTTCTCTCTCCGCCAGCATCTCCCAGGGACCTGCCGGTGCAGGATTTGTGCCTGTGCCCGCTCTGCTTGGCAGGGGTGCCCGGGGGCGAGGGGCTGTGCTCTGTGGTGAACTGGGGGTGGGTGCTCCCCACCGCCCCGGGGGGGCCTCAAGCCGCTGCCTCCATCCCTGCCCCTCGCCGCGGCTCCCTCTGATCCTTCCCCCGGAGCTGCGGGGCCACGGGGGCAGCGGGCTCTGGGCGCTGTCCTGCCCCTGCCAGGCCCGAGGGTCCCTCGGGGGGGTCTCCAGGGAGGGTGCTGTGGGTGGACTCGGGTACCTATTGCCAATGGGATGAAGGCTGGCGCCGAGCGCGTTTGTCGGTGACGCCGGCGCCTCGCTCCGGCCATGCCAAGCGCGTAGTTGCACACCCGGGGCCGGCTGCCCCACAGCTGCCCCACGGCAGAGCCCCCAGCCCCGAGGGGTCCAGGGGCTGCACGCCTCCCGTCCACGCTCCAGCCGGGAGCGGAGAGGAGCTGTGGGGAGAGGGGCAGGATAGGGTTTGTCCCCACAGCTGTGGCACCTCCCCACCACCCGCAAATGGGATTTCTCAGAGTCACCGCTTGAGGCTGGCACTTCTCGACCCCCTGGAGGAAGGGTTCACCCTCTCTCCATGTCCAGTGCCAAGCTGAGACCCACCAGGGACGCTGACAGTGCCCTCCCCACCCCCCCCCAGCCATTGTCCCAGGGGCAGGGGACAAGCACTCACGTCACACGCGGTCCTGCTCCGCGGCGCTGGGCTCCTGTGGGATGGAGGAGGGATGTCAGAGCTCCCATGGGAGCAGGGTGCTGGGCTGGGGCTCTCCCTTGGCCACAGCAGTGACCTGAGAGCCAGTGGGCAGAACCCCACTGAGTCTCCAGGCACCATCTCTGTCCCTCCCCATAACCTGTAGGACGTGATGAGCAGCAGCCAAAATCCTTGTGCTGGCTCTGACTGCGACTGAGGGGATTGAGGAGGGTTCAAGTGGCACCAGGGCTTGGTGACAAACATCCCAGGGAGATGCCATCACCATTCTCCTGGGGACCCTGTGTCCTGGAGCACCCCAGCAGCACCCAGGCACTGTGGAGAGGACAGCCATCACTGTGTGCCTGGGCTTGCCCTGCACGTAACTGCTTCCCCAGGGATCAGAGAGATCACCTAGGGTTCAGTGGGCCACAGGAGGACCTGGCACCACCTCCCCAGGTCTCGGCTGCACGCCTGAAACCTTCTATCCTGCCATGGGCTGCCCTTCTCCATGAAACAGCTCAAACCTTCCAGCCTGGTCACCAGAAAGCAAAGAGGGAAACAGTGGGATCCTGCTTTGTCCTTATCCAGCATCCAGCCGGGCGCCTTTCCCAGGTCTGCCCCATCCCACCCCCTGCCAAGGGCTGCTGGCATGTGCATGGGCCGTGCCCAGCCCCTGGAGCTCCTGCAGAACCTGCCCCAGGGGATCTCCATGGCTTTGAAGCATGCCAGGAATTTTACCCAGGCATTTGGCTTCCTTTTTCTTCCAAGGGCTTTGCCAATATGGTGCTAGTTTTGTGAGGCAAGTCAAAGCCAGCTCTTGGAGCTGCTGACTTTACACAGGAGGTGTTTCCCAAACCCCTTCCAAATAAATCACCTTTTGCCAGCTGCGGAACCATGAATGAATGTGTGAGCCTGTGAGTGAAATGCTGGGTGTCTGAACCACCACCAGCAGCCTCATTTGTAACAGCACAGAGGCAGTTCCAGGGAGAAAATCCCCTGGAGCTTTCTGACCCCTCCAGCAAGGTGGTTGGGTGGGATATTGGGAGATATCAGGGTGCTGGGAGCTCCAGGCAGGGTGGGCTTTCCTCCTCTCTGAGCACAGCTCCTTAGGAGCAGGGAAAAACATCCAAGGGAATGGCTTCACCATTTCCTGGCCTTCAGGGTAAGAAAGGTTCCTGGAGAAATCTCCCTCTGCCTGTTCCTTACTGGCCACATTGGACCCCATTGAGGCTACGGTTTTGGGTCTCCAAATGCACCACATGCAGCAGTGCAGCATTCCCAGATCAAAATCCCAATGGATGTCCCCAAAGAGCTCAGCCACAAAGGAAAAGGACTCCCTTGCCAAGGGGAGCTGGCAGCAGGTCTGCAGCACCTCCCACTGCCCCTGCAGCAGGGTGGGAGCTGTCACAGCCACTCCACTTCCTCAGACATCAGAAAATGGGTGGGAAAAAGCAATCCCCCTCCAGCCCAGGGGACCACATGGGGACCAGGAGGAGGAGGAACATACCTGCTGCTTCCCATCCTCCCCTCCGGGCTGTTTCCTGCTGCTGTCATCTCTCTCCAACTCTTCAGCCTGTTCCTGCAGGCTCAGGCTCCCGTGAATATCCGACACTTCATCTGCCGACGCCAGTCCGACCTCCTCCAGGCAGATGCCGGCTCCTTCCCTTGCCAGCTCTCCTGGGATGTTGGGACTCGACGCTCCCAGTGCTGGCATGCTCATGAGCCTCCGCTGGCGGCTCGAGCTCCCGGGAGCAGAACCAGCATCCGGCAGGGATGCGCTGGGTCCCACTGGGCTGGACCCAACCGGGCTGGACCCCACCGGGCTGGGTCCCACCGGGTCGGACCCCTGGCGCGGCCGCTGGCTGGCGCGGGTGCCGGAGCTGGCTGGTGTGTCCGCGGCTGGGCTGGCAGACAGGCTTTGCTCCCCGCTTTTGCCGCTCTGGGTGCCCGTCTGGATGGCTCCGTTCTGCAGGCCACCCGTGGGGACAGTCCCATTGAGAGCCCATTCCCACTGGAGCCTCTCGCTGCTGTGCTCCAGCTCCTCCGTGCTCGGCTGGCGGCTGCTGGCGAGCAGGGCACCGTCCTGCTGCTCCTGCACCGGCGGCTTCCTCCCGATGTGCGTGACACGGAACCTGGAATGAGGGCAGGACAGAGCAGTCTTTTCCATGCTGTCCCACAGCTGGATTCCCAGCCTGGACCTCCAGCTCCAGATCTCCTCTCTTTGCCATGATCTCTTTCAGATCCGTTCACACCCACGCAAGTCATCCCCCCGCAAACTCATTTTTCCCCTTCATTTTAAGCAAAACAAACAGAAATAAAAGGATGGAAAGCTCAGTCCAGATCTTGGCTGGGGCAGAGCTTGTCCTCTCAGCAGCAAGATGGATGGCAGCTCTTGGGAATGCTCCGAGACAATGTGGATGAGAGCATGCCCTAAGTGAGAGCAGGGACAGCGTTTTGGCAGTGATTTGGATATAGGGATTAAAGGCTGAAGGAGTTGTTTGGCTAAAATCTGCCAGAGTACATTTTGCACCACCCCCTGGATGTGCAGATGGTACCTGAGTGGTTCACCAAGGTTCCACCATGAGCAGGTAACAGCTCAGAGCTCCTGGTGGGCAGGAGAAAAGCTGCAGAAATGGCTCTGACATCCTCAAAGGGTGGGTGAATAATCAGAGGCGGTGCAACATTGCATATCAGGAGAAGAGAGGGGTTAGGGATCAAAGACTCATGGAATGGCTCGGGTTGGAAGGAGATCCTAAAAGATCACCCAGTGCCATAGGCAGGGACAACTTCCCCCATGGAGAACGCTGGTGTGGCATGGGATACTAATGGGCTGAAAGAGAAGAAAACAGGAATTGAGGGAAGGTGCCTTTGGGAAAGGAGACCATCTTCTCCAGCACTCCGAGGTGAGTGAGAGGAGACTGGGAAGAGCACGGACAAAGGACATGGAGGAGTGGATGGAGCTGGGCACCAGCCAGGGAATGAATTTGTGGTGAGCACGCAATTGTGCAGAGCCCTGGCTTGCTGGGCACCACCTCCAAGGACAGCAACGGGCATGGAGGCAGCCAGGAGCTGGAAGTATCCACAAGATGTGATCTGAGCTGCAGTTTGGCCTGGGGAGGTCCAGCAGGTCTCACTGCTTCCCCAGCTTGCCAGAAAGCCCCAGCTCACCTCCCTGCTGAGGGTCCTGCCCGTGGTGGTGGAAAAATCCACATGATAGGACACAGGAATGGCTTCCCACTGCAAGAGGGCAGGGCTGGATGGGATCTTGGGCAGGAATTGTTCCCTGTGAGGGTGGGCAGGCCCTGGCACAGGTGCCCAGAGCAGCTGTGGCTGCCCCTGGATCCCTGGCAGTGCCCAAGGCCAGGCTGGACAGGGCTGGGAGCAGCCTGGGACAGTGGGAGGTGTCCCTGCCCATGGCAGGGGGTGGACAGCGTGAACTTTGAGGTCCCTTCCAACCCAAACAATTCCACAATTCCATGCCCACTCTGGCTCAGCATTCCCATGAAAGGGCTGTCCCTCTGGACCACAACATGAAGCTTCATCAAAGCTCAGGCCCTGAATGCAGACCTTGTGCACAACCTGAGCGTGACAGAGCTTTGTGTCACCACGGTGGCCATCCAGGGACCAGCAGTTTCTTGTCACCCTGCCCCAGTCATCACAGCCGGAGGGAGCCAAGCCCAGGAAGACTTTCCCAACCCTTTCTGCCAGGGAATGGGGCAGCCTGGGCGAGCCCACAGACTGTTCTACAGGTTAGTGACTCCACAGAGACCACAGGAAGCTCAGGAAGTCCCTTGAGGTGAAACCAGGTGGGGACTGGAAAGCATTTGTGGGAAGTATCAGGAACACTCCCCTATTCTTACACCGCTGCCATGTCATCTAATTACAGACATCATTGGAGGCAGCAACCTGGAGCAGCACAGCCACATTTTCGTTCTGAGTAGGTGGTGGCTTGCACCTGGGTCATGCTGTCCCCTCTGTCCCCTCTAATGAGGCCCCTAAAGCCCCCATTTGGGCATCAAGGGCCCTGCTTGCACCGAGCTGGGGCAGCGGGTGCTGAAAGGACACAGAGCTGGGGCTGTGCCTAGCACTGACTCAGCAGGAAAACCCAGCTTGAGTCACCTTCCCAGAGAAGGAGGGAAGCCACCAGTGCATCACAGCCTGCCACAGGCATTTCCAGGTGCAAGGAACCACCTGGGTCCTCAGGAGCTCCAGCTGCAGAGCTGCTGCTGGGGCATCAGAACAGCAAGAAGGAACCTGGGGCAAGTGGGAAAGGGAGAAAGGAACAGGAGGACTGAGGAGAGCCCATGGTGCTCATTCCAGCAAGGAAATGTCTGGCAAAGCTCATTTGGGTACCTGCCCACTGAGAAGACGGTGGTCTCTCCAGGATGCATCCTGCTTTTTCCTTCCTTGGAGCGCCCCTGGCGCTGCAGTGGGTGCCTCTTCTTCCTGCTGCAGTGGATGCAGGGGGCCTGTGTGGAGCCCAGGTGCACTGTGTGGTGATGAGGGGCCCCGTCCTGGCTCATACTGTGGGGACAAATGCTGCAACACAAGGACACGAGAGGTTGTGTCACCTCGGGGAGATGCCCTAACCCTGGTGCAGCCCCACTGCAGCGAGCCCTGGGAGCAGCAGCTCTGTGGGGGGACAGGAATGAGGAAGAGCTGTTCCACTTGACAGTGGGGTGAAGCACTCCTCAAAACCCTCAGGAGAGCAGGGAGAAGATGCTTTGGAGCAGCTGGAAAGGGGCTGCTTGTCCCTCACTCTGCAGCAGCCTCAAGCTGCTGTGAGCTTCCCTCACCTGGGCACTGGCACTGGCACGTCCCCTTCATTTTCCCCCAACATCTCCTTGAGGGCCTCCACATTTGCTGAAGAGAGAGGGAAAAACAGGAATGCATCAGCCAAACTGGTCAGCAGGGCTCCGGGCCAGCCTGTGGATGTGCTCACCTTCGTTTTGGATGATGCATTTCACAATCTTCTCCACGGTGTCATCGTTCTGGTCCTCATCTGAAAAGAGACAACGTGGCACTGAGGGCTGGGGCTCAGGGACTCTGCTCACTCATCCCTTCCCTGGAGCAGCTGCATCAGCAGAGCTGTTGGAGAAGCCTCGTGTCCCCTGTCACACTGGGAGCCACTGGGGAACACCAGATCCCTCATCCTGGAAAAGAAACGGCCGAGCCAGCAGCTGCATGTGCAGGGAGAGGGAGTGGTGTTGCTCCTTCAGAACAGGGGAGCAGCTGGTGAAATGAATGGGAAGCAGGTTCCAAAAAGTCAAAAGAGGAGGGTCCTTTTCCAGCCCTGGAGCCCCTGGCTGCAGCATGATGCAAGTCCACAGAAAATAAACCCACTGGGACCTGCTAATCACAGGAACGGGGAGCACACAATGACAGAGAGAGCCCCAGAGCTGCACACTGTTAAAAGCTTAAAAGACTGTTCTGAGGAATCTTGGCTGGTGCCTGCTCTGCTGTGGAATTCATCCACAACATTCACCTCAACCCACTGTTGGAGGAAAGAGGGATGGATGGATGGATGGATGGATGGACCTCCAGCCTGGCCAGCAGTGTGAGACATTCCTGCAAGCAGGCTGGAGCTGTGGTCTGGCAGGCAGCTGCCTCTAAAGCACAAGGGCTGCTCCCATGATCTTGGAAGCCCATGGAGATGTTTCCCTGGGCTGTGGTGTCTCCAGAGGGCAAAGCCCATCCTGGAGGTTCAGACACTCTCTCCATGTCACGTACAGCCACAACACTAAAGCCAGAGGAGCACATCCATGGACACCTGGAAGCTCTGGCTGCATCTGTGGGTGAGCCGGAGGAGCCGCGTTTCCCTCCTGAGCACAGGCAGCAGCAGCAGGAGGTGCTGATCCTCCCCAGCGCTGCCGATAGCACACGGGAGCTGGGGGAGTTCTGTAGCACCATGTGGCTGTTCCCAGCCTGGGAAGCAGCCAGAGGAACGTGTGTTCCCCACTTCAGCAGACTCAGGAAACCACCGAATGACAGAGCTGGCTTGGGCCAGGCACCCACGCTCAATGCGGCAGTGACTTCCCAATCCAACCACCCCAGAGTGACTTGCGGTGGCCTGAAGCGATGGAAAAAATTCCCTGCAGGTCCCTTCCCCTTCCAGCAACACCTCTGTTTCTCTGGTCTGCATGAACACAGCAGGCATGACCAGCAGCAAACACCAGCTGGCTCCCTGCCAGACATCCTAATGCCAGAGGGGCAGAGAGACAGCTTGTGCTCCAGCTGGGAGACGTTTTCCTTGAGGGAACGGGGATTATGATTGAGATGCTGGGGATTCAGCAAGTCCTGGATGTTCATCAGAATTACTTTTTGGTGATAATGCTCCTTTGGGAAGGACCAGGCACTGGTTCCCACCTCCCTGTCACCTCCAGCTGTTGTCAGATCGTGGATCAGAGGGATCCCTGGCCCTCACACTCCCGATCCCCAAGGAACACCACGCTGCTCTCACTGCCCCAGCCCTTTTTCCCAACCCAGCCACACGTGACAGGTAACCCTCCCAGCCCATACAAGGGTGTATGAGGAGTACGAGTCCACACCAGGCAAAATGCTGAGCCCCCACCACACCCCCACCTCCCCAGCACTCACCATCCTGGAGCTCCTCCACCCCAACTTTGTCATCTGGGTCAAGCTCATCCCGGAAAGTCCGGCACCGGTAACCCTTCTTCTTCAGGACATGGCAGATCATGAACCCCACCAGCCCCATGATGAAGAAGACAAAGACAACGAGGAAGAACACAATAATGCTGTGCTGGGGATCTGAATCCCCATCGTCGAGCTCGTTTTGGTCTGACATGCGGATCTAGGAGAAGAGGGAAGGCAGGTCAGAGCCCCACCCTGTGCCCATTCTGCCCTCCCTCCTGCGGGGCAAGGGGCAGCTGCCCGGGGCTCAGCCCTCGCCCCGCAAGCTCCGGCGCGGTGCGGGGCCGCACGGAGGACAGGACCGGCCGGAGGCGGCTCCTCGCGGTCTCCCAAGGACACTGCTGCCCGGCACGGCCCCGCTAAGACGCATCCCAAGGGCAGCGGCGGCGGCCGCGTCCCCGCAGGCCCGCCGGCCCCGGGCTGCGGCGATCCCCCGTCCCTTGCAGGTGGCTTCCCCAAGGGCACCGGTGCCCCGGCCTGCCCGGGGCTCTGCGGCGGGCGGCATCCCCCGGCTCGCTCTTGCCGGAGGACGGCTGAGCATCCTCCCGCGCCGCGCCGCTCCTCCGCAGCCCTCGGTACTCACGGCCGAGGCCCTCCGCCGACACCGGCACCGGCAGCGGCAGCGGCAGGCAGGGAGCCGCGGCAGCCGGGCTGGCGGAGGGCCGAGCCGCCAGCTGCTCCCGCATCGTCCTCCCTCAGAACCGAGCCGGCTCCCTCCTCCCCGGCTCCCCTGGGTGCTCCCGGCTTCTTTCTTCCCAAGGGCTCAGTGCCCGCACTCCCACTCGCCGGCTCCGCTTCCCGGCACGGAGCAGGTCCCCCCCGCCTGTCCCCCGGCGCCGCTGCGGCGGTACCTGGGCCTGCGGTCCTCCGCAGCGCTCTCCTCTTCACCTTCACCTTCACCTGCCTCCTAGCAACCCCGCATCCCCGCGGCTGGGGACCGCGGCGAGCATCCTCCGGCCCCCGGGCCCCGGCTCCCTGCCTGCCTTCCCCGGGAAGGAGCCAGCTGCTTCTGCCTGCCGCTCTCTCTCTGCCACAAGAGCACCCGACTGTCCCGATCCCAGGAAAAAAAAATCTCTCCGGAGCTGTTTCGGCGGAGGAAGGTGCAGAGAGGAGCTCGGGGAGACGCCGGAGGCTGCAGCAGGACACGCAGGAGCGCTGCTCAGGGAAGCTGCCAGGCTGCCGCCCGCCCCGGGGTGAATAACCTCACCCGCACGCGTGCCAGTCCCAGCTCCCCTGGCACCCTCCTTTCCTCGATTTTTAGGGCACTGAGCCCTGGCGATGGGAGGGAGAAGGGTGGAAGTGGGGCTCAGTGAGACCAGGACTGATCACACACCTGCGTGGGTGGGGGGAGAGGGGGGCAGGCACCCACACTGGGATCCCAGCACCGAGGAGATGGTGGGGAAAGAGCCCCAGGAGACTCCTGTGTCTCCTTCCTTCCTAAAAAAGGAGTGGCTAAGCCATTTGAAATTTCAAGCTGTGGTGGTCCCACAACCTCCTTCTCCATCTCCACCACAGCTTCCTCACCCTGGGAAGCTTCCCCCACCACTCCTTTGCTACTGGAAATTAGACCTGCTCCTCTCCATCCTTCAGCCACCTGCCAGTTCTCCACCCAAACCTTGAGGAACGCAACCCTTGAAATCCCTCCCACCCCATCCGAACCGAGCACTGATCCACGCACACATTCCTCCCTGGGAATTATCCCAGCACAGTCTGTGACACAATCTGGGACTCCTCCAGGCTCTCAGCTGAGGGCTCCTGGCCCTCTGCACAGGTGACCATCCATCAGTGTGACTTCAGGAGGCCACCTCATCATAGGTGACACCCATCTGTCCGCTATCCTGACAGCCAGACAGGCCCTAGGATAGAATATCTGTGGCAAGAACAAGACTTTTCCCCCTGCCAGGGATTGCTGGGCCACAGGAGAGGTCTCCAAACCCTGGACCAACAAGCTGCAACACCATGCTGCTGAGGAAGACCTCACAAAGTAAACCTCAAAGGCAGTCTGCTCCTTGCCCTTGTTTCTGTGCAGAGGGGGAACTGGCAGGTCTGGCTTTCTGCAGGGCCCTGAGGGGACGCAGTCATGGCGAGCATATTCCCGTTTTCCTCGTGCCCACGCATGCTGTCCTGCACAATAAATCGTTCTTTCTCCTCCCGGGAGTTCCCGCCCACTCAGCGCATGGCTGCACCCTACCCCCTTCCAGCTCCCCACCCACTTCCAGCATCCCACCCCCTTTCCCTGCTCCAGCCATGCCAGGATGATCAGGACTCCCCACTTCGAGGGGAGATTCCCATTTTCCCACAGCCTCTGGTGCCAAGGCATTTCCACAAGCTGGGGGGCACAGGGTGGCGCAGCAGCCTGGCTCTGCCTGGGTGCAAATCCTGGCCTTCCTGGGGTGAACCAGGATGAGGATGGGGTTCTGTTGCTGTCAAGCTTCTCCCTCCTGGTCCTGCAGCTGGATTATCCCAGCTGATTGTGTTTCTCTTCCTAATTCTCCCAATCAGGCATCGCCTGCTCCCAGCCTCCATCCTGCATCCATCACCTCAGCTTCATTGCCCTTCCACAGGCTCAGTCCTTGTCCCACTGCAGGACCCCGTTAGAATTTTAATGGTCCCACACAGCACCTTGCAGGTGACCCAGAAACAACACCCTGGCTCCTCTCTGCCCTAAAAGCAGCCAGCATTTGAGGCATGAATCCACACCATGGAGCTCTCCCTTCTGAGCAGGTTGGCTGTGTCCATCCTGGCTGGGGTAAAGCCTCCCAGGCCAGGGAGGTACAGCCGTGGCTGCTGGATGCCTGTGGCATGTTCACAGTCTGGCTTCTGCATCCTCTGCCCCTCCTGACCCCATCCCAGCTCCTGACCCATCCTGTGTGACCCCACCAGGCAAGAAGGCAGTGGGATCTAAGACATGGAACAATCTGTCTGGAGCTCTGGCATAGGCAGCTGCCTTCTTTCTGCCTGCTTGCCCCATCCAGGACCACCATTCCCTGCCCTTCCTTTCCAGGCCATCCCCTCGGGGCTTCCCTGAATCCTGGAGGTCCTTGGAGGTTTCAGTCCCTCTCCAGGCATTGCCTGGAAACACTGAAATTCTAAGCTTCCATGTCAAAAGGCGGCTTGGGAGGGAGTGGCCAAGGAGAGGCTGGAGGGACAGCGCTGTCCCCTGTCACCCTGTCCCTCAGCCAGCTCCGACCCCAGTGAAATCCCAGTTACCTCTTGTCCGCTCTTTTCCCGCACTTCTTCTGCAGCCACTGGAGCAAATGTCACCCCACAAACAAAGTGAGCACGTCCTTCTGAGGGATCAGCCACTCTAGCCCCACGTGGCAGCTAAACGGGCTGGGCTGCCCAGATCCAGGCTCCTCTTGGGATCTTCGCTTCAGTGCTCAGCCCAAAAATTGCCGTCCTGTCTGCAAAGCTGCTCCATCCCATCGTGTCAAACGTGCCCCTGAATCCTCAGCCCTACTTCAGCTTCTCAAACATGCCCAGCAGCTAATGGCCGTTAAACCACAGCCTGGTTCTGCTCTCTGAGCACAAAGAGCATCTAAAAATATCCCTCTCCGATGCTTCCCTTGCTCTGCTCCAACACCCGTGAAGATGCCCAGGGCAGCAACCAGCTTCCAGAAAGACAGCTCAGCCAGCAAAGGGATCCCAGCAGGAAGCAGGGACGTGTTTCTCCTCTCCTCACCCTGTTCCCCCAGCTGGGCTCTGGGATGTGCTGCCCCATGTCCCCAGCCGGGTGTTATCTGGTGGCAGCAGCTGGTGGAGCAGGGACAGGACAATCGTCATGAGGGAGCACCCGCCCCAAGACGTCAGTGCCTCGTGAGTTCCCAGTACAGCCCTGCTGCTCAGCACCTGAAAATCCCAGTTATTTCCCACAGTGGGTGCTGGGCTCGGTGCCAGGTGACCTCTGTGAGTGTCCCCAGCCTCAGCTGTGCCCTGCAGGGTCACAGCGAGAGGGTCCTGGGTCTCCTCCGAAAGCAGGGATTGGAATTAAATGATCTTTAAGGTCCCTACCAATCCTGTCCCCTAAACTATCCTTGCTCCTTGGGGCTGGGATCCTAAAAGGAGCAGTATGGAGGGGGCAGTGTCCCCGCAGTGGGGGACAGAGACAGCCAGAAATGTCATTTAATAACCCCAAGATTTAATTGTACCTTAATCATTGCCTCTTCCACCTGCAACCAGATTTCGCTGCCATTCCCCCCATCCCATACAGGTGGGAAGCTCCTCTTGCTGCTTTCAAGAGGTTTCCATCCCCTGAAACCCCAGCCTGGGATGCTGGAACATCCCAGTGCCTGTCTGCCCCATCCTCAGGCAGCTCTTGAGGGTCCTGCCCCTCTCTGAGACCCCTCTGGGCTGAGCAGCCTCAGCTTCCTCCATCCCAAACTCCCGTCCGCGTGAGACTGGCAGGACCAAGCACTGATTTTGGCTTGGGTTTTGGCTGATTTTTGGTTTGATTTTGCCTTTAGACAAGGCTCCCTGCTCTGCTCATCATTCCTTCTCTCCAGCCCACAGGGAGCAGGATTTTCTGCCATTCCCAGCCAGCTCTGCTCACAACATGATCCTGTTTCCATCCCCTGTCAGCTCCAGGTTTTCCCCCATTGTGCTGCCTCCTCACAGCCAGAAATTTTCCACTCAGCTTTTGTCCTCTTCCTGCCTGGTGTTTCTAAAGGTCTGGAGGACCTGCATGCTCTCAGGGTGGGACCTGGACAGGTGACAGCTGGTGGTGGCACCTCTCCATCCCTCAGCTGGCTCCCCCAGAATGGAATGAGTGCCATCAAGGTGTGGGTGTCCATTGGAAACCTCACTGCTCATTCCCCTATTCCCTGGGGGTGGGGGGCTCTGGCAGCTCGGGGGGAGGCTGGGAGTGACTGGGAGACAAGTGGGACTAACTGGGAGCCAACTGTGGGCCTAGAGAAGAGAATCCAGTGGCTGACTGGGCTCACTGGGAGCAACTGGGATTGACCAGGAGCAGGTGAGGAGGAAGGAGCAGATGTGGAATTATGTGAGAGAATCCAGCAGGCACCTGGAAGGAACTGGGAATGACTGGGAGACAGCTGCAGGCCTACAGGAGAGAATCCAGTGGGCAGCTGGGATCTTCTGAGTGTAACTGGGAGCACCTGGCAGTAACTGGAGGCAACTGGAAGTAACTGGGAGTAGGTGAGGGGCAGTGAGGGATAACTGGGGGAGCTGAGGACGACTGGGGAGACGACACAGGATTAAGGGAGAGAGTCCAGCTGGCAGCTGGGGGCAGGTACAGGGCAGCTGAGACTGTGGCACAGCTCGATGTGACTGCGGGTGACTGTGGGACTCTGGGGCGATGGGGGCCGGTGTGCGGGCACCAGGCAGCAGCCGGGCACAGCTGCGAATCGCTGATGGCAACTGGGACCAGCCTGGAGAAACTGGGGGGGGACACAGGGACCGCAGAGGCCATGGCCACACCCCCAAGATGAAACCACGCCCCTACCTTGAACAACGCCCCCTATGACCACGCCTCTCCGTCATGGCCACGCCCCCTGCGCGGCCCTGCGCGGGCGGGTGTCGCGGAGTGATGACGTAAGCAGGAGCGCGGCGCGGCCTATCCGCCATGGCGAAGACTGTGGCCTATTTCTACGACCCGGACGTGGGGAACTTCCACTATGGTGCGAGCGGGGCCGGGCGGGACTGCGGCAGTACCGGGGATAGGCGGCGGAGCGGCTGCAATGGCGCTGAGGCCTGCGGCGGTTCGAGGCGGGGGTGTGGCTCAACCCGCTCTCCCCTCATCGCATCCCAACCTCTCTCCCCGTTCTCCTCTTTCCTCCCCGTTCCCGCTTCTCCTCCTCCCCCCGGGCGCGGTCAGACCTGCTGCGGAGCGCGGTGGGCGGCGGGAGCGGCCGTTGTGCCCCCTCAGCCCCGTTAATCCCCGCGCGGTTCCGTTCCAGGCGCGGGGCACCCCATGAAGCCGCATCGCCTGGCGCTCACGCACAGCCTGGTGCTGCACTACGGCCTCTACAAGAAAATGATTGTAAGCCACGCGTGTCCCCAAGCCGGGCGGGGGGCTGGGGACAGAAATCTCTGAGGGCTCGGCGAGTGGGACAGGTTCCAAATCTGAGCCCCCCTGGGCTGATTGGAGGGGCTGCATTGGTGGGTGGCTGTTCAGGAATGGTTGGAGAGCTCAGTGCTGGGCTGTTGGTGCAGCTGTAGAGGATTCCAAGGAGCTGGTGAGGTCAGGCAGCTGTAGAGATGCGATTTATGGAAAGAATTTTAAATATTTAGACATGAGAGAAGTTTCCATAATTAGCAGAATGCCCAAATGCAGCCACATGCAGGCTTTGTGGAAATGCAGCACTTGGGGGGTGTGTGGGGAGTCAGATTTTTACTGTCACTGTGTGGGTTTCCACAAGTAACTTCCCCAGAGTTGGGCTTTTTCTTGCAGGAGCAACCAAAAAACGTTTTCTGACCTAACACTTCCAAATGTTAGAAGTAGGCAGAGCTCTACATTTTTAGTCTTGAAATTCTTTTTTTGAGGGGTTATATTTTCCACAAGATGTCACTGGGAAGCTTAAAACATCAAAGACAGCTTCATCCCTAAACACTCAGGGATGAACACTGGCCAAGTTAGGAGCAACTAAAACCAGGGATTTGGAGCAGTTGGGACTGTAAAAATTCCTGCTGTTTTTGCATTGTGGTTGCATTGTTTCTGCCTCCTTAAAATAAAAGGCTGTGATCCCGTTGGGCTGGATTTGCCTCTTCCCACCTTTCCCACCTTTCCCAGCTCAGGAACGTGGGTGGGATTGCTGGGAATGGTGGAAGGTGCCAGGTTTGTTCTGCCAGCTGCTGAGAGAAAATTTCAGTCTGGTTTTTCCCTCCTTTTCTGTTTGATTCCCACATCCCTACTTTGAGAGCCTCTGGCTCTCCAGTGAGAGCCATTTTCTCTTTCTTTTTCTTTTTTTTTTCGTTTTCTCTCTCTTTGCCTTCAGTTTTAGCCTGGTTTGGTTTAATGAACCATCAGGATTCCTGGGGTATCCCTGGGAACAGCTCCTGCCTTCCCCCCCAGCAGCTGCTCCAAGGAGTTTCCTCATCCCCTGTTAGAGTTGTCAGAGGCAGCAGCCCCTGAGAAACACCAGATTCCACAAATCCACGTGGAAAACACCAGGAGAGGAGGAGATGGGCTTGTTTTGGTTTATTGTGGCTCTGAAAATGAACAGGTTTCCTGCTCAGGCCAGAAAACAGGAACATGTTGCAGTTGTCCTGAGGAATTTCCCTTTGGAGACCAGCTTGTGCACCTTCCTGTTAGGTTCATGTTCCACTTTTTCTGTAAAGTGCTTGTTTTAAATTAGAGAAATTGGGAATCACAGAAAAGATCTCTTATCAATTGAATTTCCTCTCCCAGTGGTGTTAATTTTTAACTTCCCCTCTACTGGAGTATGTGCCAAACTGGCAAACCTGTGTTGTCACAAGATCCTGGATTGGACTCCATCCACCTCCCTGACCATTTTTCTTCCCCATTTTCCTTCCCAAAGGAAGTAAAACTTATGCAACTCTTCCATCTGTCTGGGAGGTTCCCCTAAATAATTTGGAACCTGCCAGTAAATCTTGCAGAGGGACCAGAACCACCCCTAGATCAAGGCCTTAAAATTGTGGAAAACTGGGGACTGAGGAAGGAATGATTCCCCCACAATGAAGGAAAAGCTGTGGTTTATTTTGCTACCCAAGCAGGGGAATGTGCCATAGGGTAGAAAGAAATTCTGTGGCAAGAGCTGCAGTCAGGAGAGGCAGGAGATGGATTTATGGAAGGGAAAAATGAAAGGAGAGTAGGTTTCATGGAGCAGCTCTTGAATTTAAACGAGCACAAATGCCGGTGTTTGCACATTTTTTTTATGTGTCTCTTGCAGACCACTTTTCAATGACCTTGAGATTTCTTCCAGCCAGAAAGAAATGGAGTTTGGATAGGAAATAACTCCTGCTTTTCTCTCTGGAAGGTGTTCAAGCCCTACCAGGCATCCCAGCATGACATGTGCCGCTTCCACTCCGAGGATTACATCGACTTCCTGCAGAGGGTGAGCCCCAACAACATGCAGGGCTTCACCAAGAGCCTCAATGCCTTCAACGTGGGTGATGACTGGTGAGTGCCCTCAGGAGCTGCTCCTGTCCCACAGCCCTTCTGGAATGTCCCACCCTTCCCTTGGTGTTGAGCAGAATGAGGAGTGGGTCCCTCCTTTGCATGGATAAGGGTATGGAGCCTCCTTGATTCCTCTCCCTTCTCTGGAGATGTTGCAGTGCTCCTTTTTGGCTCTGGATTTGGGGTTGTTGGGTTGCAGACTCTGCTTGTGCTGGGAGAGCTTCCAGTTCTTCTGGAATGTGGCAGCTGTCTTTGTTAAGAATTTGAGTGCTGCATCCAGATTTGGAGGACAAAGAACGTGGTGGAGCAAATCCAGAGGAGGCACCAGGGTGATCAGAGGGATGGAGCAGCTCTGCTGGGAGAGCTGGGATTGTTCCAGCTGGAGAAGCTTTGGGGTGACCTCACTGTGGCCTTCCAGTACCTGAAGGAGCTGACTGGAGAGCTGGAGAGGGACTTAGAACAAGGGATGGAGGGACAGGACACAGGGAATGGCTTCCAGTGGCAGAGGGCAGGGCTGGACGGGATCTTGGGCAGGAATTGTTCCCTGGCAGGCTGGGCAGGCCCTGGCACAGGTGCCCAGAGCAGCTGTGGCTGCCCCTGCATCCCTGGCAGTGCCCAAGGCCAGGCTGGACAGGGCTGGGAGCAGCCTGGGATGGTGGGAGCTGTCCCTGCCATAGCAGGGGGTGGGATTGAGTGATCTTGAAGTTCCCTTCCAGCCCAAATCATTCTGGGATTGGGAGCTGTCACAGTCTGCCCCCCTCTCCTGAGGCAGTGTCTCATCATGTCCCAGCTGTGGGAAGGAGACTCTGGCAAGTTTTGGGAACAGTGAAACCTTTTTAAAGCTGCTTTGGAAGCTTTGGGAATCATTATCAAATTTCCTGTGTTTCCCACTCTGTTTGAAGCCAGCTCACCCCTGCTGGGGCTCAGTGAGATACAAGCAAGGTCAGAGTGATCCTGATCCCAAATTAACTCTTTCACAGAGAACTGAGCTTTATTCTTGCTCAGGTGTTACCCCTGGGCAGATTGATTCCTGGCTTTGCTCTAGAAAAAGGGGAGGAATGAGATGTTCTGAGTTTGAATGTGGTTTCTTTTTCAGCCCAGTGTTTCCAGGCCTCTTTGAATTTTGCTCTCGTTACACTGGGGCCTCCCTGCAGGGAGCAACACAGCTCAACAACAAGGTAAGGGGGCTGAAGTGCTGATCTTCTGGAGCCCAGCTGGAGCTTTAGGGGTGAGGAAAAGCCAGGAGGGTGTTGTGGACCCCTGGGACGGGCAGGGGGAAGTGAGGAGGAGGGTACAGGGTTGTTGTCACCATACTGTCATTTTAAACTCATTTCTCTGGCCTCTCTTAGATCTGTGACATTGCCATAAACTGGGCAGGGGGCCTCCATCATGCCAAAAAGTTCGAGGTAATGAGGCAGATCTGTGGATTCCTCTTATCTTTGGGGCCTGGGCTCTGTGTTGATCTCATTCTAAAGCTGTTGGGGTTTCTCTCTCTTCCAGGCTTCAGGCTTCTGTTATGTCAATGACATCGTGATTGGCATCCTGGAGCTGCTCAAGTAAGGACAGGGGCAAGGGCTGAACTCTGCTGGCTACTTTGTGCTTTCCCTCTGCTTTTTTTCTGTTTTCCTGCCTCATTTGCCTTTCCGGAATCCAGAAAGCCCAAAAACTTCATTTTTTTTCCTGGCTTTAAGACGCAAGCAAGGGTTTGAGCTTTGGAACATCTGATTCTGGTTTTGTTGCAGGGAGCTTGAGGATACAGAAAAGTTCTTCAGTCCCATTTCAGGGGCTCCTGAGTCTCAGCCTTTTTGCCACAGTGAGCCTTTTGTAGGTAAATGCAAGTTTTGGTTCACTAGAGACACAAAAATGACTCAAATCTTTCTGGAGTTCTTTGAGCACCTTAAGAACAGGACTTGGGCTGCTCAGGGATGATCAGATGACACTTGGTCTCCATAGAAGTACTCAGATTAATTTTTATTTTAGAAAATGAAAAATAAGTTCAAAATGAGAGGAAAAGTTACAGAAATACCTTCAGTATTTTGAATTGAGTTTTGCGTTTTTTTTGGTACTTCAAAGTGCCCTCCTTGTCACTGAACCTCAGACAAGTTGTCATGGAATTAAAAAGGATTTGGAGTTGATCAAGCAATAGTTACGTGACTGCTGACATGTTTACTTGCTCTCAAAGTCAGATTTATGGGATGTACTGGGATTTCTTGCTCCCCCTTTCCTGCTCTGTTTGGATTTCCCTGGCTATCCCTGCACTCCCATTTCCTAATCCCATCCACCAGAGGCCTCAAATACAGCCCAGTTACCCCTCATGGGATATTATTTATGTTCCCATTCTTTTGTTGTCTGTTTCCAGGAGCCATCTCTGCAGCAGGTGACTGCATTTTGAGTTTGCTTCTGTCTCTGTGTCTCTGGCTGCTTCTCCAGTAAATTTAGCCCAGGCTGGAATTTTTGTGTTCTCACCAGCTGGGGCACAGTGCTCCACTTCTCACCTCCTCCATGCCAGCTTGCCTTTCATTTCCTGATATGATTAAAATCACTAGAGCTCTTAAAGATTAACTTAGGAGCACACTGGAAACAGGAATCTGCAACTTTTGAACACCCAGCTGCTTAAACAAGTTCATTTCCAAGAACATTCCTGGCCCCATCTAAAAACCTTTTTGTTCTAATACCCATTTCCAACCACCTCAGAAGAAAATGGTTTAAATACCAATTTCCAAGCACATCAGAAGAAGTTTGAGTATGTACAAATTCCTGGAACCCAAACTTTGGTGTGTTCCCCAGGTATCACCCCCGTGTGCTGTACATTGACATTGATATCCACCACGGCGACGGCGTGCAGGAGGCTTTCTACCTGACAGATCGTGTCATGACAGTGTCATTTCACAAATATGGCAACTATTTCTTTCCTGGCACAGGTGAGTGTTCAATTTCTACTGGGAAACTGCTTCAGAATCCCTTGGAAGCTCTGCTGGAGTAGAAGAGAGCAAATCACAAAATACGAGCTGCAGGGGGAAATGGTTGGGAGAAAGTGATTAGAGAGGAATGGAGCTTTACTTGCTTGTAAGAAAGGGGTCCTGATTAGGTGGAAAGACTCAGCCCAGCTCAGCTCTGGCCTTTGCACAGCTCTGAAGTCTCAGGGCAGTTGTGACTGTCCTGTTTTGCAGGTGACATGTATGAGGTTGGTGCAGAGAGTGGCCGTTACTATTGCCTCAACGTGCCCCTCCGAGATGGCATCGATGACCAAAGTAGGTGTTCCCTACCCTTTCCCCTTGGCCCCAGGGGTTTCCTGGTCCTTCTGCTCCAGAGTCATGACAAATCCACCTCTCTCTCCAAAGGTTATAAGCACCTCTTCCAGCCAGTCATTAGCCAGGTGGTAGAATACTATCAGCCCACCTGCATAGTCCTGCAGGTAAGGAAGCAAACTTCTGTGCACACATCCACGCCTTCAGAGGGCTCAGAGAGCTGTACCTGTGTTAGCTTCTGTCCCCTGGTGTGGATCTGGAGAGCAATGCCAAAATTCCCTTGTTTTTCTGTTCCCCAGTGTGGTGCTGATTCTCTGGGTTGTGACCGGTTGGGATGTTTTAACCTCAGTATAAGAGGCCATGGGTAAGTACAGCAGGGCTGGCCACAGAAAAACCACCTGAAGGGTTCTGAGGAGTCCCTACTGGGAGGTTGGAGTGTTGGCTTTGGCCTGCCAGCAGTTTTTTGGGGTTTTTTTTTAACATTTGTGTGACTGGAGAGGGTCTAAGAATGAGGCTTTGCATGAGGTGTTCCAGGGGCTGCTGAAGGAGGAGGAGGAGGCCATGGAGATGCTCCAAGGACAGGAGCCAGGCTGGGAAAGCTGGGAATGTTCACCTGGACAAGAGGAGGTTCCAGAGATACCTCAGAGCCTAAAGGGGCTCCGGGAGAGCTGGAGAGGGACTGGGGACAGGGGCTGCAGGGACAGGACACAGGGAATGGCCCAGCTGGATGGGATCTTGGGCAGGAATTGTTCCCTGGGAGGGTGGGCAGGCCCTGGCACAGGTGCCCAGAGCAGCTGTGGCTGCCCCTGGATCCCTGGCAGTGCCCAAAACCAGGCTGGATGGGGTTTGGAGCAGCCTGGGATGGTGGGAGCTGTCCCTGCATGGCAGGGGTGGCACTGGGTGAGCTTTAAGTTCCCTTCCAGCCCAGCCCCTGCGGTGGTGATTGCTGGGTGGAAGCTCCAGGTGTATCACAGCAACCAGGGTGGTGCTGGGAGTTCAGTGGGGCATTTCAAACACGTGAACCTGTGCTGCAGTTTCCAGCTCTGGCATTTTCCTGTTTGGGCTTTGTAGGGAGTGTGTGGAGTATGTGAAGAGCTTCAACATCCCCTTGCTGGTGCTGGGAGGAGGAGGTTACACAGTCCGGAACGTGGCACGGTGCTGGTGAGTCCTCTCTGCTTGGGCAGCTCTATGGGATTTGCCCCTGCATTCCCCATGTCCCTTTCAATGGACTGAGCTCCTCTTTTTCCACGTTTTCAGGACTTATGAAACATCCTTGCTCGTAGATGAACCAATTAGTGATGAGCTCCCATACAGTGGTAAGTTGGAGCTGCCTTTTTTCCTCATTAACTCAGCTGGTATTTTTTGGGATGTTGTACTCTGCATTGACCAGGGCCAAAGTGTCAGCACTTCATGACGTTGGAGTTGGAAGCGTCCTAGGTCAGGTTGGATAGGGTTTGGTCTAGTGGAAAGTGTCCCTGCCTGTGGCAAGGAGTTGGAATGAGATGAGATTTTAGGTCCCCTGCCACCCCAAACCATGCTGTGATCTCCCACCACCCGCTTTGCTGGGCAGACACAGCCCTGTGTGATTTAGTTTGCACCATCTCCTGCTGTTTTCTCATCCCTTGCACCACTGTGCTTTTGAAGCTCTGCTCTCTCCCAGGCAGGTGGGAGGGTGAGCTCTGCTCTCTGCACAGCTTCTGTCTCTGTGCTCTAACTCTGCCTCCTTCCATCTCAGAGTACTTCGAGTACTTTGCTCCAGACTTCACCCTTCACCCTGATGTCAGCACGAGGATTGAGAACCAGAACTCCAGGCAGGTGAGTGCTTGCAGCCATGCTGAAATACCAGCTTTGAATTTCCAAAACCCCATGGTTGATTCCCTGTCAAACCAGCTGGAGCCCAGGGCAAAAAAGAACAATGAAAAACAACTGAGTTCTCTCAGTGTGTCGAGTTTTGTGTGGGTCTTGGGTTTTAAAAGAGACCAGAATTGTTGGTTGTTGTAAAGTTGTTTATTGCATGAATACATCAGTCTGGAAGGTGAAGAGTTCAGAGGATTAAAGTCTGTCCTAAAAGTTTTCTGGCATAGAGTCCAAATTTTCCAAGCAGAAGCAGCAGCTCCCACACATTTTTTTCTTCTTCACATTTCTCTCACCCCAGTACAGGGGAATTTTATTCATAAATCATCCAGTCAGTTAAAAACACAATTCTAAAACATTCTTCCTACACCAATCTGAGCTTGACTCTAATATGCAAAAGTAGTGTTAGTTCTTACCCAAAATCTACGTATTCAGGTTTACACAAATAATTCTATCTGCTTTAGCTAGAAATGCAAGCAATGTTCTGCTGTGTCTTCATTATGTCTGGAGCTAAGTTAATTTTGTAAAAGGTAACACTATTGAGCTTTAAACCAGGCTTTAGGGCTTTTTACTAGCTAACACAGCCTCTTAAGGCACTTAAGATATATTTCTATTTACTTAAAACTAAAACTTCTACTTCATGGCTTAATATATTTCAGCTTCTCTAAAGGCTCCAATTCAATCCCTGCATTCCTTTCTCACTCTGAGGGACTCAGAAGGTTTCCATTTCATGCATTCCAACATCAGTGTTTCCTGTGTGCCTGAGTGTCAATAATTGAATTCACTCTCCCACCCCGCTGCTCTGCTAAGTGACTTTTTTGCACAAATTTGTGCACTGCTGCACCTCTGTGACATCCCACTGTGCTGATGCCTGTGTTTTGTCCCTGTAGTACCTGGATCAGATCAGGCAAACAATATTTGAGAACCTGAAGATGCTGAACCACGCTCCCAGCGTGCAGATCCACGACGTCCCCTCAGACCTGCTCAGCTACGACCGCACGGATGAGCCCGACCCGGAGGAGAGGGGCTCCGAGGAAAACTACAGCAGGTACCAGAGCTTGTTCTGGAGCAATGGGCTTCCCTTTCTGTCCCTAGGAGGGCAATCCATCCAAGTCCTAAAACAAGTCACAGAATCCCAGAATTTGCAGTTGAAAAGGGGCCTTAAAGCCCATCTCATTCTCACGGGCATGGAGGTCACTTCTAAGCCTCTGGTTTTACCCAAGGAGGTTCTGTGGTCTCCTGATACAACATTCCCTCAGGCCCCAAGGGTTCTCCCTTCTCTGACAGGGATTTTTCTTCCCCCAGGCCTGAAGCTCCCAACGAGTTCTACGACGGTGACCACGACAACGACAAAGAGAGCGACGTGGAGATCTGAGGGCTCTGCCCTGGCCTCTGGACTGCGGGGCCTCCCGCCTTGGACACAGATGCTTGGAGCACAGAACTGGGCCCTGTAGGAGCCAGTTTAGCCCTCTCTTCGTGTTAGATTGCATGTGGTGGCAGCAGAAACAGCCCCACTGCAGGCTCCTGCCGCCAGGAGAGGCACAGAGGCGACGTGTGTTCCTGACTTGTCACCACGCCGTGGTTCTGGCTGTCACCGCTGTGGGAATGGAGCCCTTCTGAGTCCTGGCTGGCAGCTGTGTGACTGCCCTCAGAGCCTGAGCCACGCTCCATGATTGCCCTGCAGGCTCCTGCCAGCTGGGAGCTGGAGCAGCTGTGCCTACGATCTCTGCCTCTGCAGCAGCTCAGGATCCGTCCTGCTGTCCCTGACTTCCACTCAGGTACCACCCCACTGTCCTCTGCAGCCTGCACTGAGAGCTCCTCCTGATGTCCCTTCTAACCAGCCGATGCTCCACAGCTCCAGGAATTATTGGAGAAGACCAGGCCACTTGTGGGGTAGGGGTCAGGATGTCCTTGGATCAGGGAGCAGCTGGATGGAGTGGGATGGAAGGATCTGTGCAGAGCATAGGCTCATTCCTTCCCCCCCACATCCAGATCTGCATCCACAAAACGAGTTCTGCAGCACTTTGCTGAGTTGGACACAACCTCCCTGTTGTGTTTATTCCTTGGGAGGCTTAAATCCCTGTGGAACAGAGGTTTGGCTGCCCAAGTCAGTGCTTAGTGTGTCTTGCACCTCTAATGTAGCTCCCAGCTGCATTTCCCAGGTTCCCACATGGTCCTCCTGTGTGTCAGCAAGAGATGTGGGCTGTTTGCTCTGAGAGGAAACAGTTCCCTGGGCTGTACCAGCAGATGTTGTTGTGCTGCTGGGTGAGGGAAGCTGCTTCCTCCAAGTGCTCTGTTCCTGCCCTCACCCAGCAGAGATTTCTCTTGGCCCTCCCTCCAACCCCAGATTTTGCTGCTCCCTCTCCCAAGTCCTCACCTGGTACCTGTGGTGGTTTGGAATATGCTGTTTGGGGAGGTGGGGGGGTTCAGCCTCTCTCTGTACGGTTCTGTTTGTTTACTGATGTCTTTGAACATTAAAGAAGAGGCAGTATTTTTCTTACCTGACCTGTTGTTCATCTGTTTAATTCCCACACCTTTTTTGACTCCTGTTCTCCCAAGGGTCCAGCATGTCCCTGGCAGGGCAGTGTCATCCACTGTCTGAAGGAATGGAGGGAATTCTTCTCCTCAGAGTAGATGTTGGTGAGTTTTTGGCATCACTGCACATGAGGGGAGCACCCTGAACTCCCCCTGTTGTGCCTCTCAGTCCAGCAAAAGCTTTGCAGGAAGCTGCAGAGATGGTTCAGGAAATCTGTCCTTCAGTTATTTTAAATGCCATGATTGAGTTGCAGTGTCCATGACAGCCTGTGCACTTTGCACTCTCACTGTCCCAAAGCCCTTCTGGGGACTGTTTTGCAGTTCTTGTCACTAAAAGATGAAGCAGGCAGTAAGTCAGGGTCACTCCCAGTGGGTGCCCAGAGAAATCCCTCAGAAATAAATTGTGATAGAACTGACTGGGAGTGGAGAAGGATGATCAAAGGTCTAACACAGCTCCTGTGTGAGGAAGGATTTGGTGGATCAGGATCTTTCCAGCTGAGGAGGGAGAACTCAGAATGTCATCACCATGAGTGTCAGAGAGGTTATCTCCAAGTACCAGGCTACAAAAGCAGAGACTTCACCAGGGTCTGGAGTGCCAGGACACAGGGAATGGCTTCCCACTGCCACAGGGCAGGGCTGGATGGGATATTGGGAAGAAATTCCTCCCTGGGAGGGGGTGAGGACCTGGCACAGGGTGCCCAGAGCAGCTGTGGCTGCCCCAACCCTGGAGCTATCCCTGATGGAAGGGTGTTTACAGCTGGAACAGGCTGAATTCTCTGTTCCAGTGTGCTGAGGGTTCCTGTGCAGAGCTGAGCTCGGACACCAGGTGGCACCTGGATCGCTGGAATTCTATGGATGCTCCATGGCCCTGCTGCAGTGCAGAAACTGCACCCCGGGGTGGGGTTTTGGGGTGGGAGCAGAGTCGTGGCTGTGTTCTCAGGGAGGTCTGGGGGTGCTGGGGGTCTCAGAGGCCTGGCTGGCACCAGGGCACGGGAGCAGGGCCCTGCTGCACCTCTGTGACTTCCCTGTGTGAGCTTCCACACCAGCCCAGCAAATCCCTGGGCACCAGGAGCAGGGCCAGGCTGGCAATGCCCTTTCTCCACAGAATCTCCCAGAGATTCCCTCCTGGGGAGCACTGAATGCTCTGCCTTGATTTCTCATAAAGAATCACACAAAATACTTTTTTCCCCTGCTTAACCCGACTCTGTTGGTCCCACAGCCCCAAAACTCAGCAACCCCAGATTAATGAATTCACTGCAACATTTCCTGGAGCTTGGGCTGTTGCACAAGTGTGGCATGAGCTGGGAGGTTTGTGCACCCCTGGGCCTGGGTAGGGAATTGGGATGAGAACATCCTTGTTGTTTTGGGTGCTCTCCAGTGCCTGCTTTCCCTGTGGAAGACACCCAGCACACACTGGCACTGACAGGAGCTGATTTTGGGATGTGCTTCCCAGCCAGGTCTGGCTTTCACCCCGCCCTAAACCCTGTTCCTCACCTCCCTGATCCCAGGAGGCCCAAGGAATCCCTGGGATCCCCTGCTCCTCCCCTGCAAGGAGGATTCCCTGCTGCCGCTGCAGGCACTGCCACAGCCCAGGATGGTGGTGTCCCATTCCCAGGAAAAAGTGCAGCACAGCCCTGGGGGTGTCATCTCTCCCCCTCCTGATCTTTTAGGGACTGAGAGTGTGGGGATAGAAAAGTGCTTTGAAGTCATCTTCTCTCCCTCTGTGCTGAGCAAAGAGGGAACCTGACCCACCTGAGTGTCCTGATTATTTTCTCTTAACAGACTTTCACAGGTGGAGATGTCCATGGGACTTGGGAGTGTGGATTTGATTCCTCCTGGGGCAGAATTAACCTGCAGGAAGGAAAAACCAGAGAGGCTTCCTGAAGGTCTGTGCTGCTGAGCTCAGCCCTGTCTGTGTGGGACAGGTCAGTGACAATCCCAGGTCCTGCAGCAGAGCAGGAGGGCTTGGCTGGGGGTGCCAGGGCCCTGCAGAGCCCAGCAGGGACAGCTCTGTGGCCTGGCTGTCACCAGGAGCAGGGTGCACATCTGTGCCTTCCCTGTGTGAGCCTCCGGCCTAACAAATCCTCCCCACTGCTCCCATTTCAGTTTCAACCCCTCGCCCCTTGTCCTTCACCACAGCCTCTGGTTCAAAGTCTCTCTCCACCTTCCCTATAAGCTCTGCCTCAGCTCCAGCAGTGCCAGGGGCTGTTAAAATCTCCCTGCCAAGCACAACCTTAATAAATTCCTCTCAGCATTACCCCACCACCCTCATCGTGGATTTCCTCTGTCCAGTGTAAATCCCTTCTTCCTCTTCCTGTCATGGGATATGATAAAAAGTCTCTCTCCACTTCTCTTACCAGCCCCTTTAAATGTGGGAAACCCCAGGTAAGGTGTCCCCACAGTCTGATGTTGCTGGGGAAGACACTAAACAAGATAAAGATTAAATAATAATAAAGATTAAATACTGAAGGTCCCAGTATGGACCTGCATGTTACTGGTTTCCATTTGGAGCTGGGGATATTGTCTGGAACCCCTTGCATGCAGCCCCTCAGGAATTCCTTACCCATCCTGCAAAATCCAGGGCATTTCTGGAAGCCAGGGACCCCTCAGGTCCATCAGGTCAGATCCAGAATGGATTTAGCTCCTGACACCTGGATCTGGAGATGCCCTTCATGGGCTGTGGGACTTCATTCACCCAAGCTGGGGGTCAGGGCCCTGAGCACCTGGTGTGGACCCAAATCAAAGTTTCTCTTGTGCCTGAAGCTTTGGGGTTTCCTGGCAGTGCTGGGGACCAGTCCCAAAATTCCTGCTGCTGGTTCTGTGCACATCTGTGCCCTCAGATTCCCAGGTCACTCTGGCATCCCTTCCTCTTGCTCACAGATGCCTGGCTGCAGGCATCAGCATCTTTTCAAGCCAAAATCTCCCTCCCCTTCCTTGTCCACCCCAGTGTCCCCTTCTCTGTCACCTCAGAGGCCTTTGGGATTCTGCAGCTGTGGCTCTTCTCTTCCTCCATCTATTCCTGACCTGCCAACATTGGCTGAGAAGTGGCAGCAAACAGGGACGGGAACTTCTCTCTCTCTCCCCCTCTGGAATTTTCTCAGGAAAAATGGAGAGGTCTGTCCACAAACCAGGAGCTGGTAAATCCAAAAGTTTTTGCTGAGGAAGATGAGCAGGGGGAGCTCACCAGGCTCTTTCCAGCACCACAGGATGGTTTAGATGCAAAGAGTCCTCTGGAATGGTGCTCAGGCCTAAACCTCCTGCCCCAAGTAAGGCCAGGCCAAAAGTTTGGGATTGTTCAGGGTATTTTGCAGTTAAGTTGGAGTCCCTGCAAGGCCAGACCTTGTCCCAGCTCCTCTCTCAGCACAACTGAGCTCCCTTCTCTGCTATTTAACCACCTCTAAATATTCTCTTTAAATAAATCAGGGTTTACCTCATTGGAGCTGGTGGCTCTCATCCCTTCACCTTCTCCCTGCTCTTGCCTCCTCATTTCTCCTGGAGTGGTGCTGGGGAACACAACCTGCTCTGGGAGCAGCACAGGTGGGAAATGAATGCTCCTTTCCCTTCTGGGGAGGCCTGTTTGGAGAAATTTCAACCTGGAAATGAATGCTCCTTTCCCTTCTGGACAAGGCCTGTTTGGAGAAATTTCAACCTGGAAATAAATGTTCCTTTCCCTTCTGGGGAGGCCTGTTTGGAGAACTTTCTCCCTGGACTCTGCAGATGATAATGGTTTCTGCAGGATTCATGGGGCTCCCGCACCCTGTGAGCCCCAGGAGAGGGGTCTGAGGCTGTTCCCTGGAATTCCTGGACACTGAAATCCATTCCTAATCTCACACACGTGGTCTCTAAGTGCAGGTAGGGGCATTGGCTGGCCTGGGAAGTATTTGCACATTCCCTGATTCCCACCTGTGTTCATCAGAGCCTGGAGGGAGCTTCCCACCTCGCAAACTTTCTGTAGCCCAGCTGAGATTTCTGGCAGATGTTCACACCTCACCCCAGCAGTGGCATTCCCTGCTTGTCTTACACTGACTTTTCCTGATGTTTTAGGGCCAGCAGCTCTTTTCCTGACATATCAGCACCATCCCTGGGGCACCCGGCCTGCTCCAGCCCCAGCAGCCGTCCTGGTCCAGGTGTTTTCCTGGTGCCCTTATCAGAGGACACATGGAAAAGCTCAGGCTTTTTTGGAACGAGCTCAGGCTGTGTCCCAGGGATGAATCTTTGTGAGGGAGGAGCTGCTGCTGTCCCCATCCCTGCTGCCACTGCAGTGGCTTCACCTGGTGACAGTCCCCTGCCACCCCTCGATTTTTTGGGGGGCTACAAGTGGCACCTGCACCCAGGGCTGGGGAGCAGCTCCTGCCTGTCCTGGGGTGCTGCCACTGCCAGGAGCGCTCAGGGTGGTACTGGTGGTACTGGTGGGCTGTGTGCTGCTGCCTGGCGCTAACTGGGGGCCACTGGGAGCCAGGCCATGCCTGCAGAGCCCACCACACTCCCCCATAAGTGCTTGCACAGGGGGAAGTGAATTTTTGGGGCAATTTAAACTTTGAGAAGCCCCTGCCTGAACCCTGAGTTAGACCAAGGAGTTCCCTACGAGATTTCTGCCTTTATGCGCCTATCGGGGGGGTTCCGGCCGCGCAGCCGGGGGGTTTTCCCCGCGCCCCCTTTGCTGTCCCCATGTCCCTGCAGTGTCGCGTTCACCCGCCAGGTGCGCGCAGTTGAGCCGCGCTGGCGCGGTTCCCGGGATGAGCTCAGCGCGCCGGGATTGGGAGCCGGGATCAGCTGCTCCCCTGACGTGGCTCTGACGCGGCCCCGAATCCTCCCCTGCATCCCCCCCTGCATCCCCCGGCTCCCCCCGTGACCTCCTTTTCCAGACAAAGACGGGAAGTGCTGCCTGCGTGCGCATCCCGGCCCTCCATCATCCCCCCCTCCTCCTCCTCCTTCTTCTTCCTCCCCTCCCTCCCTCCGTCCCCCCCTCTGAACCTGGAAAAAACAGCTCAGCTCCTATTTCAAGGAGCTTTTGTCCTCCCCAAGAGCTTTGTTTGGGACATTTGTCTTTCTTTCTTCTGCCTGTGACGGGAACATAATTGGGAGTGGGTCTCCATCTGCTGCCGGGGGAAAAGGGGGGGTCCTGGGGAGAAATCTGGCGCACAAAGGCAGCGTCCCCAGCCCGCAGAGTGCTTCGTCACGGGGAATTTCGGGAGCAGGAGCAGGGGTTTGTGCCATGGAATGAAGCAGGAATCAGGGATTGTGCATTCCCTCTTCTGTGGGGCTCCCCCATCTTCCCACACCCGGATGCAGCAGTGCCAGGTTATCCCAAATCTCCCAAATCTCCCAAATCATGTCATGGGGAATTTCAGGAGCAGGGTTTTGTGCCATGGAATAAAGCAGGAATCAGGGATTGTGCATTCCCTCTTCTGTGGGACTCCAGTGTCCCCTACACCTGGAGCAGCAGTGCCAGGTTATCCCAAATCTCCCAAATCTCCCAAATCTCCCAAATCCTGCCTTCCCACAGCTCTGCCCGGGTCCTGCCCAGCCTGGGGGCCACCCTGATGTGTCACTTGTGCTTTCCCGGCCCTGCCAGGCTGAGTCACCAGGGTGTGCTGGGAACACAGCCGGGTTTGGAGCCCCAGAGCCGGGGTTTGCCGTTGTTTCAGTCTCCCCATTGCTCATGGGATGAGTTATCCTGACACCTCCTCTCCTGGTGCCCCTTTTCCTGCAGCAACTCTGCAAAAATACCCTCTCCTCAAACCCCACTTCCCTGCCAAGCTCCCAGTGCCACCCTCACTCGGCCCCTGCCATGCAGGGGGACATGCCCCTATTTTTATATATACCTATAAATGGCAATCATAAAACCAGCCCTTGCTGGGTGTCCTTCGTTGATCCCCAGGCACCACCTCAGAGCTCCAGCTCTGGTTCAGCCTCACCCTGATCCCACAAAAAGCGCTGCTGTCTCTCAGGAAAGGCCCCTGGAGGTGTTTTTGCAGTTATATAAGTTGATAGAAGTTATGTAAGGACTTTCCCTGTGCAGCTTTGCAGGGGGGTGGGAGCTGCCAGGCCGTGCCAGGCTCTCCCCTCACAGCCACGGGCTCACATTGGTGCTGGGCCTCCCATTCCTGCCTGAATTCCCTCCCTCATTTCACCTCCCAGCACCTCCATCAGTGCTTTAGCTGTCTCTCCCATTTTTTAAAACCCCTTGCTTTTCTTCCTCATCCCCTCAAGTGTTTAAATTCTTACCCCCCAAAAAAGAAAATAATTTCAAAAATTTGGATCCTGGATTTTTCATGTTTGGGAGGTCAGGGGGGACCTCATTTTTCACCTCCTTCCTGAGTGATGCCTTTTGGTCCTATTTGAACTCATCTTGGGACAAATTTTTTCCAAGATTTCCTTGGAAATTTCAGCCCCAAATCCAGCTGGGTTTGGCCCTACCCTGCCACGCTCCTGCCTTGAAATACTTGAATTTTTTGGAGCTGTGTGAGTTGAAACACTCAGGGAGCAGCTTGAAGGATTTTCCATGTGCCCTTTCATCCCTAAACCTTTCCTAGAGACCACATCTGGCCACCCCATTCCAGGTGGGAGCTGCTTCTCCCTTTATATCCATCCTCAATCCTTTTTCCCACCCCACAAGAGAAAACACCAGGTTTTGGGTGCTCATCCTAACGTGGAACTTGATATAAATGAAATTTAATGAAATTTCTCATACATGGAAAATCCTGTTCGCTGTGCAGGGCAGTGGCATTGATTTTTAAGAGCTCCGTGTGTGGAATATGTTGGTTTTGATACAAATTGCTGTCATTTTCCTGTGGGTTTTGAGTTTTAAGGCAGCAAGGGAAACAGAAGTGGGAAATGGAAGGAGAGGCAACCAGGGGGGCTCAGGGGGTGAAAAGGCTGCTGAAAATTTTTAAGCAAAAAGAATTTCAGCCTCAGATCCAGTAGGATTTGGCCCTAAATGGGGTTAAACCGCTTCAGATGGGAGCTGAATCTCCCCTCGTATCCACCTTCAACCCTTTCTCCCATCCCCAAGAGAAAACACAAAGTTTTGGGTGCCCATCCTAATGTGGAGCTTAAAAAAAAAAAGAAAAGAAAAAAAAGAAAAGAGATTTAAAGTTTTTTTGAAACCTGGAAAATTATATAATTGTGTGGGGCACTGGCAATAATTTTTAGGAGCTGTGGGTGTGACATACGCTGGATTTAATACAAAATACTTCCCTTTTCCTGAGGATTTTAAATGTAAGGAAAATAGAAATGTAAAAGGGGAAAGAGAGGCAACCAGAGGAGCTCAGGGGGGACAAAGCCGATAAAAATTTTTAAGAAAAGAGAATTTCAGCCTCAGATCCAGCAGGATTTGGCCTTTCACTGACACAGTCCTGGCTTAAGGGTTGGCTACTCAGGGAGCAGCTTGCAGGGTTTTCCATGTGCCATTTTATCCCTAAACCTTTCCAAGGGACCACACCCGGTCACCCCATTCCAGGTGAGGGCTGGTCCTCCCCTCATATCCATATTTAACCCTTTTTGCCACCCCCAAAAGAGGGAACACCAAGTTTTGGGTCCTTATCCCAATGTAAAACTTCAAATAAATTGAATTTAATGGGCTTTTCCAAACCTAGAAAATCCTATAATTGTGTGTGGCACTGGAAATATTTTTTAGGATCTGTTCGAGTGAAATATTCTGCTTTTAATACAAAATATTCTTCTTTTTTTGAGGATTTTGAATGTAAAACAGCATGGAAAATATAACTGTAAAATAACTGGCAAGGAGAGGCAACCAGGAGAACTCAGTGGGCCACAAGGCTGCTGAAGCTTTTTAATCAAATATTTTGGCTATCATAAGAATTTTAATCACCCGGTTAGGAAAATTTGGGGGATTTTTTTGCTGCCTGGAGCCTGTGGGGCTGGAGCAGGGCTGGCTCGCTCCTCGCCTCGCCCAGGCTATCCAGCAGCAGAGGGTGCTCATGCACTGCTCTGCAAATCCTCCTTCTCCCTCAGCCATCTTAGGGAAATGTTTCCCTTCCCCGCAGTCTCCATTTTATGTTCCTGACGCAGAAAATAAAAAGGTCAGCGCGGGGGGGAGGATGCGGGATGCGCTGAGGCAGAGCTTGGCTGCGGTTTTTGGGGTGCCAGGGGCGGGGATGTGGGGCTGGAGAGGGGCTGGTACCCAGGGGGATGCAGGGAGAGGGGCTGCAGGGGAGGGAGGGGAGCGCTGGGCAAGGGGAGAGGTGGAATTCCAGCT
Source organism: Anthoscopus minutus (assembly GCA_013399455.1). Lineage (NCBI taxonomy): Eukaryota > Metazoa > Chordata > Aves > Passeriformes > Paridae > Anthoscopus > Anthoscopus minutus. Next base: position 72,313 of record VWYI01000700.1, on the reverse strand, counting down.
GAAATGCTGCTTGGAGCCCCCCAGGCAGCCCCCAGGGCTCGGCGCTGCCCCCCTGCCTCCATCCCTGCATCCCTTCCTGCCACAGGATGCTGCAGCTGCCACGCTGCTTTTTTTGAACCCCTGTCTCCACAGGAGGCTGAGCGGATCCCCCGCGCTGCCTGGACCGCAGGATGGAGCTCAGCTTTCAGCCCTTGCCAGGCTCCCCAGCCCGGAGGGACTTTCCTGTTTTCATTGTTCAGGACACCGAGATCCGTCCTCGTTCTTTTTTTGCCCTTCCTGCCCGCGCACATTCGGGAGGGGGAGGTGATCGCCCCAGGACCGTGACCACCAGACCCTGGCAGCATCACCTTGCCCAGCTGTGTGGAGGGTCCCGGCGTTGCTGTTGAGCAATTCCTGACATCAATCCCTGCTTGTGGGAGCCCTTTTTAGCTGCTCGCCACTGCAGCCTCCGTGCTGTGCTCCCCAAACCGGGATTTGAAGCAGCCCGGGGATCCGAACTGCTCCAGCTTCGCTCAGAGGTGGCCCCGGGTGGCTGTGGTCCCTTCCTGGCCCCTGCCTCTCTGTGCCCTGTGGTGAGCACGGCACATCTTTCCCTTCCAAGAGGGCTCTGGGAGCTTCCAAAGGTTTCCTGGGAATTGTCTGTGTGTTTTGCCGGCGGTTTAAGGGCTTGGGGAGGGTTTTTTCATACCTGAGAGCCGAAGTGCTGGGCCCTCACCTTTAGAGGAATGCACAGAGATAATCACTGCTGTCAGTGCTTCCAGCCAGCTCCAAAACCTGCCCGAGGTGTGGATTAAACACTGCCAAATTCGGGCCAAGTCCCTCAGCAAATTGGAACACGAAATCCCTGGGAGAGCTGACTTGTCTCCAGTGTGTTTGGCTGAGTCTGCTCGGGCAGCTCATCCATCAGAGCCAGGGAGTGGGGAGAAATCCCTGTGGGGCCATTCCCACGAACCCCTTCCTTCCACATCCTGCGTGTCCCTGTGCCTATCCTACAACCAATCTATTCCCAAACAGACTGGAAAAATCTGTCCCTAAAATCCTGCTCTGGCAGCTCAGTGGAGCTTTTTGCTCGGTTTTCACCCAGCTGCTCCATCCCCTTCCCGCGGCCACGCACCAGGATGCTCCCGGCCGAGAAAACAAAACATCACAAGAACCTCTGTGGTTTCTGGGAACGCTCAGATCAGTCAGAGCGACTTTTCCTTTAAATATCCCGAGCTAAAGCTCCCTTTGTCTGGGATCTTACGCCTGCCTGGATGAAAATAGGTCAGTGATCCCGTGCCGGAGCAGCCGGGCTGGCGGAGCGAGCGCTGGCCCCAGGCGCCGGCCGGGCTGCGAGGGAGGCACGGAGAGGCAGCACAGCCATAGGCCAGCTCCGAGCCAGGGATGCTCGCCCTCCCCTGCCTTGTTGCCGGGCAGGAAGAGCTCCGGGGGCTGGCGAGGGGGAGCAGCAGCCCCGTGCCCACGCTGGGTTTCCAGGATGCTTTTTGCCCTTCCCGTGATGCATTTTTGGGTTACCTGAAAACAGAGGCCGGACGGAATTAAGGGAATAAATATTTATTGATGGACTTTCAGGTGCATTTTGGGCAGGTGAAGCCTCTCCCGGAGGCTACACTCAAAAATAGACGGCAGGTTTTATGCTTTCATATGTTTGGTCCATTAGGGGTTAATCTTCCAAATTTCAGCTTCAGGTAATAAAGTCATTTACCCCAAGTTTTCTCCCTCCAAACTCACTTTTGTTTCCATTTCTGAGGGCCTGGGGCAATGAGGTGTCCTTGATTCCCAGGCCTGGAGAGGAATTGCTGTGTCTGACCAGGATGGGGAAGCAGCAGCTCACGCTGTGTATGGAATTTAGAGTTCTACGCTAAAGAACTGCAGGATCACAAACAGAAGAAAATTAGAAAAGCTAAAATCCTAAATCATCCGTGCTCAGGGTGCAGGTTTCTTCCCTTTGTGGGCATCCCAGGGTGGGCACAGCCCCCATTCCTGCTTGCTCCAGGGCAAGGCACTGAGTTTTCCATGCGCCAGTCCCTCCTCCTGTGAGGTGGAGTGAGGGAGTCGCAGGAAAGGGAGAACATTTTCCATGTGAGATTCCCAGGAATGCTGGTGCATGGATAAATGCATCATCCACGCTGCCAGGGAAGGGGTGTCCGTGCCAGCCTGACTCCTCTGCCACACAGAGGAGGGGCATTAACCAGGGCTCGGAGACTTTAGGGGCCGTGGTGATGTCGGGCATCTCTCAGTTGCTCCTCCAGAACCTTCAAACGCTTTCCTGGAGCATTTTCCCCCCGGGCCATTCCATAAATCCCTCGGTTTTCAGTGGGATGTGCGGGTGGAATTTGTGGATATGGCAGGGTGGATATCACCTGTGCATTCTCTTTTTTCAAACCTGGACAAGTCTATAATTATGTGTGGCACTGGAAATAATTTTTTAGAAGTTGTGTGGGTGAAATATTTTGGTTTGAATGCAAAATACTGTTCTTTTCTTGAGGATTTTGAATGTAAAACAGCATGAAAAATACAAGTGTAAAATAACTGGCAGGAAGAGGCAACCAGGAGAAATCAGTGGGTCACAAGGCTGCTTAAAGATTTTTAATCAAATACTTTGGCTATCACAAGGATTTTAATCACCCAGTTAGGAATATTTGGGGGGTTTTAATCTCTTTAATGAGATTACCTCACTGAAGACATCCATGGATGGAGTACTTCTGTGAGGGAAGGATGAGGGAATTGGGATTGCTCAGCCTGGAGGAGGCTCTGGGGACACCTCAGGGTCCCCAGAAAGGGACTAAAGTCACAAAAGGGTCTCCAGGAGAAGTTGGAGAGGGACTCGGTACAAAGGATGGAGTGACAGGACAAGAGCTCATGATTTTAATTAAAACGGAGGGGATTCAGGATACAGGGAAGAAATCCTTCCCTGTGAGGGTGGGCAGGCCCTGGCACAGGTGCCCAGAGCAGCTGTGGCTGCCCCTGGATCCCTGGCAGTGCCCAAGGCCAGGCTGGACAGGGCTGGGAGCAGCCTGGGATGGTGGGAGCTGTCCCTGCATGGCAGGGGTGGGATGGAATTGGATGGAATTGGATGGGACTGGATGGGACTGGATGGGATTGGATGGGACTGGATGGGATTGGATGGGATTGGATGGGATTGGATGGGATTGGATGGGATTGGATGGGATGGGATGGGATGGGGATGGGATTGGATGAGATTGGATGGGGATGGGATGGCATGGGATTGGATGGGGATGGGATTGGATGGGATTGGATGGGATGGGATTGGATGGGATTGGATGGGATGGTCCCTTCCAGCCCCAACTATTCTGTGGTTCAGTGTGATTTCTCATACAGACAGAGATCCTATCAGCACCTTCTCCTGAGAGAAAAACTTCATTTATCCCTGAAAAACTGCATTTATCCCTGGAGTTGAAAAAACTCCACCTCCCCCTCCGTGCTCCTTGCAGCACCTCTGCATTTCCCCTGGTGTTCCACTAAAGGTGCCCGGCCAGGCTCACACACACACACAAATTCATCCTCAGTTTGCTGCTTGTGCTAAACATCAACTACAGCAGGAAAAGTTCCTTTTTCAGATGTGGGGAAATCCTCCCACATTTCCTTTCCAGTAGGAAAATCTCACTGTGAATTTTTTTCCCCTGTCTGCAGTGCAAAAGTCAAACATGGCAGGGCAGAATGGAAAAAAAAAAACCCCAAAAAAAAAAAAAACAAAACAAAACAAAACAAAACCCACAAACTCTCCTGCAGCAGAATTTTAAGCTTTAAGAACTTTGATTTTAATTCCGAATTTTAAGTTTTCCAAGTCCTGTTTAGCCTTGCTGGGGGATACTGGGGGAGAAGGGAGTGAGGTGGGAATGGGGAGAGCAGGACCCTGCGGCTGAGCTCCCTAAAACCAAGGCAAACAGGGGGTGGAAAATAAACCCAGCGTTGTTGCTAACACAAGGCTGGAGAAGCACAGGGAGGAGGGAACACCTTGGGGATGTGGAGAGGAGGAATAAATCGGAGAAAAGAGAAAAAAGGAAACGGGAAAACTCCCCAGTGGCCACCTGGGATGAGGAACAGAGCCTCGCTCAATAATCCCTTTCTGCAGAGCACCAAGGGGTTCCCCAGGTGCTTCTCCGACCCTTTGAACTTTCCCGCTGTCAATCCCGAGGCTGGAAGCGTTGATTGGAGCAGGCTTTGATTAGGAGCAGAAGCTAATTACCCCTTGGGCTCAGCCTGCTCAGCCCCGGATGATGTTTAGAGCTGGTTTTAATGACCCTTGTCCTCTGTTGTTGTCGGCTGAGGGTCCTGGGGTGAGCTCAGAGCACAAAGAAAGGGCAGGAAAAGGGAGAGGAGCATTCCCAGCAGTTGTAATTAACTAATTAACTCTCCTAATCGCTTCCCGCTGCCACACAGAGCGCAGGGCTGGGCTGATTTGAGGATAAGGTTTAGAGATCTGCAGCTTAGGCCACTGAGCGGGCTCAGGGTTAGTCTTAGGCCTGGATTTGTCAGCTTTGCCGAGGAAAAAGATCTTGGAAAATCTCTTCTGCCTGCCCCACACCCTGTCAGGCAGCAGGGTGGTTATTTCCAGGATCTCCTTTTCTTCCCCATCCTGCTTCCTGGGAATGGTTTTTAATGATGAGCACCCAGCACAGAATTTAAATTCTGTCAAAAAAGAAAAAAGAAAATAAAGACAAAAAAAGAGTAAGAAAGAAAATGTTAAAAGTAAAATAAAAGAAAGAAAAAGAGGCTACCAATACTTTCACCTCCTTGTGCAGCAATTATTCCCCTTGGGCTGCTGAATTCCAGCTTTGTTCCCTAAATTCCCAGATAAACCGGCTCTATTCCTGTAGGGAAAGTGGCTTTATCATCACATTTCAATGCAGGGAGCATCTGGATGAGAGGAATTTTGGACTTGAGGGATTTTGAAGATCCAAGCTTTATTTTTCTTTATATATATATGTTCTAGAAAATCGGTGTTCCCTGCCCTTGTTCCATTCAGAAACGTGGTTGCTTGGCTTCACACCCCCACCCTGCTTTTTTTAAAGGCAGGAAAAAAGAAGAATTAAGAGCTCCCTATTTCTCTTCCCAAAATACCCTGAGAGGGTCTCAGTTGCCCTGGTTTTTGAACAGAAATCCTGGGTTGTCCACATTGGAGAAATCTGGTGTTTGAAATGGGAAAACTGCAGTGGAAAAAGTCATTTCCTCTGGACACATTGAGTTCCAAAAAGAAATTACATTTTGGCTGTGTGCTGTCAGTAGGAAAATCTCATTGTGTGGTTTTTCTTCTTTCCCCTTTTTGCAGTGCAAGAAGTCAAATCTAAATTGTCAGAATGAAAAAAAAACCAAAACAAAAAACTCAAACAAACAAACAAACAAACCCACAACAGAAACAAACCAAACCAAACAAACCTCTCCTGCAGAAAATTTTAAGCTTTAAGAATTTCGATTTTAATTTTGAATTTTAAGTTTTCCAAGTTCTGTTTAGCCTTGCTGGGGGATACTGGGGGAGAAGGGAGTGAGGTGGGAATGGGGAGAGCAGGACCCTGTGGCTGAGCTCCCTAAAACCAAGACCTCAAAGGACAAACAGGAGAGTGGAAAATAAACCCAGCGCTGTTGCTAACCCAAGGCTGGAGAAGCACAGGGAGGAGGGAACACCTTGGAAATTGCTGCTCCTGTAATTTTAATTCCTTTAATTGATCAGAGCACTATTTTTACCCAGCTCAGATGCACTTGCAGGCTGCTCTCTGGGCAGGATGAGGATTCTCTCCTTGCTGATCCATTCTGTCCTTGCTGAGGATTTTTCTGGAAGCATCTCCTGTGCCCAGGTGTGTGTAACCTGTCTGGAACTGGCACCCTGGGATTCTCCTTCCTCCTCCTCACCTCCTGGAGGTCTTTACAAATCCTGGCCCTGTCATGGACACGCAGGCTGAGATCTTCTGAAGAGGGCAGGGTTAGATTCCATTTTAGGAAGGTTAGATTCCATTTTAGGAAGGTTAGATTCCATTTTAGGAAGGTTAGGTTAGATTTTAGGTGGATTAGATGACATTTTAGGAAGGTTAGAATGGATTTTAGGAAGGTTAGGTTGCATTTTAGGAAGGTTAGATGACATATTAGGAAGGGTAAATTAGATTTTAGGAAGGTTAGGTTAGATTTTAGGTGGATTAGATGACATTTTAGGAAGGTTAGGTTGCATTTTAGGAAGGTTAGATGACATATTAGGAAGGGTAAATTAGATTTTAGGAAGGTTAGGTTAGATTTTAGGAAAGCTAGGTTACATTTTAGAAAGGTTAGATTCCATTTTAGGAAGATTAGATGACATTTTAGGAAGGTTAGGTTAGGGTTTAGGAAGGTGAGATTCCATTTTAGGGAGGTTAGATTCCATTTTAGGAATGTTAGCTTAGGGTTTAGGAAGATTCAGGAAGGTTAAATGTCATTTTAGGAAGAAATTCCTCCCCGTGACAGGCCCTGGCACAGGTGCCCAGAGCAGCTGTGGCTGCCCCTGGATCCCTGGCAGTGCCCAAGGCCAGGCTGGATGGGGTTTGGGGCAGCCTGGGATGGTGGGAGCTGTCCCTGCATGGCAGGGCTGGGATGGGATGAGACTGAAGATCCTCCCAACCCAAAATCTGGCCCAAGGATGGGTTCTGAGCTCAAAACCGCTCTGAAGACAGAATCTGCTCACTTCAGAAACGATCCCGTTGCTGTCACAAGCTGGGGAGCGGCACGGAGCAGCCGCTTCTCGCCGAGTGTGCGCTCCAGGGCTGCGGCTCTGCAGACAGCCGTGGTCCCGCAGCGAGCTGCAGGTGCTGCCGGCTCGGGAAGCGTCTCTTGATCTCTGCCTCATCCTCCCGCTGCTTTCTGTGCTCGTCCCTGTGTTGGGCTCGGCAGGGCCGGCAGGAGGCAAATGTCTGATTGCTCTGAGGCTGCGAGGCTGCAGGGGTCGTTTGGTGCCTTCTGCAGCCGCTGGTCCTGCGGGCGGGAGCCGAGCGTGGCAGGGAAAGCTCCGGCCCTGCCGGTGCCTGCGCAGCCCCCGCACCTGCCAGAGGGGCACTGAAGGGTTTGGGCTGCAGGCGAATTTTAACGGGCTCTGGTTCATCCCTGCCATGCAGGGACAGCTCCCACCATCCCAGGCTGCCCCAAACCCCATCCAGCCTGGCCTTGGGCACTGCCAGGGATCCAGGGGCAGCCACAGCTGCTCTGGGCACCTGTGCCAGGGCCTGCCCACCCTCACAGGGAACAATTCCTGCCCAAGATCCCATCCAGCCGGGCCATTCCCTGTGTCCTGTCCCTGCAGCCCTTGTCCCAACTCCCTCTCCAGTTCTCCTGGAGCCCCTTTAGGCCCTGGATCCTTCTCCCCTCCAGATGAGCATTCCCAGCTCTTCCAGTCTGGCTCCAGAGAAGCTCCAGCCCTTGGAGCATCCTCATGGCCTCCTCTGGAATCTCTCCAGGAGCTCCAGGTCCTTCCTGTGGTGTGGCCCCCAGGGCTGGGTGCTGCAGGTGGGGTCCCAGGAAGAACTCCCAGAGAATTTCCAGATCCCAATACCTCCTGCACGGGCCTGGTTTCCTGATCAGATTTTCTTCCTGACCAGATTTCCTCACATCCATCTCCAAAAAACACTGTCCTGGGATCAGAGGTGATCCCAGGGCAGGGAAGGTGATTGCTGGGGATGGGGAACACGGAGCTGGATCTTGGCAGCTTCAAGCAGAGACGATTTTAGCTCCTTGCTGAGTCTGCAAAGCCTGAGGCTGCATCCCAAAGATGCTTTATTTGAGTGGCTGCAGTGGAAATGTTTTTCCTCTGAAAGCTGTGGCCGTGCTGGGCTGCACAGGGAGGGAATTATTGATGGAATAATGGGATGTGATGGCTGGGAGGAAGGATACCTATTGTTCTGTCCAGGATGAAAGGCTGCTGCTGCTGCTGAGTCAGTGGAGGGAGGAAGGAAAGCAGGAGCAGGATACAGAGTGCAGATGCATCCGTCCCTGAGGGGGTGAAAACTCTGCTTGAGCCTTGAGTGTGCCCCAGTAATCCAATATTGACATTCAGCTCCAAATCTTCTCCTAGCACACAGAAACCCCTCAGTAAATCCTTGTCCCAGAGCTGGGCAGTCACTCCTCAGAATATTTTTGCTGTTCAAGCTCTCAATCTTGAAACAACTTCAAGCAAATCTGAAGGAATCCCCCTTTTTTTCTCACCTCAGAGACCAGTAAAACATTCAGGTCTTCCCTTGTGTCTGTCCCAGATGAAAACACTGAAAAAGGAGCATGGGGAGAGCCTCAGTGCTGCCTTGGTGTGAATTGATGCTGCAGAGAGCTCAAATCTGCCTGGGAAATGCAGGGGGCCATCGGTGTGATGAGCTTTGCCCCTGCTCTGAGCACACACCACCCATCCAGGGGCAGGAAGAACCACATTTCCCAGGAGATCTGCTGCTGAGAAATGGCCTGGAGCTGTTAATTATCTTTTTCTGCCTGGATCTAAAGCAGGGGGATGAGCCCCACTCCTGGCAGGGAGGTCAGAGGGGTTCTCAGAGGGTACATCTGGAGTGCTGATGACTCCAGGACAGAAACTGCTCCTGCTTAGAGCAAATATTTTAGGAATGTCCTTCTCTATTTTTATGTATTTTCTTTTCTTTTTCTTTTTCTTTTTTTTTTTTTCCCTCAGTGTCTGCTGAGAACTTGAAGAAAAGCTTAAAGAGGACGAGAGGATGGATTTTGAATGCACAGTGGAATACTCTGAACTTCCCAGCCGACACAGATAAGAGGGACAAATCTGTGGGGGAAAATTGACAATTCCCTTTTGCTTTAAGGGAGAGAAATGTCTCAAAGGGGATGTGAGCTGTGATAAAAGGAGGCCACTTCCCCTTGTCCACCCTTCCCACGGGAGGTGCAAATGTCACCCCAGCACTGAGCAGATTAGGCTGGGTTCACCTTTGAGTGCCCTTGAGCTTCTCAGGGCAGCTGTGCCAGGGCCTCACCGCCCTCCCAGGGAAGAATTTCTTCCCAAATTCCACTTCCAGCTGCCCTGCCACGACCAGGGACATCTTTAACCAGAGCAGATTTCTCAGAGCCCCATTGCTCAGCTCTTCCATGCTCCTCACTCCCCTTTCCAAAGGGGATTTAACCCCTTTTGTGCAGTTTTCCCCCTCCTACCCATCACAGCAGCTGCTTCTCCTGTCCTGCAGGAGCTGCCGCGGGCAGGAAACACGATCTGCCCTGCAGAGCTGGGGAGGGAGGAGGCAGAGGAGCAGCAGCAGCAGCAGGGAGCAGCTGGTGGGCATGGCTGGGCTGCAGCTGGGTGTTTGGGGCAGCAGCAGCTGTGGGCTGGGTGCAAAGAGAGCTGCAGATGAAAAGAGAGATGCTCTGGAGCTGGATTGCCGAGGATGGAGGCTTGGGGCAGCACAAGGGGATTTACTGAGAGGAGAAGCCCCGAGAGCAGCAATTCCAGGTTTGCTGATAAGGTCCCTTTATCAGAGAGAACCTCACAGCAGCCCCATGGCCAGAGATGGGCAAAGCTCTGACCAATCATGAAAGAGTTTTAACTGATTACTAAAGAGCTCGGACCAATCATGAAAGAGTTTTAACTGATCACTAAAGAGCTCTGACCAATCATGAAAAACTTCTAACCAATCATGAAAGAGTTTTAACTGATCACTAAAAAGCCCTAACCAATCACTTAGAAGTTTTAACCCATCACAAAAAAGCTCTGACCAATCACTACAAAGTTCTGACCAGTCACTAAAAACTTCTAAGCAATCACAAAAGAGTTCTAAGAGATCACTAAAAAGCTCTGACCAATCACTAAAAGGCTCTAACTCATCGCTAAAACATTATAACCAATCACAAAAAAGTTTTAACCCATCACAAAAAAGCTCCGACCAATCACAAAAAAGTTCTAACCAATCATGAGAGTTCTAATTGTCAGTAAAAAGCTCTGACCAATCACTAAAAGGCTTTAACCAATTGCTAAAAAGCTCTATCCCATCACCAAAACATTCTAACCAATCACTAAAAAGTTTTAACCAATCACAAAAAAGCTTTAACCAATCACTAAAAAATTTTATCCAATCACTAAAAGCTCTAACCAATCAACAAAAAAACTTAACCATCATAAAAAAGCTCTAACCAATCACTAAAAAATTTTAACAATCATAAAAAATCTCTAACCAATCACTAAAAGCTCTACCCAGTCACTAAAAGCACAAGCAGTGCTTGCTTGTTTGCTTTCTATTAACAGCACGCAATACTTCCTTATTAAACTTAAAGCCTTCTGCCGTCTTGGGAAGCAGATTTTTCTGCAGCTCTAGAGTCCATCTTTGCCAAACCTAAAAACTCAACTGTTGTGCCACGCCCTTGCCTCCTGCATTATTGTATCTTCTTTAATTTCGGGCCTGGCAGCTGCTGCTGGCCCTAAGTTCTCAGGTTTTTCTCTTCTGAGGCCTTTTTTCACAGCTTCTGAAAATCTTCTTACTTTTACTGTTCCCCACGAAAGCTCAGCAATTTGCATCCCACCCCAAAGGCTGTGCACTCCTTCAGTGCTGCGTTCCTGCTCTCCATCCTGGATTTCCTGGGAAGCTCAGTGGGTGTCAGCACCAGAACTCTCCTCCCTCTTCCCAAGCCGTGAGGCTGTGCCAGAATCCTCTTTTCCAGCTGTCAGGAAAATGAATCCACAAACACCAGAGGTTTGTGCCCAAAAAGGAGACAGAGGAGTCCTTTTGCTTTATTGGAATAAAGGGAGAGGCCATGGGGCATCCCCTGGGGTCTCTCAGTTTTTGGAGGTCCCAGCCTCCTTTTGATCCCAATTTCCCCCCACATTTCCCTCTCTGTTTCCCCCCTGCCTGAGCTCCTTGAGAGGCGCAGACTTCCCAGAGCACCTGATACCTAAGATTCCTCTCTAATGTATACCCTCCCATTTAATTTTTAATTCTTATGACATATATGGCTTTCCCCCATTATTTTCCCCATTATTTCTTTCATCTTTCAATAGCCAATTTCATTTATCAGCAAACCTACAGTTTGTCTGTAAAGGCAAATATATTTTTTTCCATTTATCAATCGGTGGAATCCTTCCCATTGTTTCTTCTACCTCTTCTTCCTCTTCTTCCTTCTTCTACCTCTCAGTGCTGGTTTTATCCGCCAGCAGACCCACAGTTTGTAAAGGCAAACCCCTCATTCCTCTCAGAACCACAAGCTTTTCACATTTATTTCAAATGTGGCTTAAAAGGGAGGAGAGGGAGAGGCCATAAATATTCTGTCCCAGTGCTGAGCCTGGGAATGCCTAAAGGAATGGGATGGCCTCTGTGGGGCTGGCTCAGGGACTTGTGCAGCTCCAGGTGGCTCTTTCATCACCCCAAATGTGTCCATACCTCTGGGTGAGCAAATCCCCCCTCCTGGCAGGCAAAGAGGACCTGGCACTGCCCATATTTTCATATTTCCACTTTCCTCCCTGGCTCGGGGGCGTGGATTAGAACAAATCCTGTCATTTTGTAATAAAGCAGCCGTTTCCTTCACCTTTTTGCAACACCACCCATGGAATCTACATGTCACTGAGTTTAAATTTGGAAGCCTGCACCAGTGGCCCCCTCTCAGCAGCTGTGGTTGGTCTGAATTCCACCTTCTGCTTGGCCCAGGAGGTTAATGTGACTCTGCATGTCCCCTGCTGTCCCCACGGCGTGGGCCTGCTCCCTGCTACCAGATGCATTCTTTGCTTCCAACATATGGCCTCAATTACTGCCCCTCTCCCTTGATTTCCTGCCTCTCTGGGTTTCCTGAAACTCATCCCCTCCTCCTGGCAGCCTGAACTCCTGCAGTGAGATGCTTCTCAAACTCTCACATTCCTCCCTCCCTCCCTCCTGCTGCTTTGCTGCCTCGAACCAGGGGTTCCTGATCCAGAGCAGGCACAGATGAGGCTCAGAACCCCCCCCAAAAATGCTGTCACTGAGCCCAGGAGCCCCAAGGGCTTGGCTGGCCACAGCCAAACTGCCCAGCCCAGTGTCCAGCAGGGTTTTGGGCAGTTTTCAGCGTCCATCCCACACCACCCCGCAGTTCTCAGCCAGCTGCTTTATTCGCAAGGCTGAGGTTTCTTTGCATTGCCATTCCCTCCTGAGGCCGGGGGCTTTCCAAGCCTCTGCCCTCTGAAAGGAGCATCAAACCTCTCTGGCTTTCCCCCGGGTGCAGTCTGGCCTCTTTCCCAGGCATTTACCCCTGCAGAAAATCCATGTGCCCGTGGCTTCTGCCTCTCAAAGCTCTGGAGGAGGGGAGAGGGCTCTGTCAGTGGCTCCTCAGCCCCTCCCTGCAGCATCGGGGCGCTGCAAATCCTAAGGAATCTGAGCTTATTCAGGGCGCAGGCAGAGGTGGAAAGGGTTAAATCCCACAAACGACCCAGTTAATGATTCCCATCCTCTCGCTGGCATGTTTCAGCTTTTGGAAGGGGGTCTGGCCAGCAGCTGCGCCAGCGATTGTAGCTCCAAAAGAGCATTTTCTTTCTGTGTCAGCTTTCATCCGTGGCCCCTCTGGATTCCCCTGGTGCCTGCAGATGCCAGAGTTTCCAGGGCTCCTGCTGCTACAATTCCCTGTGACTTTTCCCTCCCATCCCAGCCACGGAGATGCGGGATGGGGAGAGGGCTGAGGAAGGCGCTGCTGGCTCTGTGTTTCCTGTTCTAAGCGTAGGAGAGGATTTTTCCCGGGATAAAAACGACTCGGCAGCATTTGGGAACGGCAGGAAGAGCTGAGAAGCTGCACCTCTGCACTCAGAACTGCAGGGGAGCAGTTTGGGATGCAGTTGGGGATAACAACATCTGCAGCTGAGCAGTTCCACGTTCAGCAGCCCCATTGTGTAATAAAGTTTCTGTATCATATATAGATACATGAATTATTATATATTGTGTAATAAACTGTATTATAATAAGCCCGGACTCTGCTTTCTGATTTTCCTGCCCACAGCAGGAACACATTTGGTTGAGCAATGCCAGCAGGAGCATCACTGATGGAGTCACGATCCCTGGAAGTGCTGAAAAAGTGTGGACAAGGCACTTGAGGACGTGGCTTGGAGGTGAATTTGATGATATGAAAGGTCTTTTCCAACCTTAAGGACTCTGAAATGTGTGGCGCCTCCTTAAATTCCTCCTCACCTCCTCCTGTTGCAAGCAGCCGGAGAAGGGAAAGTCCAGATTTCTGAAATGGAATATAAAGGGGTTTTAGAAACCCTTGCATGAAGGAAAGCTGGAGGGGAGTGGACGAAGCACAGAGGTGAGGATCCAGGTCACAACATCCTTCCTCAGCCTTCCACACCCCTTGAGTGCTTTGGAATGAGCTCATCCCAAACTTCCCACAGTGCCACCACCCTATCTCACCCCCAAAGACCCTTCACGGCTCCCCAGTCCCACCACAAGCTCTATAAGACCCTCAAAAGCCCCGATAGGTGCCAGTCACACAAACCTGCCCTCGGCACGTTGATCCCCGCCCCGGGGGTGAATTTGGGCTGGTTTGCTGCCCGAGGAGCGTCCCTGCCAGCCCAAACCCCGGCTCTGGGGGCTGGCTCCTTTCCAGGGCACCCCAAAACTTCAGGGGAGCTCAGGGGTGTAAACCGGCACCCTCAGCCCTTCCAGCCTGCCCTCAGTAGCCCCAAAGCCGGCTCTGGTAGCCAGGTTTCAGGGCTCCACGCTGGTGCTGTCCCTGCGCTGTGGTTTTGGGGTTTTTTTGGGGGTGCCGGCAGGTGGCAGCCTGGGCAGGCGGCACGGGCAGCCTCTCGCAGATGTTTAATGGGATTTCAGAGCTCTGGGATTCATCGGGAGCTGTTGTCACGGAAACGGAGCTCTGCGAGAGCCCGGGAGCTCGGCGTTAACCCCCTCGGTGCCGGGGAGGCTGCGCCGGAGGGGAGAGGTCCGTGCCCGGAGCTCCCAACCCCCCTTGTAGGGTCAGCTGTTTTTTTTAGGATTGGGGTTCTAATCGCCTTTTAAAATCTGCCTCGGTGCTGCTGGAGCCCCGGTGCTGCAGGAGGGATGTCCCGTGTCCTGCCTGCATGTCCTGGCGCTCGCCTCTCCAAGTTTAGGTGGTTCCCACACCAAAAAAAAAGCTGCAGCAGCAGGTGAGGTTGGGTGCCGGTCTCCTACCTTGGAGCTGGGGGAAATATCCTACTAAAGCCTGCTCCCAGCACACCCCGCCCTACTCGGCAGCTCCTCTGGGGCTGGGGCTGGACAGGAGAGGGCACCAGAGCTGCGCTGCCACCGGGGGGATGGCCCCGCATGTGTCACCCCCGCACGTGGCTGCCCCCGGGGTGACAGCCCTGGCAGCGGCGAGGACGAGCAGCTGCGGCCGGGGCTAATCTCCTTAGGGCCTGAGCGGCAGCACGGGAGTGAAAGGGAGATTAGAGGGCAGGGGGGCTTCGGCAGCCCGGGATGCTCATTGGAGAGGCACGAGGAGACAACTGGGCCGAGCAGAGAGGGAGAAAACCCCGGGGGAGATGAGAGGAGCAGCCAGAGAGGCCTCAGTGGGCAGCAAATAACAGCTGTGGGCTCTGAGGAAGGGACAGGCTTTAGGATGATGCTCAAAAATCCTCGTGGAGCATCCCCCACCTCCTTGTCCCCAGGAGGAAGGTGTTGCCAGGCTGTCTGGGCCCTAATCCCTTCCCTCTCATCCAGAGGGGGGAGTTGGATGCCTTCCCACCCCCTCGTCACACTCAAGGGCGGATGCAGTTGCCCTAAAGCATATTCAAGAATGGAAACCCACTGGATTTTACCCCATGCCTGAGAGGTGGAGGAACAGGACATGGAATATCTGCTGTCCTTTCCCATGGGAGAACAGGAAAAAAAGATGTCATTTTCGGGCATGAAAACATTCCCTAAAGCATATTCAAGAATGGAAACCCACTGGATTTTACCCCATGCCTGAGAGGTGGAGGAACAGGACATGGAATATCCACTGTCCTTTCCCATGGGAGAACAGGAAAAAAAGCTACCACTTTCTGGAGCAGAGCAGGGTGTGAGGCTGCTGCTCACAGAGGCTCTGTGAGGGATTCCAGAGGCTGAGCCCCATTCCCTGTTCCTGCCATGCCGCTCTCACGGGTCCTGTGGCTAACACGGAATAGTGATGAATGTTCCAAAAGAAGTTGTGCAGTCCTGCAGGGGAGCGTGGCAGGGCAGGAGGTGCTCACTGAGCTCTTCTCCTTCCCACAGGGAGCTCCAGGGCTGCAAGGGATGGAAAAAAAAATCAGTACCTGCTCTTACCATGTAGTGTTTGTTCCTTCCTCTCAGCTGTCAAGGAAACCATGGCATGGGCCACATACCCAGCTGGGATTGCTGCGGTTGCTGACGTGTTCTGGCCCTTTAATCTGGATCCAAAATAGCTTCTCCACCCCTCCATTTGTGCTGGCTCACAGAGCACCTTCCATGGTGCCATCATCTGTTCTCCTGCCCGGGAATGAGGCCCAGAATGCCAATGTTTTTCTTAGAATCATAAAATCACGGAGTAGTTTGGATTGAAAGGGACATTTAAAGGTCATCTGGTTCCAACCCCAATCACCTTCCACCAGGGTAGAAGACAGGGACAGGAAGATCTCTCAACCAGGCATTTGGAAAAAGGAAACCAGAGTAGAGAGGTAGAAGTGGTGATGCTACAACTTTTCTATTTCTCACACAGGAGGAGGAAAAGGAAGGTCAGGAGAAGTATGAAAAGAAATCTCCAAAGTTTCCACAGCCTACCCTGGCAGTGGGATTTTTGCTCATCATTTACAAGCAGAAAAGAGCAGGGATTTAAAGTAACATTGAGGGGCTGGAGTGTGTCCAGGGCAGAGAATAGAGCTGGGAAGGGGCTGGAGAATCCCTGAGGGAGCTGGGAAGGGGCTGAAGAATCCCTGAGGGAGCTGGGAAGGGGCTGAGCCCGGAGCAAAGGAGGCTCAGGGGGAATTTCTGGCTCTGCACAGCTCCTGCCAGGAGGGGACAGAGCAGGGCCGGGCTCTGCTCCCAGGGAACAGGGACAGAAGGATGGAAAGGCCTCAAGTTGCACCAGGGGAGGTTAAGATTGGATATTAGTAAAATCTTCACTGAAAGGGTGGCCAAGCCCTGGAAGAGGGGCAGTGGTGGAATCACCATCCCTGGAAGTGCCCAGAAGCCACCTGGATGTGGCACTGGGGACACAGCTCAGTGGTGAACACAGCAGGGAATGGTTGGACTCGATGATCCCAGAGGCTTTTCCAACCTGAACAATTCCATGACTGTAACAGGCTGCTCTGCCTTTTGGCCTCCATGGGGCCCAGGGTTTCTCCATGCTCAGCACAGCCCTGCTGAGCCATCAGCAGCTTGGCCCCTGCGTGGCTGGCATGTCCTGGTGCTGTGACACCCGGGGCGTCCCTGTCCCTCCTCCCTGACGGGATCAGCAGCAGCCCAAGAGCTGGAGGTACCAGCACCAGATGTGTGCCCAAATGCCACCCCAGCTGGTGGTGACAGTGTCCCCAGTGTCCTGCTGGCATCTCCCCAAGCTGGCTGCACCCCCTCAGCTCTTTCCCAGAGGATCACTGGGTGCTTGGATCACAGGAATCTCTCCCACTCTAATCAAGGCCTTGAAGGGACAGTGGCCACTGTCACAGCCGTTCCAGACCCAGCTTCCCTTGGAGGGAAGCTTCCACAGCTGCAACAAGAGGCCCTGGCTCGCTGTCTGCAGGGGACACGAGGGCTCCACTCATGGGAATAGGAGCCAGGGCAGGGCGTCCCAGGCCCATGAGCCTGAACTCTGCCTGTCCCCACGGGATTTTCTTCTCCTGACCCTCAGGTTTTCACTTTTCCTGCTCTTCAGAAGGTGATTTCAGGGCAGGGTGGCATCTGTGTGGTCCTGTCGTGGCCGAACCCTGGTGAGCAGCTAAACACCACCAGCTGCTCTGTGACCGAGCACCTGCCAAGGGGAAGCCATGAATGAATTCCTTAATTTGCTTTGTTTGCAGGCTCAGGTCTTGCTTTATTTATTAAACCACCTTTAATCTCAACCCTCAGCCGTTCCATCCTGCTGTGGGGCTGTGTGGGGCAGAGCTGGGGTTAACCCAGCCCAGCTCTGTGCTGCTTCTGGCATTGCTCCATGTGGGATCCTACTGGAAACGGGGCTTCCCTGAGCCCTCCTCCCCATGGACCTCCTGTCTGATGCTTTGTGCAGCTCTCCCAGTGGGATTCTCCTGCAGTTGTCAGGACATTTCCATCCCCTGTCACGGCTGCCGAGGGAGGCGGGAGGAGCTCGGTGTGAGCACTGTCAGCTCTGATCTTGGATTCCCACCCTGCCCAGGCAGCTTCACCCACTCAGCTCCATCCCCAGACTGGGAAGGACTGGGAAAAGCTGCTTGAAGGAGCTGTTGTGAGGGAGTGAGGTCAGGGAAAGTGTGGGAATCTGGGACACAGAGAATATTTCCCTGCCTGTCCTGGAAGGTTCTGACCCCCAGGAAAATGCTGGTTTTGATCTCTGTCCATGGAGAAAGCTTCCAAGGCTTTGGGATGGAGAGAAAACAGCCAGAGTGTGAATTAGAAAGGAGTAAGGTTGGTAGTGTGTCACTTGGTGTGAAATGTGTATTTTGGGCTTTATATAGCATGGATGTAGGTTAAAATTCAAAATAAATTATTGTGGGGGCTGGTTCAGTTTCCCTTCTCCTTCTTCACCTGCTCCATCTTCTGCAGTGTGAGAAGCACAAAATTGTTGGATAGAATTGGCCACAATACAAATGTTATGTGAGCAGACAAATAATTAATTATTGGTAGTAGAGTAATAATAATAACAGATGTTTTAGGAACGTGGTATCAAGTAATTGGTGACCTTATCTTGTGTAAATTCAGACATTTTAAGCCTTTGGAGGCTTTTGCTGATGTGTTTTCCAAGAGTACGGAGCCTGTGCCATCCTAGGCTCGAAACTTGTGATAAGAAAATAAAAAACAACCCCTGCAGCCCGAGAGCAAAGCCCGTCTGCTTTGTCTGTGGCTCACACAAATCATCAGGGATTGCAAAGCCCCAGCACCCCCTGGGTGGGGAAAAATCCCCACAGGAGAGGGAGAAGCTGCAGCAGCCTGGAGGGAGGCGTGAGGAGCAGGGCAGGGCACTCACACAGGGCTCAGTGTCCTGGGCTCGTTCGGTGCTCCCCCAGGGCTGCACCCACACGATCCTGAGCTGGTTTGTGGCTCCAGTGACTCAACCATGTCCTCTCCTGTCACCTCAACGTCACAGCTCTGCCATCTGCTCCCCAGCACACGGGGAAGTGGAGGCAGAAAATCGATCCCAAAGCCATCACTGCCAGCTCAGGCAGCCCAGAGAGGGAGCAGGGGATGGATGTGGGGGAAGTGTGATTTCTCAAGCCAGACACTGGTGCAGAAATCAGATATGTTACCTCTTTTCCCAATGCCCAGGCCCTTCTCTGCTTTGTGGGAGAGAAGTTGGTGATGTTCATCTCTAACCCCAAATGGAGGCTGGGGAGCAGAGCAGGCTGTAGTGACAAAACCACGCTGGGACCAAAAACTCGTTATCTAGATATATCTACATGCTAGACAAAAATCTGCAGGCAGAGCCAGAAATTTCTGAACTGTTTTGTGAGTCCCATCCAAAGCCACTGCAATCTCAGCAGATCTGCTGCAGATGAGACAAAACCAGCATCTTTAGGCAAGGGATTCCAGCCCAAAAATCCCTTGGTCAAGCCATAAATACTCTTTACCCAAAATGCTATTAATGTTCAGTAACTCTGAGTTTTCCTGTCCTGCTGTTGATGGCACAAAGCCCACCTGAATTTCCAAATGGGTCTCTTGAAGCTGAGTTCCTGTGGGAGGAGAGGGGAGGTTCCTCCATGGCTTCAACCCCGTATTTAACTGGCTAAAAGGCAGGAAACAAATTACACCAGGCAGGCTGGGAGTAGTAGGAATATTTCTGACTAGATTTTCAGTGGGGAAGAAAAACAAAAGACTGACTGTGAAGGGATGCAGAGGGATCTCACCTTGGTGGCTTAGAGGGCCACAACGATGCTGTGGGGGCTGGGAGCGCTGGGGAAGGGAAGGATCCAGGGAGACTTTAGAGACCCTGGAGCCTAAAAGGGCTCCAGGAGAGCTGAAGAGGGACATGGGACAAGGGATGGAGGCACAGGACACAGGGAATGGCCCAGCTGGATGGGATCTTGGGCAGGAATTGTTCCCTGGCAGGGTGGGCAGGCCCTGGCACAGGTGCCCAGAGCAGCTGGGGCTGCCCCTGGATCCCTGGCAGTGCCCAAGGCCAGGCTGGATGGGGTTTGGGGCAGCCTAGGATGGTGGGAGCTGTCTCTGCCATGGCAGGGGTTAAAACAAGAGGATTGTTAAGGTCCCTTCCACCATTCTGTGATTTTAAGGTCTCAAAAGGATTTTCCTGCTCTGGATGCTTTTCCCATTTAACTCCACCAACAGAGGGATGCTCAAAGCCCACGATTTCCAGCAGGAGCCAAACATGGATGTGTGGGGTGTCCATGTGATATCTGCAGTAGTAAAAACCTCAAAGCCCCCTCTGAGATCTAGAAAACCCTGGGAAAGGAAAGACAGGAAGGTAAAGCAACCACAGCAGCAGCTTTTTTTTCCCCCCTTTGTTTTAATTTAGCTGTTCTGCCTGAGGAGGGACCTCATGTGCCAGATCAGGAGCAGGGGGAGGCAGCAAAGGGAACGGGATAGCCCTGGAGCTTCCTTCTTAATTCAGGAAAAGGGCATGGAGGAGGCATATGAAATGATGAACTGGAGGTGTTTGTGTCCCCGCGGTAAGGAAGAGTTGAATGAAGCTGGGAGGGGCAGGTTTAAATGCCAAGCTCTCGCTTCCCAGCCCTCCCCTGCACAGGATGTCGAGGATCCTTACGGTTTGTCAGGGTTAAAAAAAGCAGGAGGATACATTTATGGAACAAAAAGGTGGGAAGATGTAAGAAAATTCACCGGTTGAAAAAGATGAGAACGTCGGTGGGGGTGTGAGGGAGTAACTGGGAGCTGCAGGGAGCGGAGGGGAAGGGAGGAGGCAGGAGGGAAGGAGCAGTCTGCCGGGTTCATGCTGCGGTGGGAAGGGGGTTAGCTGGGGGGAGAGACGGGCCGTGGGAGGACGATGGCTCTGCCCCGAGGAGCAAGAAGCTGTCGCTGAAATTTCGGGCTCAGGAGAGGGATTGGGAGCGTGGGAGAGCAAAGCCCGGGCGGGGGAAGGAGGAGCTGCTGGCTCAGAGCAGGGTTTGCAGAGGCAGGAGGACAAGAGGTGCATTGAGTGCAGGCTCCTGCGTTTCTTTCAGCCCTGTCCAGCTCTGCCCCAGCCCAGCTGGCAGCTGGGGGGACACCGCTCACCCCCCTCCTTCCTGCAGCCCCAGGGGCTCAGCGCACAAAGCCTGGCAGCTCTGAATGCTCCCTGTGTTGTCTGCGCTTACCAAATGCTTCATCCCCAGGGGCTGTGACCCAGCAGCAGCACCCACACAGAGCCCAGCGCCAAAAAAAACACCCACGGCGAGCAGGGAGCATCTTGGAAGGCAGAGGGAGAGGTTTGGGGGCTATGGCTCCATTTACAGCAGAGGCAAATGCACCAAGGAGGGGCGAGGGGAGATTTTCAGGGATGCTCCCTAAGGCATGGAGATGGTGAGAGAGGGGTGCTCCGTTTATGGTTGTTATTTAGCAGTCTCCAAAAGGACTTTAAATCCTTTCTGCACAGTTTCACGTGCCTGATTTTGGAGGAGGGGGTGCCTCAGGAGCTGGGGAGGACGGCACGGGAAGATTTTCAGCCCTGGAAGAGTTAAATCCTCATGCCTGCAGCGCCTGGGCATTAACTCAGCTGCTGCTTCATATCCCTGAGCAGGTCCCTTCCTTTCTGCCGCCTCCTCCCAATCGTAAAAACGCATCTCCCGAGGCTCTGCCGGCAGGAGCGGGGCCGTGCCGGTGCCAGCCCCGCGGCAGTGACAGTGCCAGCCCCGCGGCAGTGACAGTGCCAGCCCCGCGGCAGTGCCGGTGCCAGCCCCGCGGCAGTGCCGGTGCCAGCCCCGCGGCAGTGACAGTGCCAGCCCCGCGGCAGTGCCACACTCACCCCGTGCCCTCGGCCACCCGGTGCCCCGAGCCGGCTGGCACTCGGCAGCTGCTCTAATTCGGGGCTCCTGCCTCGGGCGTGGCGTCATGAGCTGGATGAGCTCAGGCTTTGAGCTACAAAGGCTTCTTAAGGAGAGAAACCCCAGTCTGGGTCTGGCTATCGGGACTCCAGCGCCGGCAGGCCATGCTGGAATTAACTGGATAAGGCCGGGGTGTGGAGCCGGGGGGAGCCAGCAGGGCTTAAATCCTCTGCGAACACAGCCCTGTGAGAGCTCGGGGACAGCAGCCACCTTCACAGGCGCTGGCCTGTCCCGTGGGGTGAGCAGGGAATGCTCGGGATGCACAGGGGATGGCCAGGGAATGCATGGAATGCACAGAGAATGCACGGGAAATACATGGGATGCACAGGAATTGCATGGGATGCACAGGATGCACAGGGAATGCACAGGGAATCCACGGGGAATGCATGGGATGCACAGGGGATGCACAAGGGATGCATGGGGAATGCACAAGAAATGCACAAGGAATGCACAGGGGATGCACAGGAGATGCACAGGGGATGCACAGAGAATGCACAGGAGATGCATGGGATGCACAGCAGCCTCCGAAGGAGGTTGTGTAAGGAGCGCTGCAGACCCATTTGGGTCACAGCGCTGCCCCTTGAGAGCTCTGGGGTTCTCTGGGGCTGGGATGAGAGCAGGGGGATGCCTGAACCCTGAACGTGGTGCACTTGGAGCCCTGAGCCCATGGTGGGAGTTCTGGACTCCCCAGAGTCCCCTGGTCCTGAAGCCCAGGAAGCCCCTGGGGAAAGTCTGAGCTGGCCTGGACGAGCTTGTCCCCCTGTTTTCACCATCACCTTGCTGTCAGAAGCAGCAAAGCCAGCGAGGTGACAAGAAATGGAGCATCCCCGAGACCATCAGCTGCTGCAGCTGGATGTTGATCCTGGAAAAAAGGCAGAAAGCAGCTGGACCCAAATGAGCTTTCAGGAAGTAAAGCAACATTTCACTGCATGGTTGTGAAGGGCAGTGTTGTGGGTTTATTCTCCTTCTGGCTCTTGGGGCTGTTTGTGGCAGGGTTTGTGCTGTTCCAGCTCCCCCGTCCCACCTTGGGTCTGTCCCTGCCAGCAGCTGAGCGGTCAAAGGCCTCAGCCAAGGGGATGAAAATCTGTGGTGCTGGTTCTGGGAGCAGAAAGGCAGAGCCACAGCCATATTATTCTATTCTATTCTATTCTATTCTATTCTATTCTATTCTATTCTATTCTATTCTATTCTATTCTATTCTATTCTATTCTATTCTATTCTATT